>SJYT01046054.1:877049-1074394 GCA_006410635.1 Cephalophus harveyi | reverse complement strand
TTTCAGACAAAAATTAAGAATTTTAAGGGGTATAAAGAAAAAAGGATGAGTAGCATGTGACAAAGCAGCCAATCCCACGTGCGTTCCCTCGAGGGGACCGGGACACGGGTGGGCATGGGATGTTAGCACCAGGACAGCTTGAGATCGCTTGGGGAACATGGGATGGGGCAGCGTGCAGGGGCACCAGGGGAGCGGGCCCCCCTCGCCCCGCCTCAGGGAGCCAGTCGGATGGTTCACAAGAGCAGCCAATGGCATCTGAGTGCTGCCCAGCCCGGCCAGCCTCCTCACGTGCTAACAGCATGCCAGCTGCCAAGCCTCCCTCGCTCCCTGGCCTCCTCCTGGGCCACATTCAGGCAACACCGCAGCTCCGGGCCCTCCCCACCACCCTCAGTCCTTCTGGAACGCCACGCTGGGCACACCTGCCCTGACAGGCTCTGGGATGGGCACAGGGTATTACAGGCTGGTCGCATGCAACAGCAAAAGGCGTGCCTCTCGTGCCCGGCCCCTCTGAGGGCCTCGGCCCCTCCCCAGCAGGTCCCGGGATAGCGCCGGCGGCCACCTCGGCACCCCAAAATAAGATGACAAACGAACAGAAACAAACCAAAACGGACGAGAGCCACCCGGGCTGGAGAAGGAGGGCAGAGGCCCCCTGAAGGGGACTGGGGGGCTCATCTTATGAATGCATCAGGCCTTGGAAGATGTGAATGGAAGGCGGGGGGAGGGCGAAGGAAGAGATGGCGGGGGCTTGGAAGAAGACTCGGGAGGAAGAGAAAGAGCAATCATGCAGCTTGGGACAAATCTTTTGTTGCTTTATCAGATTCTCAGTCCATCAACTGGTGTTTGCTAAAACCGGGATAGGCAGGGAGTGTTGAAGAGAGTGCGCGCGCGGGGAGAGAGATCGAGAGAACGGGCATCACCAGCTGCCCGAGGGCCTTCACTTTGCAGTCATCATCTGTACAAACTCTGTGGAGAGAAAGACATGGAGGTCAGCAAAGAGCAGGCTCCCCCAGCCCCTGCGGGCACGCAGACGGGGCAGTAGCTCACCTTCATAATTGACCTGGCCGTCCCCGTCGATGTCGGCCTCCCTGATCATCTCGTCCACCTCCTCGTCAGTCAGCTTCTCGCCCAGGTTCGTCATGACGTGGCGCAGCTCTGCGGCACTGATGTACCCGTTGCCGTCCTGTGTTGGGGGACAGACGAAGGCTCTGAGCGGGAGGCGTTCGTCTGCCCAGCGCTTTCTTGGGGGGCAGTGGGAGAGAGACCCCAGCATACCCGTCCTGGGTGTCAGGGGACAGACAAAGGCTCCGAGCCAGAGGCATCCGTTTGCCCGGCTCTCTCCGGGGGGGCAGTGGGAGAGAGACCCCAGTACGGGGCCTGTCAGTCACCTCCCTTGGCACAGGCGGGGGCTTCCTGTGGTGGCAGAGCAAGCTAGCAGTGGGACTGGCACTGGAACCTGGCCTCCCGAAGTGGTGACTCTGGTTAGGCTGGGTGTCCTGAGTGCCCACCTGTCCTGCTCTCTGCCGGAGTGCCAGAGCCCCCCAGGGAAAGGCCTGCTCACCTTGTCAAAGACACGGAAGGCCTCTCGGATCTCCTCCTCGCTGTCCGTGTCCTTCATCTTTCTGGCCATCATGGTCAGGAACTCGGGGAAGTCAATGGTCCCGTTCCCTGCGAGGTGGGGGAGGGAGGGAGATGCTCTGGGCCTGGGCCCGAGGAGATGACCCCAGGGCCCTGGCAGAGGAGACGCTGGTCATCCACCCCGCAGGGCGACTCCCTGGGGGCACTGGGAGGGGGCTGCCCTCCTGCCCTGGGTGCGGCTCACCATCTGCGTCCACCTCGTTGATCATGTCCTGCAGCTCGGCTTCAGTGGGGTTCTGCCCCAGGGACCTCATCACTGTCCCCAGCTCCTTGGTGGTGATGGTGCCGTCCCCGTCTTTGTCGAAGAGGGAGAAGGCCTCCTTGAACTCTGCAGAAGGAGCACAGCGAACCAGAGGTGAGGCCATGGGAAGGCCTGAGTCAGGCCCGCCTCGAGAAACAGGAGATCCAGTGCCAGCTCAAGCCTCTCGCCTCTGCACCACGGACAGGCCCCTTCCTTCTTTCAATCACCCCTCACTGAGCACCTGCTCGGTGACGGGCAAAGCTGTCTGCACTGAAGACATGGGGGGAAAATGGGCTGACGGTGGCCTTAGAGCCTCTACATTTCTTTTTGGTCCCTGGCCTCAGTCTCTCCCTCGAGTGATGAAATGGGCCAGTATCCTAGAAGGGAAGAGAGCCAAGGTCAGCGGGCCAGGAGAGGAAGGGCAGGAGAGACTGCAGGACGGTGCGGGGCGCCACGGCATCCCGCCTGATGGGGACTACCAGCCCGGCTCTGGTTTCCAGAGGAGCTGTAGGCAGTAAAAGAGGAATTTTCCTTGGGGGTCCGTGAATTCTGTCAGAAGGCATGGCTCGCCCTTGGACCGCTGCCCCCTTCCTCATTTCCTCTTACAACGAGGGGAAGGGGCTCCACATCTATAGCAGACTTCCAGCTCTGAGTCTGAGAGCCCCTCAGACTGAGGCGTGCCACTGTGGGCACTAACGTTATTCTGCACAGAGGTTCTAGAACTTCCTTGGGAATCCAGCAAGAGCCCCACACCAGATGTGTATAAGAGACAGGGGTGGGGGGTGTGGAAGGAGAGGGGACGGCTGCCAAACCAGGCGGCCGAGGGGCTGGGGGTGCTGAGTGGGAAGGCCACAGCTGGGCCCGCATCAGGAGCGGGAGAAGCACGTGGCTCCTGCCCTCCCACTGGGCCCATTTTGGCACCTGGTGCTCCCTGCCCCCAAACCCTCAGGGAACAGATGCCTGGCAGCCTATTCCCAGAGGGTGTGGGCTGGGGTGAGGCAGCGGACAGTTCACTAATGGGGACGGGGGTGGGGGGTGGCGTGGAGCGTGTGTTGGTGTCAAGTGAGGGCAGAGCTGGGGCTGTGCGTGGCCGGCACGGAAGCCATACGTAGAGCCAAGAGGCTTTGACCCCGCCCGAGCCTCTGGGCCCTGGAGACCCTGAGTCTCTTGGGGGATGCTGGCGCCTCCCTGAGCCGAGGCCTTATTGTTCTCAGGGGTCATGCGGGCACCCTGTGTCAGGATCACTGGACAACAACGCAGTTCTCTGGTTTTCCTTGGTGGGTCTCCGTAGCCACCCACCTGGGGCCAAAGTTCAGAAGCTGAAAATGTGGGGCGGGGGGAAGGGAGGGGAAGAAAGAAGAGAAGGCAAGTCCACTCTTGCCTCCCCCACTTCAGAAGCGGGCTTTCTATGCTTGTCACATGCAGCCTGTTGACCCTGACAGTAAAGCTGGGGTCCAGGGGCTACTTTGCGCTGGCCCATGGCTGTGGGACTTAACTGGGAGCCGGTCCCTGTCCTTTAGAGTGGCTCACCGTCTGGGGGGGCAGGGGAGACAGCACACAGTACTTCCTGCAGCTGCGGCTCACTGGGCTTTAGGGGAGTCTACAAAAATGAATTACATAGGACTCAAGGACTTCTTTAAGCTTACTGGAAGACACGTGATAGTTCCCTTGTTCATTTAGTTATTTAGTCAACAAAAATGTACGCAGCAACCGTTATGTTGCAGGCACCAAAGGTACAGCAGGGACCAACACACAGAAAAGCGCCCCAGTAAGGAACTCGTCTAGTGACAGGGAGATGCAGCCGGCAGACATCAGAGATTAATTTCAGATGGTGAGAAAGGCTATTAAGGAAACAGAGAGTAGGGGAAGGCTGTTTATTTGAGATGGGACCAGGGAAGGCCTTTCCAAGATGACATTTGGATCAAGACCCAAAGGAGGAGAAGGAGCTGCCTGGTGCAAAGAGCTGGGGGAAGGCACTTCCGGCCCAGGAGGAAGCGAGTGCAAGCATGCGCGAAGGGGAGTGCAGAGGTGGGCGTGACGAGCCCTCTCCTGGGTGGCTCCTGAAGTGGGCCAGGAGCCCCGCAGGGCAGTTCATCTTCTGAGCCTAACTGGCAGGAGCCAGGACAGCTGGCCAGGCTCACCCCACAGCCACCGATTAAAAGGCCCGGTGACCCCTGGCAGGGCGGGGAGCACAGCCCTGCCACCTGATGAGGGCCTGGCTCAGGACTGTGGGGTCTGGTGTCACTGGTGTGCTCTCATACACGTGAGCTGCTCTGTCAGATGCTCCTCCTGGCTGGAGTAAGACTCGACGCAGAGGCATTCATGCAGCAGGGTGGGGGCAGGAAGGGGGAATGGGGGAGGGAGGGAGGGAAGCAAGCTCACCTGCGATCTGCTCCTCGGTCAGCTGGTCAGCCTGGAAAAGCAGGAAGGAGAAAGTTAGTCACAGGTTGGCACATCTCTCCTTGCTCAGCCCGGCCCCCGCTGGTGCGGCCAGCTCCACATGGCAGTCCATGTACCTGAGCAAGGGCGGTCACGCCAGAGCCAGGACTGGGATCAAGTCTGGCGATTCAGGAGGCTGGAGACCCAGGACCCGACGATACCCTCGACCCCAGGGTCTCCAATCAGAGTCAGGGCTCTGGAGCCAGCCCCAGCCCAGCTGCACCTGCACTGGCTCACATCTCGGTGCCGTCACGGCCGCTGGGCACCCCAGAGGCTGAGTGAAGGGAGCAGTTGCCCTGGAAGCCTAATCAAGCAGCTCTTCTAGAAGGCTCCAAACTGAAGCAGGCCAGGCCCAGGGTAGACAGCCGGCTCTTTCTTAGTTTCTATGTCACCAATGTGGAAGCACCCGGCCAAGCACTGTGGATCCAACTGGCAACAATTCTCCCAACTGGTGTCTGTGGAGTGCCTGAGAGAACCCCGGGCAGGCAGGGGGCAGCCCCTGCTCTCTTCGGCACGGGGCACCAGTCACTCCACTGCTCCTTTGGGGAGTGTCGGGAGGGGACTGCAGCAGGCATGGCGCTGGTGGCAGAGGCTGGAGGACTCAAGTCCCCTCCCCCTGCTGCGCTGCAGTTTTTAACCCTTGCTGGCCCTGGCCACTTTGGGGACTGGCCAGTCGGTCGGGCAGCCCTTGCTGCATGCTGGGCTTGGGGGCGGGGCAGAGGAGAAGCAGAGGCCAGCCTGTCCTGAACCAGCCTGGCAAAGGGATCCTCTAGGGGAGGAGCCACGCGGGGATGGGGGAGCTGAATCCCAACGTTTAGCTTTAGGCAGTAAAAGAGGAATTTTCCTTGGGGGTCCGTGAATTCTGTCAGAAGGCATGGCTCGCCCTTGGACCGCTGCCCCCTTCCTCATTTCCTCTTACAACGAGGGGAAGGGGCTCCACATCTATAGCAGACTTCCAGCTCTGAGTCTGAGAGCCCCTCAGACTGAGGCGTGCCACTGTGGGCACTAACGTTATTCTGCACAGAGGTTCTAGAACTTCCTTGGGAATCCAGCAAGAGCCCCACACCCCCTTCTGCCCCATCCCAAATGTGAAGACCAATCACATTAGAACAAGTCTGACATGTCCCTTTTCTTTTTTCTTTTAAACATAAAGGAAGAAGGACTTGAGGCTAAGCCCCAAATGGTTAGAACAGGAGGGGAAATCAGGGTGATGATTACAGAAGGGAAATGGCTAAGGGAGGGGGAAGCAGGAAGGTAGAGAAGGAAACACACCACACATGTACATTCTGGAAAAGTCCAAAGTCTAAAGGGAAGGTTAGGAGGCCAAATGGAGACGCTTCTGCCTCGCTTTCAAGAGAGCCCCAGGGCTGCTAGGCTCCCGCATGCCAGCCTGGCAGCCCCAGGCCCACAAGCCCTTTGCTCCTCGGCTTCCCTTGGCTTCCATGGGCAAAGAAGCCTGAGCCGATCGCCTAGGTCCTGACACCCGAGGAAGCTGCTGGGGGAAACTGAGAAGACAGCATGGGCTTCTGTTGCCAAGGCCAGGCAGTGCCAGGGGCGCGGAGGAGGGCTGGGTGAGGGCTGCCCTCCCCCAGCTTTCATCCTTTCCCCTGGCCTACGTGGTAAGGGCTACCCAACCAGGGCCCTTCACACCCCTGCCACACCACCCTGGGCAGCACCCGCAGGGGCTGGGGCAGGTCGTGGAATGCCCGAGTGGTGCTGAAGGCTGGTGTCTACCGCTCCCTGCCGCCAGGCTGCAGCGCGCAGAGGAGGCACTGCCACTGTTCCAGGCTTGCTGCAAATAGGCGTGGCTCTGCCTGTAGGGCCGTCACACTCCCTCCCTCCCTCTTAGGAGACCCTCTCCCCTGCTGGGGAAGGAAAGGGCCCAGCTCCCAGCTAGAGATCTCAAAGCAAGGCTGCTGCCCAGAAAACTGATCACTGCCGAGGACCCTTCCTTCTCAGGGCTTTTTCCCTTTCCAGATCTGCAGATTTTCAGCTTTCACCAAAAACTACCTGCAAAATAACCCAGCTGGTCCCCTGCTTCCCCATCCCTTTAGGATCCAGCAAGAGGCTGGACAAGAAAAAAAAAAAAAAATCCTGGCGTGGGGGAGGGAAGAAGGTATTATTTCTCTGCCTTGCCCCAGCCCCCAGCCAGTGCCAGAGAGCAGTGTTAGATGAGATCAGAAACCGAGGCCAGGGCCCCTCACCCGGGCCAAGGAGGAGCCACAGGGCTCAGGCCAAAGTCCAAAGCCAGTTAACAGTGACTTGTCCCACCCATACTTTGCTGATTACAAAGGGAAAGAGAAACTAGTGGGGCCAAAGCTCAGGTCTTATTTGGCAGGTGGGGGCCTCCTGGCGCCTGTCAATGATTTGGTGCCCCTTTAGCAAGGCTCTGCTGGGGGAAAATGGGGTAGTGGCGAGAGGAGCCATCAGGCCTGTGTCAGCAAGTATGAGATCTGATACACAGCAGCGGCTGCCTGCTCTCCCCAGCCTTGCCAGGGAGGATGGCTGCACACGGTTCCGAGGCTGAGCCTGGGGGGGCTGGGGGACTGTGGGTGGCAGGAACCAGGAAAGAACTAGTCTGCTGGTTTTCTCTCAAAGCCCAAGCTGTGGGAATTAACAGAAGCACTCAGGGAGGGCCCCAAAAGGAACAAGTGGCCCTGGGGCCGATGAAGGGGTCCCTCCGGAGGTCCTCTCTGCAGCCCCCACCCCGAGGCCACAAGAACAGGCGTGCGATTGTCACTGACGCCACACTGTACCGCACTGTCACTTGGCACAAGTGAGGAGATGCAGAGCGGTGCGTGGAGCTGGAGACCAAAATAAAACCAGCATTCCTGTGTGGAAAAAACAGCTCTCTGGGTCTGAAAGGGGCAGCGAGCAGGTGAGGTTCAAGGCTTTAAAAGCTGGCTCATTTGATGCATCCCAAACTTTGCTCCTCCCCACCCCCATTACATGCGGCTTCAGTGCGCAATAGAGGCCCCAACAACTCCGCCCACCTGCTCCCACTGCCGGGTGTCTCTTGCCCAGCCCCATTCTTCCTGGGAAAGGGACCCTTGAGCCACTCCCTCCGACCTCTGCAGCCCACTCCCCATCCAGACTGAACAGTCTTTGTCCCGGCTTTGCCCTGGAAACTTCCAGGGAGCTACCCACCATATCCACCTCCAACCCCAGGCCCACCTTGGCTGCCATTCATTTTCTTTAACACGTCCCCGGATCGCCTTCCATCTCACCTCCCACCACAGAAGCCGAAGTTCTCTCCCACCCTTCACTCTGAAAACCCACCTCCTCATGAACCCAAACACAACACCCCCATTCCCCCCAAAAAACCCCAATCTCCCTTCCTAGTTCAATAGTCTTAACCCAATAGGAACCTCAGAACCTTCTCTGGCTGCTCCTGTCCCCCCACCACGGACAAGATCGGCACCCCTTTTTGACCCCTTCCCCGACCCCATCCTTTTCAGTCCCCATAGGCTTCCAGGGCATCTTCAAAAGGCTTCCAGAGCATCTTCTAACCTTGGCTGCCACCCACCCCAGGCTCTTCCTTCCAGAGCATGCACCTCACCCTCCTCCTCCTTCCTCTGCAATGACGGTCTTTGGAGAACCCCCTTTTCTCCCCTCAAGGGTCTGATCTGCAGAAGCGACCCTCCTCCCTGCCTCCCGGGAGAGCTCCCCCTCCACCCAGGCCCAGCTAACCACCACCCCCTCTCAGGGAGTTCCCCAGCAGTCCGGCTTCCCTCCGATTCCCCTTCCTTAGGACCTATTCCCCTACCTATTAGGACCCAAAAGCCTTTATCAGGGCACAAATCACCTCCTTCCCTAGCCAATGGCTCTTACCTCGGCCCCCTGGAATCCAAACACCCCCACCTTAGCGACCAAACGCCCCATCCTGGGTCCAAGAGTCCAGATGCTCCATCTTCGGCTCAAATGCCCCCTTGGAGGGCTCAAGTGCCCTTTCTGGGGTCTAGACACCCCATCTGGTGCTAACTGTCGCTTCTGGAAGCCCCCAACTCCCTTTGGGGAGCCAAACGCCCCACTGTGGGTTCAAATGCCCCCGATCAAGGGGAAGAGAAGGGTCCAGAGGCGCTCTCCGGGACCCAAACGCTCCCCCCCAATTCTGAGTCCGCTCGTGCTCTCGGAGGTCCGGCTCCGCCGTGCCCGCTTCAGTGCCCCCAACCTCGGCGGCCCTCAGTCTCACTCACCATGGCGAGAGCCGGGTGTCCGGAGCGCGGGTATCAAGGTTCCTCCGGCGGCGGCAGCAGCTGCAGCAGCTCGAGCTCCGCCGCGCGTCTGCGCCTCCACACTCACTGCCTGCAGCGCGCGCCGCCGCCGCCGCCGCCCGCCCCAACGGTCCCTCAACGGCCGCCGCGCGCGCCCCGCCTCGCCCGGCCCCGCCCCGCCCGGTCCGCGTGCCGCCGCACTGCGGCTCCCACGGATCCCTCCGCGCCTCTCTCCGGGCTGTCGGGCCCGCGGCTCTCTCACTCCCCACTGGGTTGGGTTTATGGCCGGCCACGCGCGCGCGCTCACCCGCCGCGGGACTACTTTCCGTCGCCATGAGCCCCGCCCCCGGTGCCCACTCTACTTTCCTCCTCGGCGGAGGGGCACCTCTCGGCTGGCGCGTGACGCGTCCCTGTGTGAGACGCGCCGCTATTGGGTGCGGGCCGCGGCGGAAATAAGAGCGCGGTGCCGATTGGTCCGGTCTTCCCTGCAATGCGTCAAACTGGGGCGAGCCACTACGTCGTGGTGGTGGGTAGCCTGAAATGTGTGACTGTGTGGGGCCGTGAGGCGTAACGAGGCGAAGGGGGAAATTGTGTGATTGTTAGAGAAGCAAATACATCGTCTTCGTGGTCAGGGAGTGGTAAAAATGGTAGCGGAAGGTGCAGAAGTATTTTCTTGGTTCTCCCCTCTGACAGATAGAAGATGGTGCAATCCAAAATGCTGGTCTGGAAGCCCCGCCCCCAATTGGGCCCTCGGGGTGGCGGGGTCTTCAAGGTTCAGCTTTTAGCCTGAAAGTTCCGCTCATCGCCCGTCGGGACAGGTGTCTGCACCGTGAGACACACTCCACAGGTGCGCGAAGCCCCTGTCCTCGCTTCACTTCAGTTATAATCGGTTCAGGGTCTGTGAAACGGGCTGTTCCAGGACAGCCCTGGGAACAAGGTATTAATTCAGTCATTCATTCAATAAGCCTCAGTGGGGTGCCTGCTGTAATTCAGGGACTTGTGCTTGGCTGGGCGAGGGAGACCAAACTTCCCAACCATTGTCCTGCTGTCTTGCAAACCACCTGAGTCTTGCACTCCTTGTTCCAGGGTTCCAACCACGGAAGAGGAGTGGGAAAGTTACCTGAGACTATTTACTGGCGCTCAGAAATGGCAACATCCCCTCCGCCCCCCAACTTCTCTTGTTTTGAATTAGGGCTATATTTGCGTCTGTGCCCTGCCCCCTCTCGGTGATTGGCTGACGAGTGGCAAGTGAGTCAAGCTGGACCAATCCTTATGTTACACCTGGAACGATGTAGGCTGAGCCAATGAGAGGCCTTCCCTGGGTTTTTGGATCTAGACTTTTGGGGGCAGGAAGTCTTTTCGTTTTGTGTGGTGAGGCTGTGAAAAAATAAATCTGGACCTATCTGTGACCTTTTGGAAGGAAAGTTATGACCAACCTAGATAGCATATTAAAAAGCAGAGACATTACTTTGCCGACAAAGGTTCATCTAGTCAAGGCTACGGTTTTTCCAGTGGTCATGTATGGATGTGAGAGTTGGACTGTGAAGAAGGCTGAGCACCGAAGAATTGATGCTTTTGAACTGTGATGTTGCAGAAGACTCTTGAGAGTCCCTTGGACTGCAAGGAGATCCAACCAGTCCATCCTAAAGGAGATCAGTCCTGGGTGTTCATTGGAAGGACTTGATGCTAAAGCTAAACTCCAGTACTTTGGCCACCTCATGTGAAGAGTTGACTCATTGGAAAAGACCCTCATGCTGGGAGGGATTGGGGGCAGGAGGAGAAGGGGACGACAGAGGATGAGATGGCTGGATGGCATTACCGACTCGATGGACGTGAGTCTAAGTGAACTCCGGGAGTTGATGATGGACAGAGAGGCCTGACGTGCTGTGATTCATGGGGTCTCAAAGAGTTGGACACGACTGAGTGACTGAACTGAACTGATGACCTTTTTCACATCCCAGAGGAGAGAATAAAACATTCCAGAGAGAAGCAATGAAGAGGTGGAGTGAGAGAGTCCTGTTGCCATTCCCTTCCCTGATTCCAGCTTGAGGCCAGCTGCACACTTATCATGCCAGGCTTTTGATTATATGAGCTATTAAAATGTCTCATTTATCCCAAGCTGTTTTGAGTTGAGTTTCTGTTACGACAAAAGAATTTGTGATGGATGTGACCCAGGCTAAACTCTGTCTTGATCATCAACATTGGCCCTGAAACAGAGGGGGCCAAGGACCCAGTCACCATTTGCTGAACAAATAAGCAAAGGAGGTCACACACATGCTCTCTCTCCCTGTTTCTCCTCTCTGTGTCTTTGAGTCTCAATTTCTACCAGGAAGACTTTAACTTCTGAATTACTTAGGCCTATGAAATGATAGATATACTACTATCAGCACGTATGAAGACGTACTGTGTTCCAGGCACCATTTCACCTGCTTTGACTGCGTTAGTTCATTTAATTCTTACAACCCCTCTATGAGTTTGTTACTTTCACTTTCCACCTTTTGAAACTGGTTTATTGCCACTGGAATTAGATGAGATCAGAGAGGTATAAAGCCTTGACCAAGAACGGAGAAGTGAAGTAGCTTGCCTGTGGTCACACAGTAGGAGGCAGAGTCAGGATTTTAACCCCAGCAGTTTGACTGAAAACCCCACACTCTTAACCACATTATACCACAGGTGGGAGCGATCTTACTTGTTTTCCAGTATCCATTTTCTCTGTTTTCCAGACTAATAGAATTTTAGCTGGGCACGTTGCCATCCTAAGTAAAAACAACATTTCCTAACCGTCCTTGCAGTTATGAGTCCTCATTTGATGGAATTCTGGCCCAAAAGGATGTGAACAGAAGTGATATGTGGAACTTCTGGGTATACCCTTAAAGGGAGAGGACATAACTTCCCTTTTCTTCTTGCCTGCTGGTAGGGCAACCATGAGACCAATGGTGACCATACTCACCTGGGACTTTGATGATTTTCCTGGGGAGAGCCTGCCTTTCCTTCCCCAGGGCCAAACTATTATTTGAGAGGGAAATAAACTTTTATATTGCTTAAGCCACTGGTTATTTTGGATCACTTGGTTATAACATATACATGTCCTCTCTTTGGTTACTGCCCTTGTTTTGGTGAAAGCCGACTCTTGTGCCTAATTTAGTGAGAGGTCATGGGGTTCAGGTGTTAACCAGTCAGCATGTTCTACTTCCATAACTGACTGCTTCAGAGCCAATTGTATGATTTTCTCTCTCTCTCTTTTTGTATTTTTTGCATGTGTTACATAATTTACACTCAATAAAATGCCACGGATCTTAAGTATTGAATTGTGTACACCCATGTAACCACCACCCAAGTCAAGTTATAGAACACTTCCATCACCCCAGAAGTTAGATCCCTGTGGCTCTTTCCAGTCAGTTCCTGTTCCCCTCAAGCAACTATTGTTCTGGTTTCTGTCATTGGATATTAGTTCTGCCTGTTCTGGAATTTTGTAGAAATGGAATCCATGTAGCATGCATTTTTCTGGTCTTGGCTTCCTTCACTCAATGTAATATTTTTAAGCAAAAATTGTATGGAACATCAGTTCAGTCAGTTCAGTCGCTCAGTCGTGTCCAACTCTTTGCGACCCCATGAACTGCAGCATGCCAGGCCTCCCTGTCCATCACTAACTCTCGGAGTTCACTCAAACTCACATCCATCGAGTTGGTGATGCCATCCAGCCATCTCATCCTCTGTCGTCCCCTTCTCCTCCTGCACCCAATCCCTCCCAGCATCAGAGTCTTTTCCAATGAGTCAACGCTTCGCATGAGGTGGCCAAAGTACTGGAGTTTCAGCTTTAGCATCATCAGCTTGTGCTTCTTCCAGACCAGAGTTTCTCATGATGTACTCTGCATATAAGTTAAATAAGCAGAGTGACAATATACAACCTTGACGTACTCCTTTTCCTATTTGGAACCAGTCTGTTGTTCCATGTCCAGTTCTAACTGTTGCTTCCTGACCTGCATATAGGTTTCTCAAGAGGCAGGTCAGGTGGCCTGGTATTCCCATCTCTTTCAGAATTTTCCACAGTTTATTGTGATCCACACAGTCAAAGGCTTTTGCATAGTCAATAAAGCAGAAATAGATGTTTTTCTGGAAGTCTCTTGCTTTTTCAATGATCCAGCGGATGTTGGCAATTTGATCTCTGGTTCCTCTGCCTTTTCTAAAACCAGCTCGAACATCAGGAAGTTCACGGTTCACGTACTGCTGTAGCATACTTACACTGAAATATATTTTTTGTTGATCTGGAGCTCAAATTTGACTGGAGTCCTGTATTTCTAATTGTTAAATCTGATGATCATAATCTCAGGGCACTTTCTTTCGAGGTTTGGGAAATGATCTTAAGTGACCTTACAGGAGACCAGCAGGCTTTGGGGTGTCCTGTGCTATAGCCCGCCAAGAATCATGACAGCAGCTTCAAGTTTTCTGAACTTTAGGAATGATCAATTAACTAAAGCTCAATCTTATTATTGTCAGGGAAATTCAAGTTAAAATCAGAATAATACACCAGTTCACATCCCGGACAACCACCAAGCCCAATAACGCTATCTGTTGCTGGGCCCACAGCAGCATCTGGTGGCCTTGTTATTTCTCTGACCTCATCCCCCTGTGCTCTCACCTTCATGCTCGCTCTCAGCCGCATCAGCCTCTCTGCTCTTACTGGAACACATGTGGCTGATTCCTGTGTATGAACCTCTGGATTTGCTTCCTCTCCTTCAAATGCTCTCCCCACAATAGTCATGCGGTTCATCTCCTACTTAGCTTTGTTCAAATGAGACGTTCTCAGTGATGGCCTCCCTTGATCATCCCATTTAAAATTGAAACCCAACACTCCAGACGCCCTTTCCTTTGGCTTACTTTTTCATAGGCATGACTGCCTTCTCAAATGTGATATACTTTTCTTATTTATTCTATTTACAGTTTGATTCTTCCACTGGAATACGAGCTCCATGAGGTCTGGTCTTCTTTTTTTTTGTTTGTTTGTTTGTTTACTGTTGCCTGTGCAGGGTCTGCCTTGCTGCACCGGCTTTTGTCTAATTGCAGCGAGCGGAGGGCTACTCTCTGGTGCATGGGCTTCTCATTGCAGTGGCGTCTCTTGGCGTGGCGCATGGGCTCTACAGTGCTGCGGGCTTCAGGAGTTGTCGTGCCTGGTTTCATTAGTTGCAGCTCTTGGGCTCTAGATCACAGAATCAGTAGTTGTGGCGCACAGGCTTAGTTACTCTGCAGCATGTGGGATCCTCCTGAGTCAGGGATCAGACCCGTGTCTCCTGCATCGGCAGGCAGATTGTTTACCACCGAACCACCAGGGAAGCTTGGGTCTGGTCTTTCTATTTTGTTCATTGTTGTATCTTCAGTACCAAAAGCAGAGCCAGGAATATAACAAGTGCTCAGTAAATATTTTTAAAAATAACTAGATAAAAATGAGGAGGTGGAAATTCTGCAGTGCTGCTGGGAGAATATATTGATACAGAGACTCTAGTGAGTGTCCCATTGAAAACAGGCTAGGTTATAGTACAGTAAGCTAAGCTAAGTCACTTCAGTCGTGTCCGACTCTGTGCGACCCCATAGACGGCAGCCCACCAGGCTCCCCCGTCCCTGGGATTCTCCAGGCAAGAACACTGGAGTGGGTTGCCATTTCCTTCTCCATATAGTACAGTAACAACTGCAAAAACCTCAATTAACACAGTAAGTTTCTTTCTCACTCACATAAAATCCGCCAAGGGTCTCCGTCTATCCATGGGACAGCTGTCCTCCATGTGGCCATTCAGTGTCCCAGGCTCTTTTCTGTCTCCTGATGTCCTCTGTGTTGCTACAGCAGGGGAAGGGAGACTGGAGAATGTCCCAGGGAGTTTTCATTGTCTTAGTCGAAGTGACATCTGTCACTTCAGCTCTCATTTCATTGTCCAGAACTGGCCACACGGTCCCATGTCACTGCTGAGGGACAGAGAAGTGTATTTTCTTGTGTACCTCAGAAGAAGAAATAGGAACCAGAATGTCGTGACCATATCATGGTCTTGGGCATGGAGAACTAATTGACCACCTCTGTAGGCAACTTGAGGATGAGATGGCTGGATGGCATCACTGACTTGATGGTCGTGAGTCTGAGTGAACTCCAGGAGGTGGTGATGGACAGGGAGGCCTGGCGTGCTGCAATTCATGGGGTCGCAAAGAGTTGGACACGACTGAGCGACTGAACTGAACTGAACTGAGCTGATAGGCAACTTGGACATGCACATTTGCTAAAAATCTAGTAATTCTGCTCTTAAATGTATCCTTGATCGTTTCAAATTGTTTTTTTTTGTTTGTTTGTTTTTGGTTTTTCTTTGGCCATGCCCCATGGCTTGTGGGATCTTAGTTCCCTGATCAGGGATTGAACCCGTGTCCCCTGCAGCGGAGGCATGGAACCCCCATCACTGGACCAGCAGGGAAGTCCCTCAAATTGTTTTGGATGAGCTTCACAATAAGAACCGCATTTTACATCATAACCCAGCCGTATTTCATATACATATATATATTTTCAGAAACTATATATTTAGTCTGAAACAAAAATTTCAGAAACAGAACTTAGTCTTATTATGGGCAAGGCACTCTTGATGTTTTTGAAACTATTCCATTTCATGTTTCACAAGTTATGCTCCTTGTGACCTACTGATTCTACCAGCCTCATCATGTGTGTGTAGGTGTGTGAGTGTGAGTGTGTGTGTGTTAGCACTTCCTTACTTTCCTGCCTTATAAACTGTTTCAGACTCAAACTGTATAGTTCCTGCTTCAGTTCTAGAATCAATCATTTCTCTAAAGAACCATGGCCCCTTTTGTTGGAGAATGATGTTAGAAATGAAGATCTGGGCTCTGAGTGTCCTTGTTGCTATTGATGATTGCTTTTTAAAACTCTACCTCTTTGCATTATTATCGTATTGCTCCAAGTATCCTTAAATTGATCACCTATCTGTAATTACTACCACATTAATTTTTCTTTAAAAATCTTAATGGTTATCCCACGTGGTCTGGAGGCAGGTGAGACCAGGATTGGTTCAGTGGCTCAATGATGTAACAAAGAACCCAGACTTTTTTCCCTTTCTGCTCTGGTATCTTCAATATTTTCTGTCTTCAAGCTCATTGCTTTATGATGGCAAGATGGCTGCCACGGCTTCAGACCTTACTTCCCAAGGCAGTAACTGAAGTCAGGATGGAATGGAATAAGAGTCTTTCATTTCCCTTTATCAGAGAGAATAAACCTTTTGTCAAAAACCCTTCAAGTTTTATTGGCACATAATGGATCACATGATCACTCCTAAGTCAATCGCTAGCAAACAGGAACAAGGTTTAGACCAATCAGTTTCACCTTTTGGAGCAAGCCTTGCTTTCCTTGAGTACACTGTTACCTCACGCCTGGACAATACTGGGGCTGGGTTAGCAAGAGAGGGATGTGTGGTGGGAAAAAGGTCCACCCCCTGGAAATGGTTTGGATTTTTCTTGGGAAATTCCTGGGGGGAAAAAAAAGGAGGAGAGTTAAGTTGTCTGTGATATGGGGAAAGATTTTTAATCCCCTTCTTTCTGTGTGTGTGTGTGTGTGTGAGAGAGAGAGAGAGTCACTCAGTCGTGTCTGACTCTTTGTGATCCTAAAAACTATAGCCCATCAGGCTCCTTTGTCCATGGGATTCTCCAGGCAAGAATGTTGGAGTGGGCTGCCATTCCCTTTTCCAGGGGAATATTCCCGACCCAAGGATCAAACCCACATCTCCTGCATTGTAGGCAGATTCTTTACCATCTGAGCCACCAGGGAAGCCCAAGCCCTTTGCTTGACTTGTTTCTATTTTGTCTCCAAACTTTCTCCCAAAGCAGTTTCCTCAAATTCACCTTCTTCCTCCTGAAGCTGATTCATCCCAGCATCACTGCGTGAGGGCATCGAGGGCTGGAGGGTTGGCCCTCATCTACGTGTGGCTTCCATGTCTGCACCCAAGCAGCTGTTACAGTTGCTAAGTAGCCTAAGTCACTTCAGTCATGTCTGACTCTGCAACCCCCTGGACTGCAGCCCTCCAGGCTCCTCTGTCCATGAGGAGGTATTCTCCAGGTAAGAATACTGGAGTGGGTTGCCATGCCCTCCTCTGAGGGATCTTCCTGACCCTGGGATCAAAACTGCGTCTCTTATGTTTCCTGCATTGGCAGGTGGGTTCTTTACCACTAGCGCCACCTGGGAAGCCCTAGTTAGCAGGAAGGCCAAAAAACAGGCCAAGAAGGGCATTTAGGGACTTCCCTGGTGGTCCAGTGGCTAAGACTCCATGCTCCCCAGTGCTCAGGGCCCAAGTTTGAGCCCTGGTCAGGGAACTAGATCCCACATGCTGCAACTAAGAAATCAGATGCCACGACTAAAGATCCCACATGCTGCAGTGGAAACTGAAGATCCCACTTGTTGCAACAAAGACCCAGTGCAGCCAAATAAGTAAATAAATAAATATATCCTTAAAAGAAGAGCATTTAGGGTTGTCACTGAGAAGATCAGTAGTTAGGGTAAGTAATTCGAGATGCTGTAACAAATAAACTCCTAAGTCTCAGTGTCTTAACACAAAACTATATATCTCACTTACACGATGTCTAACATAGCAGTTCCTTTTAGGCAGATGGTCTGCAGGGCCCCGGTTCCTTTTCTTTTATGGTCCTGCTCTCCCCAGCGGGTTTCCCAAGTGGCACTAGTGGTAAAGAACCTGCCTGCCCATGCAGGAGATGTAAGAGACGCAGGTTAGATCCCTGGGTCACGAAGATCCCCCTAAGGAGGGCATGGCAACCCACTCCAGTATTCTTGCCTGGAGAATCTCTGTGGACAGAGGAGCCTGGTGGGCTACAGTCCATAGGGTGGCAGAGTTGGACACGACTGAGCGACTGAGCATGCACGCATGCATCCCCTGCACGCTCACACTTCTCTTCTGAATCCTCTATCGAGCCAGAATTTGGGAAAAGAAAGGGCACAGAGCGTCATGTGGTTACTTGTCCTGGAAGTAGCGCGTGTATTTTGACCGTGTTTCATTGGCTAGAACCCAGCCCCATGGCCAGCTGTAACTGCAAAAGAGACTGCGAAACCTATCTGGCCATTTGCCCAAGAAGAGGAAACAAGTTTTGATGGACAGTGGACATTTTTGCCACAGGAGATGATCCAGACGTTCCAAACGTCACTTCTGCTTGCATCCTCTTGGTCTAAAATTGTTCATGGCCACTTCTAGCTATAAGAGAGGCTGATTTTGTAAAACTGATACTTTATGGATTTTTAAAACTATGATCGTCTTTAAGAATTAATTTTGGGGAAGAATTGGCATGTCCGCTTTTGAAATTTCCTCATTTGACTCCTACTAACGTGGGATAGGATTATTTCTAGGTATTTTAAAGTATTTTTGCTGACAATGTGAAAGGAGCCCAATTTCCCACAACATTCTCTAGCAGCCCAGGATCTATCGACATGGTGACTTTTTATAAGTGATCTTGAGGGTACTCTTTCTACCCCCTTCTGATGTCTATGTCAGAAGCTTTCTCTATCTCCTTTATACTTTAGTAAAACTTTATTACATAAAAGCTCTGAGTGATCAAGCCTTGTCTCTGACCCCGAATTGAATTCTTCTCCTCCAGAGGCCAAGGATCCCGGCATCTTTGCATGATTTAGCAACAACCTTTCATCTTGGGGGCTCATCCGGGATTCTTCAGGACAAGATGAGCCTGATAATCTATGTGAGCCTACTTCTGCTGACTCCAAAAATCTTGAGTCTGCCGTTTGATCCTCAAGACAATGCCTTCCTGTCCTGGGCTCACTCCTATGCAGCATTTCATAATCGGTCTAACTGCTGGGTCTGCGGAGCACTCCCCTCTTCATCAGTGGAAGGCTTCCTATGGTGGACATCTCCACTTCAGGGAAAAGACTCTCTCCAAGTCTGCAAATACCTTCAACAACAATCACATGTGATGCCTCGTCTTAAGCTGATGACATCTAACAACCTTAAGATGGACTGATGCAACTATGGACATAATGTGACTTTTCATTTTAACTTGGTTTAATGACTATTTTGCCTTATGTCTGTAACTGTATAATGGGGTTTTCTAACCGTCTAAAAGCTTTTAAGTTACAAAGGGTTGTCCAAGCTCCTATGAGTGCCACAGCCTCCTCCAACTATTACTTGGGGCCCCTGGATCAGAGACCCTCAATATGAGGGTTAGGAGAATATGTTGCCTCAACAATTTAGGGGCTACGCCCCTAAACAGCAGAAAGTAATTATGGAATGAAAACAACACCCCTTTCCCTTGGCAATATAATTTTCCTAAAAGTAAAGGGGGGAATGAGAGAGTCATTTCCTAGGCAGGTTGATAAGTCTAGGGGTCCCCAAGGAGAGAGGGGTCTGGAATTCTCAAGGAGGAAGAAAGGACAAACTTTCTTTTTTCCTCCACATTCCTTAGGATTATGTATTCTCCCTGAGGACAGTCTCTGGATTAAATCTTCTGGCTAATCCTGTTATCTTAAAATGTAAATTATGGGAGTAGGTCTGGTCTTTCAGTTCAGTCGTGTCCAACTCTTTGTGACCCCATGAATCGGAGCATGCCAGGCCTCCCTGTCCATCACCAACTCCCGGAGTTCACTCAGACTCACGTCCATTGAGTCGGTACTCTTTCTACCCGCTTCTGATGTCTATGTCAGAAGCTTTCTCTATCTCCTTTATACTTTAATAAAACTTTATTACACACACACACACACAATGGTGATCTTGAATCCAGCCTCCTATTGAAAGTGTTAGTTGCTTAGTCATGTCCGATTCTGCCATCTCGTAGACTGTAGCCCACCAGGCTCCTCTGTCCATGGAATTCTCCAGGCAAGAAAACTGCAGTGGATTGCCATTCCCTTCTCCAGAGGATCTTCCCAACCCAGGGATCAAACCCAGGTCTCTCACACTGCCGGTAGCTTCTTTACTGTCTGAGCCCCCAGGGAAGCCTCCTATTGAGGTTGATTCTACTACTATATCAGTTTGTTCTCTGCATTATTTCTAGGTTACTACAGATTTACTTTTTTGCTCAGGGCCATTGCTGCTCAAGATATTGTTCTTTCTTTCTTTTTGCTTTTTGGCCCCACTGTGCAGCATGTGGGATCTTGGTTCCCTAACCAGGGATGGAAACTGTGCCACCTGCATTGGAAGCTCAGAGTCTTGACTGCTGGATCACCAAGAAAGTCCCAAGACATCACTGTCTGTGCCATCACGATGCAACCTGTCTTAAAGGATGCTCTGTTTTTGTCTCCAGGATTTTCTTCCAAGTCACTGTCACCCATGCCCAAGGTTAGATGTGTGCAGAGAGCCAATAACATCTGCAGGTTGACTGCTGCCTGACTGACATTTGTTGAAGAGGAAGCCTGCATTCAGACACGTTAAAATGAGCAACCAGGAATCAGTATTATCCATGGATATGTTTATTTATATATTTTCTGGATCATTTGATAATAAGTTGCAGGCCTCATGTCAGATTACCTCTAAATGCTTAAATGTGAATTTCCTAAGAACAAAGATATTTGCTTATGCGATCACAGTGTGTGTGTATGTTAGTTGCTTAGTCTTGTCTGACTCTTTGCAACCCCATAGACTGCAGCCCATCAGGCCCCTCCGTCCATGGCATTCTCCAGGTAAGAACGCTGGAGTGGGTTGCCATTTCCTTCTCCAAAAGAAACTACAGAAAGAAAGAAAGTGAAGTCAGTCATGTCCAACGCTTTGCGACCCCATGGATTGTAGCCTACCAGGCTCCTCCATCCATGGAATTTTCCAGGCAAGAGTACTGGAGTGGGTTGCCATTTCCTTCTCCAATGCAACCATAGTACAATGATCAAAATCAGGAAATTCAGCAGTGATACAATAATCTAATCTACAGACCTTTATCAAAGTTATTCAGTTGTTCAAAAACTGACCTTTATAGCAAAGAAAAAAAGGTTTGTTTTAAACCTTTATTTTACCAGTCAGGATGACATAGTCTATTTAGTTATCATATCGCTTTCATTTGGAACAGATCCTCGATCTTTCTTTGTGTTTTATGACATTGACAGTTTTGAAGGTTTCATGTCAGTTGTTTTGTAGACTGTCAGTTTGGGTTGGTCAGATGTTTTCTCACAACCAGATTCAGGTTATATACTTTTAAGGAAGAAAAATTGTCATAAAAGTCATTCTGTGTCCTCAGTGCCTCTTATCAGGAGGCAGACAATGCGTTTTGTCCCATTGCTGCCCATGGTGATGTTTCTTACTGTAGAGTTACTCTTTCTCCCTTTGTAATTAATAACTAATCCATAGGGAAATACTCCAACACTGCGTGAATATCAGTTCTCACCAAACCTCCACTTGTTTGCTTTAGATGACTTCATTTTCCCCCCACAGATTGCTATTCAAGAATCATCCTAAAAGATGGGATCTAAACTATCCAGTCTAAACGAGGAGATCCCCAAACATGTGGATGCGTGTTAAGTCACTTCAGTCGTGTCCAACTCTATGTGACCCCGTGGACTGTAGCCTGCCAGGCTCCTCTGGCCGTGGGATTCTCCAGGCAAGAATACTGGAGTGGGTTGCCATTCTCTTCTCCAGGGGAATCTTCTCAGCCCAGGGATTGAGCCTGAGTCTCCTGCATTGTAGGCAGATTCTTTATCATCTGAGCCATCAGGGAAGCCTCACAAGTACAGAACTCTTCAAAGGCATGGCTGCGATGAGTGCCTTTCTGTCTTTATATGAATTATATATGAATTGTAAATTCTCATCATTTTTTTCACCCCAGATGTGTAGGACAGCCTAATCTCCATCCCTCCATTAACCCTCTCCAGGACATAAATGATGGGTACTATATTCAGCAAAGATGCCCCCAGGGGTCCACATCCATGTCTGTAACCACTAGATGGCAGTGCACAGGACCATTTGCACACATTTCTGCCACCTTCTTTTCTTTCCTGGCAAAAGTGTCACAGACATAAAATTTCCGGAGGGGGTGGCTTTGTACTCTGCGAACTCATTGCCTCACCTTGGGGCAAATGTCGTTGTTTTATTCCGTTCATATGGTGAGCATCCCAGCTTGTGGGCAGTTCTGATGGGGAACTTGTCATCCAGGGACCTTGAGCCTGGATGGCACAGTTGCATCAGCTTGGGCCCCCCAGGGGCTGGGAGCAGCTCTAGTGCTGATGGAAACAGACGTTGGCCAGGGCGGACCTGAAGCACCCGCCACCAACGCCAATGCTGGTTCTTCCTCCAGATCCCACTCTGATCCATACACCTGGCACCTCAGGCTTCCCCAGGTCCCCACTGGATATTCTTTTGATTCCCATTTGTAAAATTAGGAAAGTGAGGTTACCATGGACCAGGGATACATAGATAGTGGCAAAGCTTGGGTTTGGACACTGGCCTGCCTGGCCCCAAAGGCTGGGATCTTGTTGTTGTTCAGCCACTAAGTCACGTCCGACTCTTTGAGACCCCATGGACTGCGGCACACCAGGCTTCCCTGTCCCTTACCATCTCCCTGAGTTTGCTTAAACTCATGTCTATCGAGTCAGTGATGCCATCCAACCATCTCATCCTCTGTCGCCCCTTTCTCCTCTTGCCCTCAATCTTTCCCAGGATCAGGGTCTTTTCCAGGATCTTGACTTTGATGCTATTCTGCTTCTGGAATTATCCATGGAGTTATCTAGAGGTCTTTGATAAGCTATTCAATAAAAGGCAGATCCAGCCCATGAATCCTTAAATATTCTCCCAAAGAGATACCCTCTCCCCAAATGACACCTTTTGTCCTCAAAACAATTCTTAAGTTCTTGGATTCTTAGGGTTTAAAGACCAAAGCTAGGCAGAATCTTCAGCTTCCCATCTTCCCCCCAGTAAAATGTCCCCTCCTCCTAGGGAGGGGGCAAGGAGAGATCAAGGGGGAGATTTCACTCTGCTCTAGGCTGCCTTTAAAAGTATGGCAGATTTTCTTTTCTGGAAATGGCTGCAAAAACCATCTATGGCTGCACCAAGGCTTCTAGAACCTTGCTACTCCTGCATCAAGAGTGGAGTCTGTGTCTCCTTCCTCGGGAACTGAGAGAGCCTTGGTGACTGCCTTGACTAATAAAGTGGAAGTGATGTTACGTAATTCCAAAGCTACTCATAAAAATGCCACACACTTCCGAGTTGTTCTCTTGGGACACTTGCTCTTGGAATCCGACTGCCATACTGTAAGGAAGCTCAAGCAACTGGAAGAAGAAGAGGAAATGAAGCCTTAAACCCTCAGTTCCAGCTGAACTTCTCACATGAGTGTGGCATTTTCTTTTTTTTTGGCCATGCTACACAGCATGTGGGATCTTAGTTCCCCAACCAGGGGTCTAATCTGTGTCCCCTATATTGCAAGTGCAATGTTAACTGCTGGATGGCCAGGGAAGCCCCCCAAAGTGTGCCATCCTGGTGATGCCACGTGGAGCAGAGTCCTGTCATTACCTTCCCTGAATTGCAGTTTTGTGAGCAAAATGAATGGCTGTTGTTTTCAGCCACCCAGTATTGGGGGTGATTTGTTACGCAGCAATAGATAACTGTGACACGCATGAAAAATTAAATAGCTACCAGTTGTCTCTCGGTCTCCACAAGGGATTGGTTCCAGGATGTCTCCCCCAACTCTCCCATTAGATGCCCAAATCCTGAGATGCTCAAGTCCCTTACATAACATGGTATAGTATGTGTGTATAGGCCATGGGTGTTCTCATGTAGACTTTAAATCATCTCTAGATTACTTATAATACCTAATACAGTGTATTTGCTATGTAAATAGTTGTTGGAGCAACTATTCACAAATTCAAGCTTTGCTTTTTGGAACTTTCTGGAATTCTTTCAAATATTTTTGATCTGAGGTTGGTTGAACCCATGGATCAGGAACCCATGGATACAAAGGGACTGTAATCAGAAAATGGCACAGCTGTCACCTAGGTCCAGAAAACACTTTTTGCACCGCGTCAGGACCACACTGTCATCCAAATCCTTCAGAAGAGCAGAACCCTTGGAGTCAGGCAGACACGAGTTATCAATCAGGAGAATTTCAGAAGGTTATGTATCTCAAGTGCTTAGCCAAGAATATAGCATGTAACAGGTGCTCAATAACTGTCGCAATTTACTAGGACTGTTCTGTGGATGGATGTTGAAAGCCTCTTGCTGGATATTCTCTCTTGAAGGTAGACTGGGAGGCTTCTGGATCCCACCACACTTCCTTTGGGCTGAATTTCTCTGTCTAGAGTCAGAGAGCTTGCACGCTCACTCAGTCATGGCCGACTCTGTGAAACCATGGACTGCAGCCCGCAGACTGTAATGGAATTTTCCAGGCAAGAATACTGGAGTGGGTTTCCATTTGCTACTCCAGAGGATCTTCTAGACCCAGGAAGCGAACTTGTGCCTCGTATGCCTCCTGCACTGGCAGGTGGAGGGTTTGCCACTGAGTCACCTGGGAAGCCCAGAGTCAGAGAGATCTGGGTTTAACTAACTTGTGGCTCCTCCAGTTTCTAGCTGTGTAACTTTGTGCAAGAGACTTAACTTCTCTGTTTTTGAAGTCCACATCTGCAGAAAATCAAGAGATCATATTCGCTCCTTAAGGGGTTGCAATGAAGTTGGCTAGTGTGGAAGGCTTTGGAGAAGGCAATGGCACCCCACTCCAGTACTCTTGCCTGGAAAATCCCATGGACGGAGGAGCCTGGTGGGCTGCAGTCCATGGGGTCGCTAAGAGTCGGGCACGACTGAGTGACTTCATTTTCACTTTTCACTTTCATGCATTAGAAAAGGAAATGGCAACCCACTCCAGTGTTCTTGCCTGAAGAATCCCAGGGACGGGGGAGCCTGGTGGGCTGCCGTCTATGGGGTCGCACAGAATCGGACACGACTGAAGTGACTTAGCAGCAGCAGCAGCAGCAGCAGTGTGGAAGGCTTAACACAATGCTTGGCATACAGTAGGTGTCCATAGTGTGTGCTGAGAGAGGAGGGGGTATTCCCTCCGCCCTCTGCGGAATCTCCAGGGATCTCCGTCCACGTTCTGTCCTCCACCGCGAGTCTGACCCGGTAGGTGGTGGTGGTGAGAGGTCCAAAGAAGAAAGGAGGGGAGGGGTTCTTCTAGCCGGGTCAGCCGTGTTGTTCTCTCATTTCCCAGCAGCGGGCGCTCTGATGAATTTAGGATTACAGTTCATCGCCATTGCGGTGACCATAGCTAGCCCCGTTTGCGCAGATCTGACAGCACGCGGCTGAGCGCTTTGGCTCTCTTAAATGAGACAGGACTCTCGATGTCTTTCTTAAAATTAAGAAATCTGGCATAGTCACGGGCTTTTCTATTCAATATGTTTGTAGAAGAAAAGTGTCAACCATCCTCTTCTGATGGAAAGAGAAAACCGACAAGTATTTATTCCTTTTAATAATAGAGATGATGTTATCACCATGGCAACAAATGATCAAGGAAGACAACCAATCAGAACTGCAGATTTCTCCCGGAGGTTATTTTTCTCAAGACATGGCAACAATTTTTAGGAGACTCTCAAAGACTCTTTTGTTCAACTTATCCTTCAAGGACAGCCTTAAATGAACAGACCAGGTTGGTGACAGGAATCCAGCCTCCAGGTTGCACAGGAACACCAGATGGGTGTTCTCAGTTTGCTTCCTTATGGGATGGATTCTTTAGATGGTCTATTATGCAAAACAGCATCTCTGTATGTAGCTAGCTTCAGGGGAGAAAGGACATCTTTACCTCTTTTTTACATTTTAAACATTATTTTTATTAAAAATTTCAAATCACTTTTTCACACTCCCTTGGTTAATAGTTGGGGACTTGCATGTTAAAGAGCTGGTTCTGAATCTCTTGGGTTGGCATCACAGAAAAAAGCAGCACCTTGATCTTGGACTTCTCAGCCTCCAGAAGTGTGAGAAAATATATGTACGTTGTTAAAGCCACCCAATTGAGGGTATTTTGTCATGGAAGCCTAAGCAGACTAAAACGTTGAGTTCCCTTCTTCTGCCCGTAGTTTCAGTGGCCCACAGACTAACACATGCCTCTCTTTCACCTCTGTCCCCTGAACACTCCTGAACAAGGGATTTTGTCCCAGATCAGCCTGAGTGGGTAGAGGTTGAGAAAAAGTTCTATTTTCCTAGAATTCTTCTCGGGTTGCGGCATTGTTGTAATAACCGCTCTTCATCGTACTCCCTTTCCAGCTGTGTTATGTGCACAATAAAAATACACACACAGAAACTGAGCTCTGTAGAGCTGCAGCTTCTCGACAGAAGCTCCTCTAAGTGTTTTGAACAGAGAAAATTTAATGCAGGAGCTTTACTAGCCAGGTGTCCATAGGGTCAGAAAAGTGAGAGCCAGAAAGGATGGTGGGGGCAAAAAGAAGTAGCATATATCAGCCCTTCGTTCCTTTTTATGGCTGAATAATATTCCATTGTAGGGCTTCCCTGGTGGCTCAGTGGTAAAGAATCTGCCTGCAACATAGGATACAGTCTGTGGTGCCATAAAGAGTTGGACACGACTTAGTAACAACAGCGTTCTGTTCTACGGATATGCCGAACTTTGGATTTTTTAAAAAATATTTATTTATTTGGCTACACTTGGCCTTAGTTGTGGCATAAGGAAATGGCACCCCACTCCAGTACTCTTGCCTGGAAAATCCCATGGACAGAGAAGCCTGGTAGACTACAGTCCATGGGATTGCAAAGAGTCAGACACGACTGAGCAACTTCACTATAGGGTCTTTTAGTTGCAGCATGTGAGATCTAGTTCCCTGACCAGGGATGGAACCCAGGCCTCCTGCTTTGGGAGCCCAGAGTCTTAGCCACTGGACCACCAGGGAAGTCTCCTGCCATTATTTATTTGGGCTGTTACTACCTTTTGGCCATCATGTATAAGGCTACAGTGAACATAGATATACAAGTTTTTGTTTGAATACTTCAATATTTCTGTTCTCAGGTGATGAAAAATGCTCTAAAATTGATGATGCTGATGGTTGTGCAGCTCGGGGAATATACCCCAAGCCACTGACTAGTACACTTTAAAAGGGTGAGTTTTATGGTGTGTGAATTATATACCTATTAAGCTGTTACAAAAACCCTGAAAACGCTCAAACTTAATTTTGCATTTACCCACATAAATTTATGACAGGAGGCAAAGCATACAAATTCTTCCTTCACAGGTCTGGACCTTTCATTCTCCAGGGCTTTGTCACACAGCAGGATGCCCTTGTGTATGTACCTGTGTGAGCTCAGTGGTGTCTGACCCTTTGCGACCCGGTGGACTGTCGCCCGCCAGGCTCCTCTGTCCCTGGGATTTCCCAGGCAAGAATACTGGAGTGGGTTGCCGTTCTCTTCTCAAGGACATCTTCCCGACCCAGCGATGGAACTCGAGTATCCGGCATCGCCTGCACTGGCAGGCAGATTCTTTACCACTAGCGCCACCTGGGGAGCGCGTATGGTAGTTGCTTTTCTTACATGGCGGCTCAAGTCTCCAAGAGATCAAGATGGAACGGCTTGTCCTCTTAAAAGCTAGGTCCCGGACTGGCATAATGCCACTTCTGTCATATTCTGTTGGTCAAAGCAATCAGGTGTTCTGGCCCAATCAGTCTAAGATTACCAGGAACGAGTCTGTTGTATTATTCAGTTGAGTTCAGTTCAGTTCAGTCGCTCAGTCGTGTCCGACTCTTTGCGACCCCATGAATTGCAGCACGCGCTGCCGCCTACGGGGTCGCACAGAGTCGGACACGACTGAAGCGACTTAGTAGCAGCAGCAGCAGCAGGCCTCCCTGTCCATCACTAACTCCCGGAGTTCACTCAGACTCACGTCCATCGAGTCGGTGATGCCATCCAGCCATCTCATCCTCGGTCGTCCCCTTCTCCTCCTGCCCCCAAGCCCTCCCAGCTTCAGAGTCTTTTCCAATGAGTCAGCTCTTCGCATGAGGTGGCCAAAGTACTGGAGTTTCAGCTTTAACATCATTCCTTCCAAAGAAATCCCAGGGCTGATCTCCTTCAGAATGGACTGGCTGGATCTCCTTGCAGTCCAAGGGACTCTCAAGAGTCTTCTCCAACACCACAGTTCAAAAGCATCAATTCTTCGGCGATCAGCCTTCTTCACAGTCCAACTCTCACATCCATACATGACCACTGGAAAAACCATAGCCTTGACTAGACGGACCTTTGTTGGCAAAGTAATGTCTCTGCTTTTGAAAATGCTATCTAGTTTGGTCATAACTTTCCTTCCAAAGAGTAAGCATCTTTTAATTTCATGGCTGTAATCACCATCTGCGGTGATTTTGGAGCCCCCCAAAATAAAATCTGATACCGTTTCCACTGTTTCCCCATCTATTTGTTAGGGCTACCATAACAGCGTCTACAACTTAGGTAAATATAATCCTGCTGTTCTCCCACTGACCACCAGATAGCGCACTGAATTAAATAATAATACCTGACATCGAAAAAACAGCTGGGGGTATAGCTCAGTGGTAGAGCGCATGCTTAGCATGCATGAGGCCCTGGGTTCAATCCCCAGTACCTCCACCTACGTATTTTGTACCACCTTAGTGGCTCAGACGGTAAAGAATCTGCCCCCAATGCGGGAGACCCAGATTTCATTAGATCCGTGGGTTGGGAAGATTCCCTGGAGAAGGGAATGGCTACACACTCCAGTATACTTACCTGGAAAATTCCATGGACAGGGGAGCCTGGCGTGTTACAGTCCCCTGGGTCGCAAAGAGTTGGACACGACTGAGCGACAAACACAACAGGTAGAAGAGCAGACACTGCTAAATGATTTGTTAATTTAGTTGAGATGAGACTTTTGATTTCTTTCTTTAAAAATTTTAATTTATTTTTGGCCGCACTGGGTCTTCACTGCTGGGCTCGGGCTTTCTCTAATTGTGGGGAGACGGCTCTAGAGCGCAAGCTCAGTAGTTGCGGTATGTGGGATCCTGCCAGATCAGGGGTGGAACCCATTTCCCCTGCATTGGCAGACTGATTCTTAACCACTGCACCACCAGGGACGTCAGAGTCTTTCAATTTCTTTATCTAAAATCAAGTCTAGAAAAGACTTGGGCCTTTATTTCGTAATGTTTGTGGAAAGATAGAAGTAATCTTTTCCTGATTTGATAGAGAAGACCTGCTGCTGCTGCTGCTGCTAAGTCGCTTCAGTCGTGTCCGACTCTGTGCGACCCCATAGACGGCAGCCCACCAGGCTCTGCCGTCCCTGGGATTCTCCAGGCAAGAACGCTGGAGTGGGCTGCCATTTCCTTCTCCAATGCGTGAAAATGAAAAGTGAAAGTGAAGTCACTGAGTCATGTCCAACTCTCAGCGACCCCGTGGACTGCAGCCTACCAGGCTCCTCCGCCCATGGGATTTTCCAGGCAAGAGTACTGGAGTGGGGTGCCATTGCCTTCCCAATTACTTATTCTTAAAAAAAAAAAAAAAAAAAATACACAAAGGCTATTTAGTCTTGCTATCACCATGGCAACAAATAAGGAAGACAGCCAATCAGAAACCTAGGCTTCTTTGAGAGGTTATTTTTCTTTGGAAATTGCAACAATTTTTAAGAGAATCTCCAAGACTCCTGTTCAAAATCTCTTTCCCAGGACAGGCTTCCATGAACAGAGAACAGAGGTGGTTGGTAACAGAAAAATTCACTCAAGCCTTTCTGGTTGTAAAGGAAAATAAGATGAATGTTTTGGGATTATTCTCAATTTGTCGATTTATTGAAGCTGATTTGATTTACTGATTGATTTATTGTCTTTTGGCTGCGCCAGATGGCTTGTGGGGATACTGGTTCCCTGACCAGTGTCCTTGACAGTGAAAGCACAGAGCCCTAACCACTGGACTGCCAGGGAGTTCCCTTGCCTGAAGGTGATTCTTTAGAAGGATTTATGATGCAAAATAGAATCCCTCTCATTGAAAGTGCAGGAGAGAAGGGACATCTTTATCTCTCACTTTCTTTTAATGTTTAAAAATTATTTTTGCACTGTGCATGAATTCACTTCAGTCATTAATAATGTTGATTGGATAATCTGACAACCACTTCTAACCTCTTCCCATGTATTGCTATGATACTATAATAGGAGGGAGGCCTGGCATGCTGCAGCCCATGGGGTCACAAAGAGTTGGACACGACTGAGCGACTCAACTGAACTGCTAATAGTTAAAAAGGTCAGATCCACTGTTTTCCAGACCCACTTGCAGCTATCGGTATGTGGTAACCTAGTTCTGGGCAATGAGTGTGCTGGAAGCTTTGGGGAATTATTTTTGCTGCTGGATAAAA
Source organism: Cephalophus harveyi (assembly GCA_006410635.1). Classification (NCBI taxonomy): domain Eukaryota; kingdom Metazoa; phylum Chordata; class Mammalia; order Artiodactyla; family Bovidae; genus Cephalophus; species Cephalophus harveyi. The sequence goes on along the minus strand of SJYT01046054.1, from coordinate 1,044,574 downwards.
GAGGAGAGGCATGAGAGGAAAAGACTCTGTCATCACACCTGCTGCTGCTGCTGCTGCTAAGTCGCTTCAGTCGTGTCCGACTCTGTGCGACCCCACGGACCAGGCTCCCCCGTCCCTGGGATTCTCCAGGCAAGAACACTGGAGTGGGTTGCCATTTCCTTCTCCAATGCATGAAAGTGAAAAGTGAAAGTGAAGTCGCTCAGTTGTGTCCGACTCTTAGCGATCCCATGGACTGCAGCCCACCAGCCTCCTCCGTCCATGGGATTTTCCAGGCAAGAGTACCGGAGTGGGATGCCATTGCCTTCTCTGTCATCACACCTACCTCCTCGCTTTTTTGCTTGTTGTGTGAGAAGGCGATACTTGGAGCTTGGCAGCCATTTTGTAACCATAAGGCAACAAGGTGGAAGGCAAAAGACAACAAGTGGAGGAATAGATTCTTGGTTCTCAGTAACATGCTTGATTAAATCCAGAAGCCTCTTTCCTCCAAAATTTTAATTAAAAAGCTGAGAAATGTCCTTATTGTTTATGTCTGCTGTCAGTTTGGTTATCTGTAACTTGTAGCCAAGACACACCAGGCTGATCCATGTTCCTTCCCAGATTATGCTAGAGTGGGGCTCTCAAGCTCAAATATCCACAGAGACCAGGTAGCTGATGTGGAAATGAAGCTACTATAACCTTATTTTCCTTTTATTTGCATAAACTTATAAAAGGAGGAAAAAAGCCAGGAGACTCCCCACTTTCTGGACGAAGTGAGTTAATCATAACAGGATCAGTGATGCTTTCATCAGGGAGTTAAATATTTGCAGCCAGAGCAATGAGCTTTACTTCCTATTTTAAAAACATGCAATGGATAAATAAAATTTCCCACCCTCAACATTTAGGACATGCTTTGTAGGAATTATGACCGCAGGGTGAAGAGTTACATTCCAGAAGAGATCAGCCGAAAACAGTGGGGTTAAAGTGGCCTCTGACAGGCAATCTTCTCATTCATTTACCCATTCATCCAACTAACACTTAGCTTCTCCTCGGTGCCACACACAGTTCAAGGCAATGGAGACACAGCTGTGAACAGTCAGGCACTGGTTCCTGTTTGTTTGGATCTTACATTCTTGAAACCTAATCAGAACCTTCCCCCACCTGTCTGGGAAAGATTTGCATCAACAGTCTCTCCAGGGGACTTCCCTGATTGTCCGGTGGTTAAGACTCTATGCTTCCAATGCAGGGGGTGTGGGTTCAATTCCTGGTCGGGGAACTAAGATCTCTTATGCCTCATGGTATGCCTCCCCCCCAAAAAATAAAACCACAACAGTCTTTCCAGGCCAAAGTTTCTTATTGTTATGTCCTGACTTGTGTCATTCCCCAAATTCATAGGTTGAAATCCTAACCCCAGCACCTCAGAATGTGACTGTATTTGGAGATAGGATGCTTAGAGAGGCGATTATGTTAAAATGAGCTTAAATTGGATTACCAGGTCTTAATCCAATAGGACTGGTGGTATAAGAAGAGGAAATTACGGCACAGACACAGACCCAGGGCAGAGCTTATGGGGACACAAGGGGAAGTTACCTGCAAGGCAAGGAGAGAGACCTCAGAAGAAACCAACCCCCGCTGACAGCCTGATCTCAGACTCCCGGCCTTCAGAACTGTGAGACAATTAATTTCTCTTGTTTCAGCCACCTAGGCTGTGGTGCTTTGTTCTGGCAGCCCAAGCAAATAAATACATCCATCAGCACTTCTAAAAATTTTTTAAATTTTAATTAATTTATTTAGTTGCGTTGGGTCTTAATACAGGGTGTAGGCTTACTCACCCTGAGTAAGCCTGTGGCGTGTGGAATCTTGGTTCTGCACCAGTGCCCGAACATACCTCCCCTGCATTGGAAGGTGGATTCTTAACGGCTGGACCACCAGGTAAGTCCCCCCATCAGCACCTTTGAAACTTTTGGCCAATGGTTTCAATCCTAGTTCTAATCAAAGCAGAATCTAAGTACTTGAGACTTATTTTTTTTAATTTCCAGGAATACCCTGACCGTCCAGTGGTTAGATTCTGCACTTCCACTGCAGGGGGCATCGGTTTGATTCCTAGTCGGAGAACTAAGATCCCACATGCTGTGGGGCTGTCCAAAAAAAACCAACAACCCTGGATTAAAAAAGTTCCGCGAAAAGATGAGTCATTCATCCCATGCATATGCACCCAAGTTTTCTGTCGACTATTCTATGAACTGTCTGTACATGCTTCCTATTTATCCTGTGAAATCCTTCTCTGAACCGTTCCCAAAGGCTTCGGATTTGTTCACTTTCCTGGGGCATAGTAAGCCCAAATCACAAATATATACTATTTGATTGGATTTCCCAGGTGGCGCTAGAAGTAAAGAACCCACTTGCCAGTGAAGGAGACGCAGACTCAATCCCTGGGTCAGGAAGATCCCCTGGAGCGGGGCATGGCAACCCACTCTAATATTCTTGCCTAGAGAATCCCATGGACAGTGGAGCCTGGCAGGCTCCGTGGGGTTGCAAAGAGTCAGACACGACTGCAGCGACTTAGCACACGGCAGTATTTGATTCTTTCAGCCATTAGATCTAAATCTTCTGCTACAAGGGATCTGTTCTGGGTGGGGTTCTTTACTCTCCATCAAATGGTATAGTGCAGATAAGGGGTGTACAGACTCTCAGTGCTTTAGCTGGGATGGTCAACTGCAGCGTCTGCCCACGACCTCTCCATGTGGCTTAGGCTTCCCAAAACTTAGCAGCTAGGTTTTCTAAGATACTTTCCAAAGAGCAAGTGTTCCAAGAGTCAGTAAGCAGAAGCTGGCAGCCTTAATGTCACCACTATTTTCTTCTTAATAAACTCCATCTCCAGATGGGGAGGCCACCAGATAAGGAATTGGCACTTACCTTTAGTTCATCCTTTGGAGAAGGGAATGGCAACCCACTCCAGTATTCTTGCCTGGAGAATCCCATGGACGGAGGAGCTTGGTGGGCTACAGTCTATGGGTCGCAAAGAGTAGGACACGACTGAGCGACTTCACTTTAGCTCATCACATTAATCTAGTAATTTTACACGCATTAGCTCAATCAGTTCTCAAATAACCTCCTCACGATGTTGACGTCACCATTCCATCATTTTTACAGAAGAGGTTCTGAGATGGAGAGTGGTCCCTGGTCTGGGCAGCCCTGCTGTTGTGTCATCATCGTCCAGCAGAGGGCGCTCCACACCCAGTCCCCATCCTATTTCTCTGGCTCCTAATCAGCCACAAAGCCAAGGCTTATGTTCACCTCCTGCCTGTGAAAAAGTCAAAGTGTCAGTCGCTCAGTCGTGTCCGACTCTTTGCAACCCTATGGACCGTAGCCCGCCAGTCTCCTCTGTCCATGGAATACTCCACGCCTGGGGCTGTATTAAATACATTTCTTGGACGATCACAGCTAAACTTCACAAGAACATCTGAGGTTGAATTTTACAGATGAGGATGTTGAGGTTCAGGGAGGTAAGGGCCAAGGTCGCCCCCACAGTCAGTGGCAGTTGAGGGGCTCAGCTGAGGACAGCCTGATCCCCAAACTTGCTGTCCCAGGAAGGTTCCTGCAGCCCAGAGGGGGTCCCATCTCCCAGCACGACCCAGACAGCAACTCCCAAGTTGGCTTCTGTCCCTGGGCATCCAAGGTGGGGCTCAGACAGTCCAGCTGGGCTGTGGGGACACACCCAGGCCTTTGTACCTCCCTCGAGATGTGCGGGGTTGGGGGTGCCTCCTGACCTCTTGGGGATGGGATCTTGGTCACAGAGACACAGATGGCTCCAGGACAAGAGGACCTGGAAGGGCAGAGATGGAGATGGTGGTTCAGGGAAAACTTCGCGATGGACAGTGGGGGCTGGTGCCCACGTCACCACAGGGATGAGGACACAACCCAGAGGCATCTGGACTTGAGACAGTGTGTGCTGATGCTCTGCAGAGCCAGGCTGGGTTAACCGGGTGGGCTCTAGGGCCAGGCTGCGACTCCCTCCTGGGAACATTTCCTCCCCTCCTAAAGACCTGCCCTGGGGCAGCTTCAGCACTGGCCCAGACCAGCCTCAACCCCTCACAAGTCCCTGCTAAGGATCCCTTCTGGCATTTAATTCACCCAGATGCTGAACTGGGGAAACCTATCCCCTTAAATTATCACCTTAAGTCAGGGGCTACAAATCAGTGTTGGGGGCAGGGAGTGGACAGCCAGCCGAAGGACCCACAGACCTGTGGGAAGGGCGATGCCCATCATTGCCACTGAGAAAACCTGGAAATCTGGATTTTCCGTGAATTGCTCTGAATTGAAAATCTTTGCAAATAATTAGGGTTTCTGTTAAACACTATGCAGGTTGAGTGACAGATTCAGTCTGTGGACACCAGCAGGAGGCCTTGGCCTTGGATGCTGGTGCGTTTGTACCAGCTGCACTTCAAATGGGCAGGGTCTTTCCCTCTCCCCCTTCCCCTCCCCCCCTGCTCCTGGTGCCCTGGTCTCCACTCCTCCCTTCCCCTCCCCCACCTCTTCTCCCCTCCCCCAGGAGCACACCCCCCTGCCTCTCAGGCTTCTCTTCCTGGAATCCTCTCCTCCCCGAGCAGAAGGTTCAGCCTCCTGGCTCAGCTGCACCCTGACACTCCCCTTGCCCGGTTGGAACCTCCATCACACAGGCCAGCCCCCATCAGATTGGAATGAGGAACAGAGGCTCACAGACTCTGGCCAGAAGCATGAGTCTGGAAGGGATCAGGGCTCCACAGAGAACAAGAAAGAACGCCCGACTCTGCTGGCCTCCCCCGGTACCCGGTGTCCGCGGACACACTCGCCCCTGTGCTGAGCCAGGAGACGCAAAGCCAAGCCCGCTGGGTGGGCCCTGAGACCGCCCCGTCACCTGGGGCTGCTGCCTCCGCGGGCGCTTATTACATGTTACATTCTTCTTGCATCAGGATCGCTCGCGCCACCTGCAAAGGAGGGACTGAAAGGACCAGAGGGCGAGCGGTGGGCGGCGCGTAGAGAAGAGCCGGGAGCGCCTGGTTCGGCCAGAGCTGCCACCGCGGCGGGGAGGGCGGAGGGAGCGCCGAGCTGGGGCCCCAGCGGCAGCTGCAGCCTCGCCCCCTCGGGGCGGCCCTAGCGGCACATGGGGTGCAGCCTCCTGCCCCAACCAGTCTTCTTCCCACGCGCCGACTTGGAGCCCGCGGTGGACTGAGCCCTGGGCCGGCCTCGGCCTGCCTCCCGGCTCCCGCGCGCTTCTTCCTGCTCTTGCTTTCCGCCGTCTCCTCCTGGGCTTTCGTCTCGGGAGGGTGCCCCTCCAGCCTCGGCCGCCGCTCCCCTCCTCTCGGGTTTTGCGGGTTCCCCGACGGGGCGGGAGCTGACGCCGCCTGCTCGACCCAGGGCCCTGCAGGCCGTGCGGGCCCGCTTGGTCCAGGCGCTTCCTGGACGCCCGGTCCTCAGACTCGGACTCCGCTCTCCACGTCCTCGACACCTCCTCCGAGCCTGTGTCCTAAACCCTCTCCGACGCCTCCTCCGACTACCAGTTCCCGCGGGCCGCCTGCAGCGCCAAGACCTCCCCCAGGTGGCCTTTGGACAGTTTCAACCTCCTTTTCCTTTTTTCCTCTCCATCACCTCAGCCACGTCGTAGGTCGCCCGGAGCGCCGCGAGCTCCAGGAGCACCCCCCCCAACCCATCTTCCTCCTCATCCCCCCAGCTCCCCAGCGCGCCCCGGGGAGCCTTCTTGCCCTTTGTCGGGGGAGGGGCGTCGGGCTCAGTCTTGGTGGAGACGCATTCATTCCAGCAGGTTCCCTGCCGTTTCAGGCCTTCCTCAGGACCACGTGACCACTTGGCAGCCTGCCTCTTCCACCTTCATGGATTCGGAGGTGTCCTCGGCCATGACAGACAAGACCTGGAGCAGGGTCTCTTGTCCTCTTTGTCCTTCAGCCCAGCGACTCCACCACAGAAACCATTTTCAACATCTCCCTGCGAGTTTTGATGTCTGATGAAATCCCATGGGCCACGACGGCTAGAGCTTGGGGTCCTCCACGTCCTTCTGGGTGACCTGGCCGTCTCATTTCTAGGACTCACCTCCGGAAGAGTCACTGTCCTCGAGCGTCTCATCAGGTGTGTGCCTCTCGAGCGCAGGAGCCACCAGGTCAGGATGCTCTCCTGGCTCCTCTGATGGTCAAGCTCATCAAATCCAAGGGCTCTTTCTCTGTCACCTCCTTCTTGGTTTTGTCCAAAAGGGTCCCATGGCCAAGAACTCCGTGGGGCTCTCTGCCTCATTCGCGTCTCTGCAGGCCTTCCTTGCAGCCCGTCTGGAGGGTCGTGTGCAGCACACTGCCCTTGTCATCTGTCCCCGCTCAGTCCTCCCCTTCCACCTCTGCCATCCTGAGGCCTGGGCTCTGATTGAGTACGTGGCTGCCCTCCTTGGCCCGCTTTTGGCCTCTGGCTCTATTTCTGTGACCCTCCCCCTACTACCCACGCTAGCCTTGCTGGCTGCACCAGAAAGGGGGACCTGGGTCTTCTAATTAGGAGTGGTGTTCCCGGGGCCCTGGCCACTGTAGCCTGTGGGGCCCGGCAACCAGCAGCTATCGTTTCATCTGCCTCAGGACTCTCATGTCCTCTGCAGGATCCTTGTACAGAATCCTCCAGACGGCTGTCCTTGTCCAGGATCTCCTTGGGAATGGTGGCGTGATTAGTGTCCTCCGCAAACTCTACCAGGGCGCCCTCGGCCTTCTTGTCCCTCGCGGCTCTCATGTTCTGGGCAGGAAGACCGGCTGCAGGACGGCTTTGACAGCTGCCTGCTCCGGGTCCTCTGGGGAGACCCCTGCACTAGTTGGGGCCTCCTGGATGACGAACCACAACTCTCCCTCCTGCTCCAGCCAAGTGTGACCCACGCGGCCCCTCCCAATCCTGCCAGTTTCTTGGGCAGCATCAGAGCTGGCAGCAGGCTTTGGCTCCCGGGCGCTGGCACCCCTCCCTCTCCCATTGGCTACCTCTGCTTCCATGGCAACTGCTTTTAGGCTGTTGGCAGCGTCTGAGCATTTGTTTTGAGAAACCCAGTGAAAATGGGAAGATGCATTTTGTTGGTTCACTGGATGGGCCTCACACAGAGAACTCCATTCCACTCACTTGGGGACCGAGTCTGGGGGGACCTGGCCTTAATGGGGTGGTGGTGATCAGTCCTCACTCGGGATAATCTGGGTCTGGAGTGAATTTAATGGTGAGGGCCAGGAGGCGGGGTGTGGACCGGAGCCAATACTGGGGTGGGGATACAAGTGGTAGGTCTGGGTCCCGGCAGGACGAAGGGCCCTGAAGGTGGCTGGGTGAGACGGAGGCTGAGTCGGGGCCTAGCAGCGGCCCGGGCCTGGGGCAGAGGTACAGCTGCTGTCCGGGTTTTACAGCCCTCTGGGCTGAGGGGGGAACTTCTTTGTAGAGTGGAGCAGGTGGGGGGCGGGGCTCGGAGGTCAAGTCCCGCCCGTGGGAGGGGCCTCAGGCCAGCCCAGATCATCGGATGATGGTGATCCTCAGGAGGCCGCTTGAATGATTATCTCAATACCTGCCCTATTGACACGCCAAGGGCTCCCCAGTATGATCAAGAAGACTGCACCCCATGACTCCTCCGACCTGCCCCTTCAAACCCTAGGGCGTGCCGTCCCCCCTCCCCTCCCCACACTGTGGTGGTGACCCAGGCCCCAGGCTCCAGGATGGGCCCCATTCATCCCCTCCTTCCATCTGGGCAGAATATTAAAGATAAAATCAGCGATTCCTTTCTCCCCAGCCCAGCTGTGGCCGAACTGTGGGTGTGCGCAAGCGCGGTCCGATCTGCAAGCCCAGACCGAGAACTTTCCTGCCATTGGGTCTGCTCCGGGGGCAGCGCCTTTCCTGCCGCCCTGATGGCCTGAGACCTGGGTCCCTAGGAATGAGGGGCAAGAAGCCTCAGGAACCTACGGCAAGTGAGAATGCTGGGCCTGAGAAATCAGGAAGACCCTTTCCTAGTCCCTTCAAGTGCCCTAGCCCTTGGAGTGGAGGTAATGTCTGGCAGGGCCCTGAGAGGCGCTTATGCCCCTTCCTCTTGGGATGCTTGGAGAATGCTTAAGGGAAATTGATTACACAAAACCCTGGGTTTCAAGTACAGAAACCAAACGTGTTCTGGGTTATGCTGAAATGGGACTTCAGTGGCTCATGTCACTATAAAGTCCAGGCTGAATTAGCTTCAGGTCTGGCTGGTTCCAAGGCCTCTACTGGTGCTGCTGCTAAGTCGCTTCAGTCGTGTCCGACTCTGTGCGACCCCATAGACGGCAGCCCACCAGGCTCCCCTGTCCCTGGGATTCTCCAGGCAAGAACACTGGAGTGGGTCGCCATTTCCTTCTCCAAAGCATGAAAGTGAAAAGTGAAAGTGAAGTCGCTCAGTCATGTCCTACTCTTAGCGACCCCATGGACTGCAGCCCCCCAGGCTCCTTCGTCCACGGGATTTTCCAGGCAAGAGTACTGGAGCGGGGTGCCATCACCTTCTCCGGCTGCTGCTGCTGCTTCCATTTATTCAGCCAAAGACTCATGGCCAGCTCCCATTGGATCGGCTCGGTCACGTGCCTGCCTCTGCACCAATCACAGTGACTGGAGAGGGACTGGGAGCTTTGATTGGTCAGGCTTCAGTGAGTGCCGGTTAGTGATCCCCACAGGAACCACTTGGATCACTCCAGGCGAGGGAGCAGAAGCCACAAAGAGAAGTGGAGATGAATCACTTAGGAGATGGGGGTTGGAGGTGTTAGGGCAATGTGTGTGGACACCGGGCTGGAAAGCAGGAGATTCTGTCCCAATGGGATGAGGGGCAGTAGTGAGACTCACTGTACCTGGATTGGGGAAGGCCTGAAAGGAAGTACGGGATCTTTTCCTTGGCTGTGGGTATTTGTTGGAGAATGTCTGGAGTCCTGATGGGGAGAAGAGCATTCACCCATTTCGGTGCTCGCTGAAGTCATTCCCGCCTGGAGACTTCATTCATTCACTCACTGTTCCTCTAGTGTCTGTTCTGGGACCCACCTGTGCACGTCACTGGGAACGGTGCTGATTGAGATGGGCTCTGGCTCCTGGAGCTCAGAGCCTCCGTGATCACATACGGAAGTGAGTGCTAGAAGCGAAAAGGCTGAATCCTCAGGGGAGGAGGGTCGAAATAGCTGGAGCTGATTCTGGATCAGGACCCACTTCCCGAAACGGGTGACATTGACTGGAGTCTGAAGTGAGGAGGCGACCCTCTGTGAAGTAAGGAAATGCAGACAGTGCTTTTGAAAGTGTTGGTGTACAAAAACCTCGGTGGCAGGATGGGGAACAGGAGACCCCAAGAGCTGATGGGAGTGAGGTGTGACTGAGTGGGGAAAGTGGCAAGGCCAGGTCCACGGGGAACTGTGAGCTGATTATGCCAGGGATGTGACCAAGGAGCAGAGGGCAGTTGAGTCACCAGGAACAGAGCTGGAAGTTTCTCTGCAGTTTAGGCGCTCTGTGTTGCTGGGAGAGTTAAACATCTCTGAGCCGCACTTTCTTCCTTTGTGGGATACTTTGAGCTACTGTGTTGAGTTAGGCACGTGGAGGATTTCGCACACGTCCTGGGGTGCTGTAGGGCTTTAAGTAGCGGATATTGGTATTCGTCCTCTTCCTTCTCAGTACTGTCCTAAATCCCTTTTTGTATGGAGAGAAGATAAGATGGTTTAGGGAGTTGCTGCGTCAGGGCGCCCTCTGGTGGGCACAGGGAGACATGGCTCACAGAAGAAAGCTGGACCAAAGGTTTCTAATTTAAACATCTTTCTTCCCTCTCTCCCTCCCTGCTTCCGATCTCCCTGTCGTCTTTCCTTCCTTTCACATACATTCCCCCAGTACCTTAGCTGGAGACCCAGCGGGGGTCCTGGTTTAAGGCAGGCGTCCCTCCGCTCACCTTGGAGTCGTCCCCAGGCTGGGAGTCTCAGGGCTCGCGGGGTGGGCGCGGGGGGGCTGGGTCGGGCTCCCTGACACAGGCCTACCGACCTGACCGAATCTCCAGCTCCGGTTGGCGGTGGCGCCCCTTCAGCCCACGGGGTCCGAGCTCCCTGCGCCCAGGGCAGGTCCGGGTTGAACCTGGTAAGCCCGAAGAATAACCTAGCGGGTCCCTCGGGGAGGGCTCTGTGCGTGCATGGGCAGGCGCGACCCTCCCGACTCCTACGCGGGGCTGGGGCGGGGTGTGTGAAAGTGCGGGAGGGGCGTCGGTCGCTGGGTCAGGGGACCCTGCATGGAGGTCTCCTTATGGATTTGACTTTGTTCACGTGCTTATAGTTGCGGATGTGGGTGTTTCTCTTTGGGGATGAGGCGTATGTAGTTTATCTGTGTGTTTCACTTTTGAGGACTGGGTGAGTCTCTCCGTGGGTGTAGGTGGGACGAGTCTTGGGGTGTGTGCACATTGTGTGTGTGTGAGCGCGCGTATGTGTGTGCATGTATGTAGGCTCAGTCCAAGTGTGTGTCAATGTTAGTTTGTGTGAACGCAAGTGTGAGTGCGTGTGAGCCAGTGTGTAAGCGTTTTGTTAGTGTGTGATCGTGCGATTTTGTGGCACGGACTCACAGGAGCCTGGAGCCACTCCTTGAATCCAGCAAACCTCCAACACCAGCCCCTTCAGTCTGGGGGGAGGGGCGGGGAGATAGATCTAATGTCTCCGAACCTGAAGTCGCAAGTGTCCAGCCTGGGACCCCCTCCCTCAACACTCTCCCCACCTCTCAGGGATGTTCCGTGTCGCAGAATCGCGGAGAGGGAATAGTGGAGGCTCTGAGCAGTAGCTGAAGGTCTGACGGTGCTATGTGAGCTGGTTGGAGGGTCTGCAGGTTGTGGCTCCAGAAATAACCACCAGGTGGCGCTCCAGGGTTGCTACTTGACGCACCTGCGAAGGCGCCTCTCCAGAGCTCAAGAGCGTGAGCGAAATAATTTGCTCAAATATAGGGGGCTGGAGTTCAACACTGACAGCAAGAACGATAACTTATTTATAGATCTCAATACATGCACGCTGATTATTTAAATGCAAGTGTAGGCGCTCTTATTGTACCCATTTTACAGGTGGGAAAACAGATTCAGAGAAGGTAGATGACTTGCTCAGAGTCACCCAGAGCTGGAATATGAACCCAAGCGGTCTGGCTTGACTCAAGTCAGGTCCGTGTGACTCCAGAGTCTCTGGCTGGACCCGTTCCTTGCTGTCTCCCCAAACTCTGGAGGGAGAGGGGAGGGGGAAACTGGACGTGGAGGAGTGAGGGCTGGGGAAGTGGCCAAGGATGAACTGGTGCAGAATGTTAGGGACCCGAGGTGCTGGGATGGGGACTCGGTATTGGGACTCGCAGTGGTCTCTGCATAAGCTGCCCCCATTGCGATCGTGGTCAGGTGTGGGTGATCTGGAAGCGACTAGCCACTGATTCATAACCTCAATAGGACTTCTGAGGGCTGCAGGGGGTTTGCTGGGCACCAGCATGCCACAACCTCTCCTATCTTCCTGACGATAGTAAAAGAACGTAATCCCCATTTTCAGGGACATGAATGGAGGCATGGAGAAGTTAGCTACCAGCCCAAAGTAGTAAGGATGGGACAGGTGTGTGCTGGCTATTTTTTGCTGCATAACAAACCACCCCAGAGTTTTCCTGGTGGTTCAGGTGGTAAAGACTCTGCCTGCAATGAGGGAGACCAGGTTTGATCCCTGAGTCAGGAAGATTCCCTGGAAAAGGGAATGGCAACCCACTTGCCTGAAGAATCCCATGGACAGGGGAGCCTGCCAGGCTACAGTCCGTGGGGTTGCAAAGAGTTGGCAACTGAGCCAATAGCACACATACATACACAAACCACCCTGAGCTCAGTGACATAAAACACAAAATGTTTTATTATGTTCATGGAGTCTGTAGGTCAGCATAATGAAAAAGCACAGTGGGGATGGATTTTTTTCAGTTTCACAGTGTCTGGTGCCTTAGCTGGGGTGCCTCTAATGACGAAGGTCTGGAATCAGCTGGAAGCATCATCAATCATGTTTGGTGCCCCATCTTGGATGATCTGAAGACTGCGCTTACCTGGAGATGTTGACTTGAACACATACACTGGTCTCTGTATGTGGGCTGGGCTTCCTCACAGCATGGCAATTATGCTTCAAGCGGGAATGTCCTGGGAAGGAGGTCTCAAGAGCAAATACTCCAAGAGAACTGGGCAAAAGCCTTATAATTGACCTTGGGAGACCCAGCATCACTTCTGCCATACCTGTCGAGGCAGTCACAAGCTTGTCCAGGGTCAGATTCAAGAAAAGGGAAGGTGGACCGACCCCACTCCTAGATGAGGATCAAAGAACTTGTCACCTTGCTTTAAAACTGCCATCAGTGTCTCTTCTTGGAGAAGTGGACAGGAGAAAGGTAAACTGTGGTGAATGACCATCTTGCAACCCTGCTCAGCAGGTAGGAATTACAGACAAGATATATAACTGGTACTGCTCTCAGACACTTTACCACCAGTGCTAAGAAAGTGGGCAACATTAGGGAATTTGGGATTGACCTGTAGACACTGCTATATTTAAAATGGATAACTGGGACTTCCCTGGCAGCCCAATGGTTAAGACCCAGAGCTTCCATTGCAGGCGGCATAGTTTCAAGTCCTGGTCTGGAACTAAGATTCCACATGCTACACAGCAAGGCAAAAATAAAATAAAACAGATAAGCACTACTGTATAACACAGGGAACTCTGCTCAATATTATGTAACAGCCTAAATGGGGAAAGAATTTAAAAATATATATATATGAATCACTTTGCTGCATACCTGAAACTATCACATTGTTAATCAACTATACTCCAAAATAAAATTAAAAATTTAAAGAAGTGAGAAACAAATGGAGAAAGATACCATACAAGGAATTGTGCAAACATAGCATAAATGCCCCCAAACAGCAATGCACATTTTGCAAGAACACATGAAAAGAAAAAGACAGACATGAAAACGTACAAAACGAAAAGAGTTGTCCAGATGGTTGGAGGAATGGGAGAAGAGGGTGAAGATCAGATGTCATTTTAAAGACACGGAAGCAGGTGGAGTTGACAGTTCCTTGCATCTGACGTCCTGAAAGGCATGCCACCGGCCACTGAGATCCAGGCACTAGGCAGTGAAATGAATTTTGTTTTGAGGATCTGCTGTGGTGGTTTCCCTGGTAACCACTGGAGGGAGAGAGTGAAGAAAGAGAAGCGGAAAGACTATGGAGTGGGGACAAAGAAGCAGTGAACTTCATTCCCATGATTCAATTATAACCTGCAGGAGAAACACCCCCAGTCACCTTTTTCTTATCTGAGGGCCCTGGGGTACCTTGTGTTGTACCAACTCAGCAGTGTGTGTCTCCAACTCAGTGGTTCTGGAATTTCTTGGTCTCCAGATGTCTTACATTATTAAAAAATTCATCAAGGACCCCAAAGAGCTTTTGTTTCTGTGGGTTCAATCTGTCTATATTTACCATTGGAAGAATGTCAACTGAGCAATTAGAAGTATTTACTTATGAACTTGTTTAAAAATAGCACTAGCAAACATATGTTACATGTTCACCCAAATAACATATGTGTAGCTGTATTTTCCAAAACAAAAACAAATTGAGAAGAGTGGCATTGTTTTATCTTTTGGGAAATCTCTTTCCTGTCTGACTCAACAGAAACTGGTTTCTCATACCTGCTTCTGCTTTTGTTCAGCTGCAATATCTCATGTCAAGTTGCCTTTGAAAAATTCCAGTGAACACTCGTGAAAGAGAGTGAAAAAGACAGATAATGTTTGAGCAGTACTATGAAAATGGTGTCCATCTCACGGACCCTGAAAGGTCCTCGCGGGTTCCCTAGGGGTCCCACCACTGCACTTCGAGACCCTCCGCTCCGATAGTGCTGCGGCTGTTGTTCAGTTGCTGACTCGTATCCGACTCTTTGAGCCCCCGGGATTGCAGCACGCCGGCCTCCCTGTCCTCCCCTGTCTCCCAGAGTTTGCTCAAACTCATGTCCATTGAGTTGGTGATGCTGTCTAACCATCTCATCCTCTGCATCCACTAGTTGTCCTTCTTAACAAGCAGGCACAGTGTTTGTCCTCAAACACAGGGAGTGGGAAGAATTTTGCAGAACTTTTAATAAGCTCTCTCTCTCTTTTTTTTCCCAGCTTGGAGGCAGTGGCTAGGCCAGTCATGGGTCCCATCTCTGTCCAACAGAGCATTCCAGGACAGATATCCAGAGAGGGGACAGATTGGGGTTCCCAATGCCCTGCCTGGCTGGTCCTTGCTCTCTAATTTTCTACTCGGCTTCTGGGACCATGTTCCCACTCTGCTCTGGCTCACTCTGATCAGGAGAGAAATGAGGGAGAATTCCATCTGTGGCCAGAAAATGGAACAAAGATCCATTGCACCTGTCTTTCGGGAATAAATGTGGGCTTAAGTACGAAGAGAAACTGGAATTATGCAAGAAAGATGGCGGGGACCCTAGAATAGAAGCTGCCGTAGTCAGTGGTGATGAAAACCACTTTGAAAACGATGCTGTGTGCTTGCATGTTACATGGAGTTAGGTTCTGAGCTGAGATCACTGTGAACTGGTTTTTTTTTTTGTATAGGTGTGAATGCCTGGAGGGATCCCCCAAAGTAGGGGAAGATGTGGATCAGTTCAAAGTTCATGACTGTTCCTGGCAGCCTACACACAGGCTTCCCAAATGGGGTGCTAAACGCTTCAGGTGCTCAGATCACGTTTACAAACTGCCCTCCAGAGGTCAAACTGCTGTTAATAGAAACTCCTGAAATATACTTCAGGGACTTGCCTCTGAATCTTAATCTCTTTCTACTTCTTCACCCCTATCACCACCACCTGACAACCATTGGTCTGTTTTCCGTATCTGTAACTCTGTTTCTGCTTTGTTATACTTGCTCATTTGTTTGTTTGTTTTTAGATTCCACATATAACTAAAATAATACAGTATTTGTTTTTCTCTTATTTTGCTCAGCACAATACCATCTAGGTCCATCAGTGTTATCCCAAATGGCAAGATTTTTTACTTTTTAAAATGGATCTTTAAATAATAAATTCCATTATATTTAGTGGGATATTACTCAACTATATATATATATATAAAATCTTCTTTGTATATAAATACATGTGTAAATACTCTATATATTATACAATAAAGATGAAGGAATCTTGTTTATCCATTTTATCCATTCATCTGTTAATGGGCACTTAAGTTGCTCCCATATCTTGGCTATTGTAAATAATGAATAATGTAAATAAATGAAAATCTATTCCTAAAATTCATTTCCCCTGTTTTTTATATATTGAAGGTAGCTGTTAGCAAACTTGCGTATTACACACGTGGCTTGCCTTGGGGGCTCGCATTATATTTATTTCAGACCACACTGCTCTAGAGAGAAGACTGGCACCCATTTGGTGGAAAGGAAAGGAAAAGGGAGAAGCAGGGAAAATGAAAGCTGGGGGGCAGGTAGGAGAGTGAGTAAGCAGTTTGGTTTGTCCTAGAACCAGTTGCCATGGTAACCTTGCAATAAAGTCTCTTCCTACATTAAAAACAAAACAAAAATGAAGTGTTTTGGTTTCTTTTTTTTTAAATTTCCTTCTTTATATATTTATTTGACAATTAAATGTATATATTTATATTAAATGATTGTATGAAGGGTCAAGAAAGAATGAATTCCCATCGCCATCTTTCAGGGAGCACCAGCTCTGGGCCAACCTCTGTTCCAAGGGCTTTTGTGGATCATCCTGTTTAATCCCCATAAGGATCCTATGAAAGTGAAAAGTGAAAGTATTAGTCACTCAATCATGTCTGACTCTTTGCCACCCCATGGAGTGTAGCTTGCCAGGTTCCTCTGTCCATGGGATTTACCAGGCAAGAATACTGGAGTGGGTTGCCATTCCATTCTCCAGGGGGTCTTTCCAACCCAGGGATCAAACCTGGCTCTCCCACGTTGCAGGCAGATTCTTTAACATCTGGGCCACCAGGGAAGCCCAAAGATCCTATGAGTAGGGTTAATGGTTATGTCCATGTCACAGAGGAGCAAACTGAGGTGTAGAGAAGCCCAGGAAACTTCCCAGAGTCATAGCGAGGGCAGCAGCAGAAACCGAATGGCTGGGCCACAGTGCCTGATTTATGTAGAGTTGGGGTGAGGGTTAGCAAGGATGATAAAGGGGAAGTGTGTTCTCGGTAGCTATGACATTCACCCATCCCAGCCTGTGGACCCAGTCAGGATCACGGTCTTTCCGGAAGTGATGTCTAATCTCACTGCTGATCACACTCACACAGGAACCATATGCAAAAACACACAGTTAATAGTAGGTGTATGGTTATGGCTACAGAAACATCTGTAAGAGCGAGGCCTCACTGAGCGAGGCCAGACCCCAAGAGTGAGGGCTGTGGACCCTAAAGGATGCCAGCACCTCGCAGCCGAGGCCTGTGTATCCTTACTGAAGCCGATTCCCACTGAGTGAGGCCTGAAAACTCTGGGCGTGGCTTGCACCCCAAGAGTGAGTCCTTGTTCCACCGCGGGCAGCCAGAGGCCCTTGGTATACGTCTCTGCAGCCTGAACCCCACCTGTTTACGGTGGAGGGCTGGAAGCGTCTACCCCTGAAGCAGATCGCGGGTCTCCCTAACTGCTGTCTCGCCCCCTGTGAATATGGCCTTTGGGGGGGCTCATCACTGATGGTGATCCCAACCCCCAGAGCCTTCCTTTGCTTGGACTCGTCTAGAGCTGGATCCCTTCAGACCCCAGCAACTGAGACCCAGGCTGCAGCTCTGGTGTTGCCGTGGTGACGCGGCCCAGCTGGGAGCAGGGGCGAGCCTGTGTGCGCAGGCTCAGGGCTGAGCAGCCGCCTCCGCGCCGAACTGCAGAGACTGAGCGGGGGACGGAGCGGAGGCCGCATGGCCAGATGTGGCCCCGGCGCGGCGAGGGGGACGCGCCTCTCCCCGCGGCTCGAGGTGCCGACCGCGCCGCCCTCCCACCAACTGGCCCGGGCGCCGCCGTGTCACCCCGCCTCGGTCAGGCACAAAGGGCGCAGCGGAGGGGCCGGTGGCATCTCTGGATTTGCCACGCAAACTCCCTGTGGGTGCTGGGACCCCCGTGAGGAGGGGCCCTCGGGGAGGCCCGCCGGGTCGGCGCCCGGGAGCAGCAGGAGCCCGAAGGTCACGTTCACCTGAGCCTGAGCTCCAGGCCCCGCGGCGCTGCTCCAGGGTGGCATTTGCCCAGGGCCCCGCAGCCCACGTGCGCCTCGGGCTCCCTCCTGCTCCGCGATCAGCGCCAGAGGCGGCACCATGGCCGCGGGCCCTCTGAGGGGACTGGGGCATGGGGCTGGCCCTGGACGTGCACGGGGCCTCCCAGAGGACGTGGAGCCGGCGGCCGTCCAAGCGGTCCTGCAGCCGGTCTTCCTGCCCTAGGGCACGTTCGGGCTGAGGAACGCCAGGGCCATGAGGGTCGGTCGAGAAGCCCAAAGCCACCGTGATGGAGTTTGCGGAGAACATTAATCACAGCGCCATCCCCGGGGAGATCCGGGCAGGGACGGCGTCTAGAGGGTTCTGTGCAAGGAAAGCGCGGAGGACACGAGGGTCCTGAGGCAGATGGGACGGTCGCTGCTGGATGAACTCCCCTCCCCGCGAGGCGGCAGCGGCCAGGGTCTCTGGGGACAGGTCCATCCCTCCCGATTCGGAGACTCAGGCTCGAGGGTCGGGGCCGACGGTCAGGGAGGCTGGCCCCGCTCCTGGTGCAGCCAAAGATGCTAGAACTTCCGGTCATCGAGATCGCGGAAACGGAACCAGAGGCAGCAGGCGGACCCAGACGGGTAAGAAGAGGGACTGTGCAGGGCGGCCATCCACATCGGGGAAGCGGGAGTCGGCAGACTCATCTGAGGAGAGCCTGGGGCTCGTGATCCAGGAGATGGACCAGGTGACCTAAGCGGGGATGAGGGTCATAGCATGTTGCAGGCCTCCGCGGAGGAGTTCCTTAGGTAGTGGGCCCTCCAGAGCCAAGGAGATGACGGGCAAGGTCCTCTGTGAGTTCTTGGCCCTGGCAACGGTGACAGACAAAGCCAAAAAAAGGAGCGGAAAGATTCCCCTTTCGGCGGGGGTCGACTTATCGGCCATACTGGCAGTGGGAGATGCATCTGATGAGGAGACGCGGACAGCGACACCTCCCAAAGGAGTCCCAGGAACACGGGGATCAAGAAAAAGAGAGGGTGGACAATCCTGAGTTTGTGGCCCTTGTGGCTCATATAGACCCCTCTGCCCAGGACGAGGTGTTGAAAATGGCTTCTGTGATGGAGTTGCTGGGCTGAAGGACAAGGAAGACAAGAGGCCCCGCTCGAGGTCTTGGCCGTCATGGCCGGGACGCCTCCGGAACCGCGTGAAGGTGCAGGAGGCAGGCTGCCAGGTGGCCGCCGTGGTCCTGAGAAGGCCAGCGACAACACCTGCTGGAATGAATGCGTCTCCCCCCTAAGACTGAGCCCCAGACCCCCTTCAATGGCAAGAAGGCTCCCCGGGGCGCGCCGGGGAGCTGGGGGGATGAGGAGGAAGATGGTGGTGGTGGGGGCGCTCCGGGCGACCTAGGACGTGGCTGAGGTGATGGAGTTGCTGGGCTGAGGAAGAAAAGGTAAAGGCCTGGGAGGGCGGGAGGTTGAAACTGTCCAAAGGCCACCTGGGGGAGGTCTTGGCGCTGCAGGCCACCGGCGGGAACTGGTAGTCGGAGGAGGCGTCGGAGAGGGTTTAGGACACAGGCTCGGAGGAGGTGTCGAGGACGTGGAGAGCGGAGTCCGAGTCTGAGGACCGGGAGTCCAGGGAGCGCCTGGACCAAGCGGGCCCGCACGGCCTGCAGGGCCCTGGGTGGAGCAGGCGGCGTCAGCTCCCGCCCCGTCGGGGAACCCGCAAAACCCGAGAGGAGGGGAGCGGCGGCCGAGGCTGGAGGGGCGCCCTCCCGAGACGAAAGCCCAGGAGGAGACGGCGGGAAGCAAGAGCAGGAAGGGGCGCGCGGGAGCCAGGACGCAGGCCGAGGCCCGCCCAGGGCTCAGCCGCCCGCGGGCTCCAAGTTGGCGCGTGGGAAGAAGACTGGTTGGGGCAGGAGGCTGCACCCCATGTGCCGTTAGGGCCGCCCCGAGGGGGCGAGGCTGCAGCTGCAGGCGGGGCCCCAGCTCGGCGCTCCCTCCGCCCTCCCCGCCGCGGTGGCAGCCCTAGCCGAACCACGCGTTCCCGGCTCTTCTCTGCGCGCCGCCCACCGCTCGCTCTCTGGTCCTTTCAGTCCCTCCTTTGCAGGTGGCGCGAGCGATCCTGATGCAAGAAGAATGTAACATGTAAT
The DNA here is from genome assembly GCA_006410635.1 of Cephalophus harveyi. Lineage (NCBI taxonomy): Eukaryota > Metazoa > Chordata > Mammalia > Artiodactyla > Bovidae > Cephalophus > Cephalophus harveyi. The sequence continues at coordinate 1,025,268 of SJYT01046054.1, read as the reverse complement.
AAGCGCCCGCGGAGGCAGCAGCCCCAGGTGACGGGGCGGTCTCAGGGCCCACCCAGCGGGCTTGGCTTTGCGTCTCCTGGCTCAGCACAGGGGCGAGTGTGTCCGCGGACACCGGGTACCGGGGGAGGCCAGCAGAGTCGGGCGTTCTTTCTTGTTCTCTGTGGAGCCCTGATCCCTTCCAGACTCATGCTTCTGGCCAGAGTCTGTGAGCCTCTGTTCCTCATTCCAATCTGATGGGGGCTGGCCTGTGTGATGGAGGTTCCAACCGGGCAAGGGGAGTGTCAGGGTGCAGTCCATTAGTTAGACACTTGCCGTGAGGGACCCACACTGCGGCAGGTGCTGAGGTCCGCCACGGCCCCCCTGCCCTCACCTCACAGCTGGTCCTCTTGCTCTCCATGCTCTGCCTCTGCCCTGGCCTCGGCCCGCAGGACCCCTGTCTCTTATACACATCTAGATGTGTATAAGAGACAGGGCTGAACCTTCTGCTCAGGGAGGAGAGGATTCCAGGAAGAGAAGCCTGAGAGGCAGGGGGGTTGTGCTCCTGGGGGGAGGGGAGAAGAGGTGGGGGAAGGGAGGGGTGGAGACCAGGGCACCAGGAGCAGGGGAGGAGGGGAAGGGGGAGAGGGAAAGTCCCTGCCCATCTGACGTGCAGCTGGTACAAACGCACCAGCTTCTCAGGGCCAAGGCCTCCTGCTGGTGTCCACGGGCTGAATCTGACACTCGACCTGCAGTGTTTTCAAACAATGGAACTTCTTAGCAACACTTTCAATTTGGGACAATTCACATACGGCGTGTTGGCTTTTCTCTGCAGTACCAAGCAGTGCACCTCCCACAGGTCTGTGGCTCCCCCTAGATGTCCCACCAGCTCTCCCCTACCCACCTCCCGTGGCGTGACAGTCCCCTTGGCGCTGGAGGGAAGGGGTGAGGTGGGTGGATGCCCGGTGGAAGCCCACTCAGGAGGCAGAACATCCCGTGCAAAAGCCCCAAGCCACTGTGTAACCCTTGAGGCCTCGGGTGCCAGGATTCCCTGCTGGGCATAGAGGGACCATGTCTCTAAACAGGCCACCTGCCTTCACAGGGCTGGCCATCTAATTACATTCCACGTGACTGGAGTTGTGAACTCTGCCGAGGTCCCTGGGGTCGGAGCGTGCGGACATGCCGGGAGTGTGTCCCCTTTCGGTCCTGGGACCCCTAGGAGGAAGCTGTCCCGCCCCTCGATCGGCTCAAACGGAGAGAGGGGCGTCCTGAGATTCTCGAGAATGTTATCTAGTCCTGAAACGGCCCGGAGGGAGAAGCCAGAAACAGATAAGCCTTTCCCACTGTTAAGTTCTCTGGGGCCCGGAGCCCACGAGGCCCCGCCTTCCTCACTGCAGGCTCCGCCCCACACAGCACGCTTCGCCCCGCTGAGAACTAGGCCTGCGGAGGAAGCGTCAACCCAGGCAAGCGCTGTCGTGGCCTGTTTATCCACTAGGAGGCGCCCTAAGACCAATAGCTTAAATCATGAGCACCATTACCCTTCTTGGGGTCCACCGCTTTGAAGTTCCGCCTGTTTTCTGAATGCCAGGCAGCCCAAAACCGACTTTCCAGTAAAGCTGCAAAGTAAGGTCCTGAGACCAACTGCATCATCTCCTGGGAACTTCTTAGCAATGCATATTCTCAGGCCCACTCCAGACCTACAGACCTACTGAATGATGTCTAAGAAGTCCAGGCCAGGGCTGCAGCCTGTCGGGAGTACCCAGCTGGGCTTTAGCCCTACCTCTAAGAATTTCCCTGGTTATTTGCTGTTTTCCCCCGCGTTAGGGGGACACAGACAATACAGAGAGAAGTCCCCCAGCTCCCAGGGTGTGTAGCAACCCAATTATAAGCTCACTGTAGCAACNGCTGGGCTTTAGCCCTACCTCTAAGAATTTCCCTGGTTATTTGCTGTTTTCCCCCGCGTTAGGGGGACACAGACAATACAGAGAGAAGTCCCCCAGCTCCCAGGGTGTGTAGCAACCCGATTATAAGCTCACTGTAGCAACGTGATACACTGCTCACTACCACACCACAATCCAGTTCTTTGGCCTGTTTCTATTGCAATGATTTTTTTCCCAGTGTATCGTGATCAAGCTGCCCCAGATTCTTGGGCCGCATAGCCTGCTCTAGCAATTCACAGCTCTGATGTGAAGGGCCCCTGAACCCACACTTCGGACATGTTTCCCAAATTATTCTTCTGTACGTGGTAACCAAGAAGGGATGAAGCATGTAAACTGCAGGACCTGGACCCACCAAGCCTGCAGAACCCAGGTGTGTGGGAATGGCAGGAAAAGTGACTTAAACACAGGTAGGCATCACGGACGGTGAGAGTAAAGGGGACACAAGGCTGTGACAAAATCACCCCGGAGCATTTTTCAGTTGCCAAGCCAGAGCCAAGAAATAAATTGGTAAATATTTTTATTTGCATGTTGACCTGCGCCCTCTTTTCCAGTTCCAGGAGACAGTGAGTGAAAGTGTACGGGCAAAAGGGGGAAGAAAAAGGGGAAGAGGAAGGGATTTCTCCTTTGCTTTGCTCCCTTTTCCAGGCTGAGCACCTAGAGTTGCATTTGAGGAAGTTAGAATCACAGGGGATGCAACTCCATTGTATGGGTTTCTTTCATTACATTCCTTGGGTTACTATAAAGAGTCTGTATTAAAAAAAAAAAAAAAAAAAAACCAATGCATAGGGAATTCCCCGGCAGTCCAGTGGTTAGGACTCAGCACTTTCACCACTGGGGAGACCTGGGTTCAATCCCTGGTCAGGAAACTTAAGATCCCACAAGCCATGTGGGTAAAAAGAAAAAGAAAGAAAAAAAAAAAATCAATGCATAGAAAATACAATTTTAATAAGAAAGTGGCATTCGGTAGAGATGTGAGAGGCACTGCCAGGCCCTCACTCTACCTCCATTAGTTAGACACTTGCCGTGAGGGACCCACACTGCGGCAGGTGCTGAGGTCCGCCACGGCCCCCCTGCCCTCACCTCACAGCTGGTCCTCTTGCTCTCCATGCTCTGCCTCTGCCCTGGCCTCGGCCCGCAGGACCCTGAGGCTCCTGGCCTCGCCTGCCCTGGGCACTCTCTTGGGTAGCGTGGGCAACCGGGGAGTGTGCCAGAAGGCTCTCCGGCGCTTCCGAAACCATGAAAAGCGTCCGGGGGTCTGGAACCTCACTGTCTTGACCGGTTTCCGGGTCCGAGCTCCTGCAGTGGCCCCTGTGGCCCTTCCGGCAGCTGAGGATTCAGCCTCCTGAACAGCCGGGGTCTCTGCCCTCTGATTACAGGCAGCTTCTGCCCTCTGGACCGATCCAGCTTCTTCCCCATCAGGTACAGCCTCTGCTCCCTGGACAACCGGGGCCTCTGCTCTCTGATCCTCTGCAGCTTCTGCCCTCGGGTCAGCCAGGGCATCTGCTCTCTGATTATCCACAGCCTCTGCCTCCCGGACAGCTATGGGCCCTGCTCTCTGATTATCTACAGCCTCCGCCCTCTGATTACCTACAGCCTCCCCCCTCTGATTACCTACGGCCTCCCCTCTCTGATTATCTATGGCCTCCCCGCTCTGATTATTTACAGCCTCCACTCTCTGCTCATTTGCAGCCTCTCCCCCCTGAGCTCTGGAAGCTGTTTCCTCCCTTCTGCGACGTCTGAAGGAAGCCCAGTTGATCTGGGGCCTCCATCGCCTTGGGGGGGTCTCAGGCACCCGCCCATCTCGTGCATTTCCGAGGTTACACCCCAGGCTGGCGCTGCCTGGCACCGATGCACTGTCCCTCTCCACCCTGGTAGAGGCCTGCCTGGCCTCGCCCACCCCGGGGCTGGACTTCGGTGCCCAGCCTTTCACCCTCCGCTTCAGCTTCCCCCAGGACACCTGGCTGACACACTCCCGCCACCTGTCCGTTTTGGACTGCTGGGGCCCCGGGCTGTCGTCAAACATGGGCACGGGCAGGTTCACCCGGCGGCGGGGAGGAGGCGCGCTGGCTTTCTTCTCCCCTCGCCGGAGGAAGGCCTCCACCAGTTCCTCATCATCCTCGCTCTCCAGGTCACTCCCGAGGAACTTGCTGCCCAGGTAACTGACGGGCATTTTGCGCACCTTCCTGCCACGGCCGGCGCCTTTGCGGCCCTTGTCAGCCTTGTTCCTGGAGGTCTCGAAATCGCTGAACTCGCTGTCACTGGCGTTACTGCTGTCGTAAGTGCCCACGACCAGCCGGGGGGGTGGGGTCACCATCTGCTGGACTCTCCTCCTCACTCGGGGCTCCTTAGACTTTCTAGGGGGCTGGGGTGGATGCGGGGTGCTCTTCTCGATGATACGGGCCACGTCCTCCAGGGTGCGGCCCTCTTCTTCCAGAAACTGGATCAGCCGTTCCCGAAATTCCGCCTCCTTGGTGGCTGGCTTGGAAATGACCCTCCAGACGCCTCCGGCCAGCCGGACCTCGCGGGGGATGAGCAGATAGTCCACATCTTCCCCAATCTGCAGCATCCCCACTGTGGAGTCCTCCTCCCGGCGGAACACCTTGCCGATTTTCTTAAAGGTCCCCACGGGCTTCAAAGCTTCGACGAGGACGTCCAGATCCACGTCTTTGCAGACGTCCGGGACGCTCCAAAGGATGAGGCAGTCGGGGGACGGGAGGAAGCCCCAGGGGAACCAGCCCCCCACATGGCTTTTCTCGAGCGTCTTTAAGATCTCCAGGGTGAAATCTGGGCTGGGGGCAATGAGCCCAAACTACTCGTAGCCTCGAGTCTTGGGCGGGGAGAGGGGAGTAGGTTGCTCTCCCCGCAGCGCTGCCCAGAGAGTCTCACTTCCCACTTTTCTCTGCAACAAGTCCGGTCTCGATCCTCTCCCCGCGAAGGATTAGTGGGAATCAATTTCCAGGATGCTAACGTGAGCCGGGGTGAGGTCAGTTCTGAGGCTCCCAGCCCACTGCAAGCTGCAGACGCGGTGTCCCGGCTGCAACTGCGGGCGCACGGGCTGTCCGGTGGTTCTTTCTGTTCCACAGCTGCGCCTGGAACTTGAGAGAGGACTTCGCAGACAAAGGCGGCTCAGCCTTGGCTCTTCAATATGGCCGAGGCGCTCGGAGGCCGCGGCGCAGCTCCCCAGGAGGGTCTCCCACTCCCAGGCAGGCTGCCACCTCAGGCCAGGCTGACCTTGCCGCGCCTCCCGCCTCCGAGCCGAGGAGCGCGCGCGCGGGCAGGAAGTTCCTCCTCGCCGGCCCCCAGGATGGGGCCCACCTTCCCCCTTCTCATCTTACACTCCGGGCCTCGGGAAGACTGACACGGGGGCTGTCCACTCCCTTCGGGACGCCCTCTTTCCCCTCCCCCACAGGGGTGTGGCCGCGCCCCGGGCCTCTCTGAGGCCCCGTCTTCCTAGCCGATCGCCCCGCGCCTAGGCGAAGCCCACGTCAGCAGCTTTCCCCGGGAAAGGCGGCCGTTCCCAAACCTGCCATCCCAAACGTGCGGGTTCCAGCCAAGCCCGGAAGGTGGGCGTGCAAATGGGGCAGTCCCTCTGAAACCCGTTGGCACTGTGTATTACTATTTTAAAATCACGTGACTTTTGGTATCAGCACTTCTACCTATAGACCCAGACAGGTGGGTAGAGAACTTGGTACCAGCCCCAGGATGGAGCTTGGCACACAGTAGGTGCTCTAGAATACTTTTGGGTAAATGAATGAATGGTTGGATGGGATCACAGGCTTCAGTGGACAAGAGACAGCAAACTCCCAGAGATAGTGAAGGACACGGAAGCCTGCTCTGCTGCAGTCATGGGGTTGCAAAGAGCTGGACACAACTTAGCCACCAAACAACAGCAAGCTGATCATCAGTAGAAACTCTGTTCTTTCAGTAAAATATTAGGCAGCTATGAAAAAAGAAAGTAACTGAGGATAGTGACCTTTTATGGAGCACTGCTGCTGCTAAGTCGCTTCAGTCGTGTCCGACTCTGTGCGACCCCATAGACTGCAGCCCACCAGGCTCTGCCGTCCTTGGGATTCTCCAGCAAGAATACTGGAGTGGGTTGCCATTTCCTTCTCCAGTGAATGAAAGAGAAAAGTGAAACTGAAGTCGGTCAGTTGTGTCCGACTCTTAGCGACCCCATGGACTGCAGCTCACCAGGCTCCTCCGTCCATGGATTTTCCAGGCAAGAGTACTGGAGTGGGGTGCCATTGCTTTCTCCATTTATGGAGCACTAGCTATGTATTAATACTAGACATCACTCTATTAATACAAATTAACTCATGAAATCTTCACCAAAGCATTATGAGACAGGTAACACGATGGTCATTCCCATTTTATAGCTGAGGATATAAAATCGCTTGGTCAAGGTCACATGAGCAAGAAGGATGGGAACCTGGATTTGAATCTCAAATAGTCTGACGTGGGGGAGTGTGTGTGTGTGTGGGGAGGGGGGCATGTTCACATACATAGGCCAAATGGCATAGACAGGAGCATGTTCTCTTTGGCTGTATGACTGAGTGAGTGAAAGTCACTCAGTCGTGTCTGACTCTACAGTCCCTGGAATTCTCCAGGCCAGAATACTGGAGTGGGTAGCCATTCCCTTCTAAAGGGGATCTTCCAAACCCAGGGATTGAACCCAGGTGTCCCATATTGCAGGCGGATTCTCTACCAGCTTAGCCACGAGGGAAGCCCAACAATATGGGAGTGGGTAGCCTATCCCTTGTCCTGCGAATCTTCCCGACCCAGGAATTGAATCAGAGTCTCCTGCATTGCAGGCGGATTCTTTACCAATTGAGCTATCAGGGAAGCTTTGGACGTATAAATGTTGCCAACAGTGGCTGTGTATGGGGAGGGGGACAAGGGACCCCCAAAAGTGGCAGACATACGTACTTTTCACTCTATATTCTGTTAGATGGCGTAGGTTTTTTTTTTAGCAATTGAAAATGTTCATTAAAATAAGCTAAATTAGGACTTCCCTGGTGGCTCAGTGGTTAAGACTCTGTGCTTCCAGTGGTAGGGACACAAGTTCGATCCTTGGTTGGGGAAGTTCCATGTACCCTGCAGGTCAGCCAAAATAAATAGTTACACTTTTGAGGATTTCAAGTTTGCTTTTTTTTTTTTTTAGTTAAATAGAAGGTCCTCAGATGTGGCCACAGACCTATGGGGTCAGAATCCCTGAGACTTGGGGACCAGGATTTGCAAAGCTTCCCGGGTAACTTTGGAGGCCCACACGTGCCTCCTCACTGTTCATTCAACAAACAGGCTCATTGCCACCTCAGGGCCTTTGCACAAGCTGTTCCCCAAGTCCAGAGTGTTGTGTTTCCCCCTCCTCTTGGCAATCTCCCTCTGCTCAAAGGTCATCATTTTATAGAAGTCATACTGCACTGCCCTCCCCGTCAAACTATTGGGTGACCTCTACCCTCTCCAGGGCCTTCTAGCCCAAGAATCCTTAACCCGTTCTGTGCCATGGACACTTTTCAAGATACTGTTTCAGTGCGTAGGATTGCGTCCATGAGATTACAAAGGAGAATCATTATAACGAAATAGAATTGTTGAAGAAAAATCCCAGCAACAACAAAATCCGTAAACTAACCACTTTAACATAAGAAAAATAAACACGTGTAATTTTGTTTAAGTCACCACGTGTGATTTTATTTCACTCTTGAAGGAAACACGCAGATGTTTAGGGAAAGTTGGAAGGGAGCGAAAAGAAAGGGAAGGGAAAGAGGGAAAGAAGGAAGAAAAATGCTTGGGGGCGGGGGAATCGGGGGACGGTTAAGGTCTCAGCGAGGCCTTTGCACAGTTATTGGCTCATTCCGGTTGTTTTTGTTTTTGCAGAGTCGGGTCGTTGGGCTTCGCTGGGTTTTCTCCTCCTCCTCCTTACAAACTCCATCCCAGTCGCCGCCGGGCCTCCCTTTTGCACAATTTCTCGCCTTGCCGCCCAGCGGTCTCCATGGCAACGAGGAGCGCTCCTCCACTCGGGTCGGCTCTAAGGAGGTGGGCGGAGGGTGGGGCGGGGCAGCCCCACTTCTCAGCTTATTACTTCCTTAAACTTTATTCCCCAAATCGGCTTCCCAGAGAAGCTGTTTTCTGGAAGCTGGAAGCTAAAAATCTCTAGGGCACCTGTGGTTGAGGAAAGCTGGTTTAAGAATCCAACTCTGAGAAGCCAAGCCTTCCACGTGAGAATGACCTCGCAGATTAGGCGTCGGATTTTGTAACCGGTAAAAAGCGTGTGTGTGGTGGGGGAAGGGGTGGAGGATTATCCTAGAAATAAAACCCTCAAATGTTCAACATTCTTACAAAAATTGCCAACCCCTGAGCCGTCCCGCTGTTGGGTGTTTTAGATTGCCTCCATCTCTGGCAGGCGAGATTCTTCAGCCGCCCCAGAAAAAAATGATAATTATAGCTCCCACTTGTATTCTTGTTTAAAAGAAATGAAAAAAAAATCCAAAGAGGATGGAGGAAGAAAACAAAACGTGGCTCAGATTTCTCTACCCAGCTATACTTGGTTGCCACTTAAGAAAAACGACAATAAAAGTGACACATTTAAGAAAACGCTGAAGTTACAGAAAGGTGTAAAATGAAGAATGGCTCCCTCTCCCAGCCCCAAGCCTCTAGTCTCTCTCCACAAAGTAACCACAGTTAAATGCCTCTGTACTTTTCCAGAAAACAAAACTTCTAGCATGGGTAGAATTTATTTACCCCATGAGGATTTTTAATATCCTGGATTACTTTCATCGCATCACTTACTTCCTTCTGGTATCTTCTTATTCATTTATTTATTGTCTCACCCTATGAAAATACTGGGGATTCCCTGGTAACTCAGCTGGTAAAGAATCCACCTGCAATGCAGGAGACCCCAGTTTGATTCCTCAGCCGGGAAGATCCGATGGGGAAGGGACAGGCTGCCTACTCCAATTTTCTTGGGCCTCCCTGGTGACTCACATGGTAAAGAATCCACCTGCAAAGCAGGAGACCCAGGTTTGTTCCCTGGGTTGGGAAGATGCCCTGGAGAAGGGAACGGCTACCCACTCCAGTATTCTGAGAAAATTCTCAGTATTCTGGAGAATTCCAAGGACTGTACGGACCGTGGGGTCAAAAAGAGTCGGACACGACTGAGTGGCTTTCACTTTCACATGAGAATACTAGCCCCATGAAAGCAGGGATATTTGTCTGCTTTGTTCAGTGCTGAATTCACAGAATCTAGAACAGTGCTGATGGGAGCTCGAAATATTTGTTGAATGAATGAGTGAGGGGATTGGGCTGGACCTAGTGCTATAAAATTTGCTTTTTTTCACTTAATAGCATGTCTTGAACTCTTTCCATATCAAGCAGATCAATCTCAATTTTTCTCAACAGCTTTCCCCTTTGTGTAAGCCTTCAAGCCTGGAATATAACAATACTGATAATAATTCATTTTTTTTGAGCACCTATTTTGCCCCCGACCCTGTGTATTTTCTCTTTGAATCCTGTAACCCCTCCGGAACAGGTATTATTCCCATTTTCCAGAGACTGAGGCTAAAGGCAGTCACACAGCCAAGAAGTGGCAGAGCTTTGAATTACTCAGGTTTCTGAGGTTCTAGCCCCGTACTATTTTATTATTATTATTTGCCACACTGGGTCTTCACTACAGCGTGCAGGCTTTCCTCTCTTGTTGTGGCCCACAGGCTTCCTGGTACATGGGCTCTCTAGTTGTGGAGGGCAGGCTTAGTTGCCTGGCAGCATGTGGGATCTTAGTTCCCTGACCAGGGATCCAACCAGCGTCACCTGCGTTGCAAGGTGGATTCTTAACCACTACACCACCAGGAAAGTCCCCTGCCCTACACTCTTAAGCTCCTTTATTTGTCCTGTTGCCTGTGGAGGTTTGGGGGTGGGGAGCAAGGTTGACAGGCAGTCTCTGAAGACTTCTTTCCCAGGTGACATATGTGACTTCTTTCCCAGGTGACATATGTGACTTCTTTCCCAGTGACTCTCTTGGCGCAGTCACTCAGTTCAGTTCAGTCGCTCAGTCGTGTCTGACTCTTTTCGGCTTCATGGACTGCAGCATGCCAGGCTTCCCTGTCCATCACCAACTCCCAGAGCTTGCTCAAACTCATGTCCATTGAGTCAGTGATGCCATCCAGCCATCTCATCCTCTGTCATCCCCTTCTCTTCCTCCCTTCAATCTTTCTCAGCATCAGGGTCTTTTCCAGTGAGTCAGTTCTTTGCATCAGGTGGCCAAACTATTGTAGTCTCAGCTTCAGCATCAGTCCCTCCAATGAATATTCAGGACTGATTTCCTTTAGGATGGCCTGGTTTGATCTCCTTGCTGTCCAAGGGACTCTTGCCACAGTCCCCATGGGAACACAGTCCAAGGGACTCTTGGCACCGTCACTAGATTTGTCCTAAATGCACATAAATCAGATCCCTGTCTAGAATGAATAGGATATAAATTATCCACACTTTTGAACCAGATACCACTGGGTTAACTGACAGCGCATAGTAGGTCCTCAACAAATACAGCAGGAAGTAGCCTTGTGGTCCACACTCTGCCCACATAATCGAGTCACTCCCACCTCCCACCCTCCCTAATCCCAAATCTAAAGGCTTTTAGTGAGTACAGAAGCAAAGCTGGCTGTTAGAGCAACAATATATTTAAAGAAAGATTCATTCATTCATGTGGTGTATTTCTCTAAAGTAGTGATTCTCAAATCTGGTTGCACACTATAATCACTGGGGAGAGTTTTAGAAATCCCAGTTTCCTGAGTCTAACCTATTGGATCAGAAGGTCTTGAGGTGGGGGGTCGGGTACTGCGTTAAAAAATCTCTCCAGGGACTTCCCTGGTGGTCCAGTGGCTAAGACTTTGCACTCCCAGTGCAGGGGACCTGTGTTTGATCCCTGGTCAGGGAACTAGATCCCACATGCTGCAACTAAGACCTGGCACAGTCAAAGAAATAATAAATATATATTTTTAAAGTGTCTATTTTTAAAAAAGTCTTCCCAAATGACTCTGATAGAGGTGATGGCTGCTGGGGCTGGGCAGAGGTAGGAGAGAAACTGAATGTCCACATAGGAACTTGACCGACTGGAAGTACCACAGTACCAGCAAAAAGCAAGATTGGAAATTAGGGTTTGTCCAGTGTTAGCAATGGTGACAAGCCCTTTAGCGTGGTGGAGGTGGGGCAGCCTCTCAGGTTGAAAAATGTCTACCCGAAGATTTTACACCCTAATCCCTGGAATTTGAAAATGTTGCTTTATTTGGAAAAAGGGTCTTTGCAGATGTCAGGAAAGGTTTGAGATGAGATTGCCATGGATTACCTGGGTGGACCCTAACTGCCATCTGGAATGTCCTTATAAGAGAGAAGCAGGACTTCCCTAGAGGTTCAGTGGTTAAGAATCTGCCCGCCAGTGCAGGGGACGTGAGTTCGATCCCGGGAAGATTCCAGATGCCATGGGGCAACTAAGCCCATGCACCACGACTCCTGAACCCGTGAACTACATACAGCTACTGAAGCTTGCACAGCTAGAGGCCATGCTCGGAAACAAGAGAAGCCATCGAGACGAGAAGCCTGAGCACCGCAACAGGAGAGTACCCCTACACGCTGCAGCTAGACAAAGCCTGCACACAGCGGTGAAGACCCAGCACAGCCAAAAGAAAAAAGAAAAGAAAGAAAGAAGCAAAGGAAGGTGATGCAGACATAGAGAAGAGGCACAGGATCAGAGCAGGCAATGTGAAGACGGAGGCAGAGACCAGAGTGATGGGGCCCCAGCCCAGGAACACCTAGAGTCACGAGAAGCTGGAAGAAGTAAGGAAGCCTCCTTCGTAGAGTGTCTGGAGGAGCGCACAGCTTTGCAGACACCTTGATTTTGGACTTCTGGCTGGCAGGGCTGTGAGAGAATAAATCACAGTTGTTCTGAGCTAGCTGGTCTGTGGTCATTTTTTACAGCAGCCACAGGACAGGAACCCAGACCCCCTAGTGTAGCTACTAATTCTTCAGACTCCAGTGGAGAAAACTTTAAATTAAAACCTTCAACTTTTATTCCTTGACCTTGTCTCTGCAGAATAATTATTGCCGTAGTGAAAGAATTCTTGCGCTGTGTCTTGACCCCCCCAGGCTGTTTTCAGTGATGGGAACCTTGGAAACATTTTAAAATGCCTCCTGGCCCAGCCTGCAGAATTTCTGTCTGCTGCCTGTCCCTGGTTGCCAGCCTCATACTAGGGCAATCCAGTGGTTAGACCTCCCTTCTCTCAGGAGTCAATTAAACCTTTGGCGTTTATGTATCTTTCATTGAACTTTCTCGCAAAGTCGCTTCCCCCTTACTGACAACATCTTACAGACAACGTCTTTTTGAGTCTTCATGACCACTCTCAGCAATAGGTACTATTATTATCAACCCATTTCACAGATGGGAAAAATTGAGGCATGGAAATGAAGTACTTTATTCATGCAGCCCACCTGCAGACCACCCCACTGTTTATTTCATCGTCAGCTTTACTGAAAGTATACTTTACATCTTATACAACGTATTCTTTTTAAAATGTCCCCTGTGGTAAGTTTTAGAGTCATGATCACCACCATCAAGATACAGAACCCTAAAAAAAACAACCCCCCAAAATATATAGAACCCCTCAAAACTTCCCTTGCACTTTTTATGACAGTCCCCTTTTGCCTACCCCCTGACCACTGATCTGATTTCTGTCCTTCGAGTGCTGCTTTTGCTGGAATTTTATATCAAAAGAGTCATATATCATGTGCCCTTTTTCTCTGGCTTCTTTCACTTAACATCGTGATTTTGAGATTCATTTGTGTTGCTGTGTGTATCTGTAGTTCATTTCTTTTTGCTAGTTACGTGTGATTACTCCACAATTTATCTGTTCATTGTCAGTGGAGATCTGGGTCCTAGCAGTCTTATGATTAAAGTGTGTTAGTCTCTCAGTTGTATCTGACTCTTTGCGACCCCCTAGACTGTAGCCCACCAGGCTCCTCTGTCCATGAGACTCTCCAGGCAGGAATACTGGAGTGGGCTGCCATTTCCTACTCCAGAGTTTATGATTAAAGCTGCTATGACTATTTCAGAGCCTCTGTTTTTCACTGCAGGTTGCATAATCTCTGGTTGCAAAGAATCTATAGCATGGGTACCAGTAGCCCCACTTTACAGATAAAGAAACTGAGGCCCAGAGAGGTGAAGTCAGCTCCCTGAAGGCACACAGCTAAACAGGTGGCAGAGTCAAGAATTGAACCCAGGCCTGTGTAGCTCCAAATCCTTTGCCTCTCCCTCTGTTGTGTGCTCTGTTGATGCCAGCCACAGTTGGGTACCCTGTCTCTTGAAGGTCAGAACTTTGTGGATTCACCAGCCTGCCCCTTGGCATCCCACATTCCAAAGCAGCCTTTTGTCAGCACACAGAGAACATATTGTCTCCTGAAGGAGCTTGGTACATATTTGTCAAGTTCCGGAACCAGAGATCTAATACCAGGTTGACGTGTTCTTTGTTAACGTAAAACGCCAACTGACACTGGACCCAGGATCCCAATGGCCCACGCTGAACAGCTTCCCCCTGTCGGTCACTGCTAAATCCTTCACACATCTGAACAAATTTACTCCTCCCATAAACCTGGTGAAATAGGTTACTATTATCCCCATTTTACAGATAAGCAAGCCGAGTCACCGGGGGTTAAGTGGCTTGCCCAGGCTCACACTCTGCGAAGTGGAGGAGCCAGAACTTGAGCCTAGACCATCTGTTCAACACTCCTCCTCACCTCCAAACCTCCACACACCAGACATGCTCCTTTAACGGGCAGGCTGCCTAGTGAGGAAACCCGTTAGAGGAATTTCATCTCAGTTGTATCTGACTCTTTGCGACCCCCTAGACTGTAGCCCACCAGGCTCCTCTGTCCATGAGACTCTCCAGGCAGGAATACTGGAGTGGGCTGCCATTTCCTACTCCAGAGTTTATGATTAAAGCTGCTATGACTATTTCAGAGCCTCTGTTTTTCACTGCAGGTTGCATAATCTCTGGTTGCAAAGAATCTATAGCATGGGTACCAGTAGCCCCACTTTACAGATAAAGAAACTGAGGCCCAGAGAGGTGAAGTCAGCTCCCTGAAGGCACACAGCTAAACAGGTGGCAGAGTCAAGAATTGAACCCAGGCCTGTGTAGCTCCAAATCCTTTGCCTCTCCCTCTGTTGTGTGCTCTGTTGATGCCAGCCACAGTTGGGTACCCTGTCTCTTGAAGGTCAGAACTTTGTGGATTCACCAGCCTGCCCCTTGGCATCCCACATTCCAAAGCAGCCTTTTGTCAGCACACAGAGAACATATTGTCTCCTGAAGGAGCTTGGTACATATTTGTCAAGTTCCGGAACCAGAGATCTAATACCAGGTTGACGTGTTCTTTGTTAACGTAAAACGCCAACTGACACTGGACCCAGGATCCCAATGGCCCACGCTGAACAGCTTCCCCCTGTCGGTCACTGCTAAATCCTTCACACATCTGAACAAATTTACTCCTCCCATAAACCTGGTGAAATAGGTTACTATTATCCCCATTTTACAGATAAGCAAGCCGAGTCACCGGGGGTTAAGTGGCTTGCCCAGGCTCACACTCTGCGAAGTGGAGGAGCCAGAACTTGAGCCTAGACCATCTGTTCAACACTCCTCCTCACCTCCAAACCTCCACACACCAGACATGCTCCTTTAACGGGCAGGCTGCCTAGTGAGGAAACCCGTTAGAGGAATTTCAGAGTTAGCTCCACTATGCACTTGCAGAGATATTTATCTGTGTTGTGTCAAGGTTTTGGATCAGGAGATATGGACCTGTAAGTCCCATAGCTCAAGGGATGGGAGGATACAACGAATTAATGAAGATGAAGGACTCTGCCCAGTGCCTGCAACATAGGATAGCTGTTACTGTTTTTATTCAAGAGAAAAATTTTCACCTTTCCCATCAGCCACTGGAAGCCCGTGGGACAGGAGAAAGCTGTGTGTTTTGTGTTCTGTTGGCCATGAGATCTGATAACACCCCTTTTCAAAAACAGTGTGGGGGCTTCCTTGGAGGCTCAGTGGTAAAGAATCCACCTGCCACTGCAGGAGACACAGGTTCGATCCCTGGCCCGGCAAGATTCCACATCCCAGGAACAGCTAAGCCCCTGCACCACAACTGTAGAGCCTGTGCTGTGGGTCCCAGGAGCCGAAACTACTGAGCCCACGTGCCCACGGCCGGTGCTCCGCACCAAGAGAAGCCTCCACAGTGAGAAGCCTACACGCTGCAACTAGAGAGCAGCCCTGCTAGGGAAAAGCCCACACAGCAACGGAGACCCAGCACAGCCAAAAATAAATAACATTATTTCTAAGATAAAAACAATGCAGCCCTGGAAAACTTCAGGCACCCCACAGAAGCGGTTTTCAAAGCTTTTTCTTTTTTTAGCAGTCAGATTGCTTCTCCAAATTAAATCTACCTTGGATCCCCCCACACATAGAAGAATGGGCTATGATTGCACTGGATGTTCATGCTCAGTTGCTAACTCATGCCTGACTTTTTGCAACCCCATGGACTGTAGCCCACTAGGCTCCTCTGTCCATGGGATTTCCCCCAGGCAAGAGTACTAGGGTGGGTTGCCATTTTCTTCTCCAGGGGATCTTCCTGACCCAGGGATCGAACCCACATCTCTTGTCTTCTGCATAGGCAGGCAGATTCTTTACCACTGGGCCACCTGGGAAGCCATTTATTTTATAAGTTTGTATTTGTATGATATAGCATCAACCACAAAGAACAATGATTTTTAATTGAACCTACGTTTTGAAAACGTGTTTACAAAGGCCAGTTGCAACCTTCCATCAGCTAGCACTCCAGTTTACTTAGGGTTTGCAGTGTGTCAGCCGTGTCTGGACTCACACTGATAAGTAGCTTCAAATGGAAACTGTTTCATGCAACAGTTCGCATTACAATCTCAGGATACTCTTCAATTGGTCTAGAGAAACTCGAAAGAGAAGTGGTAGGAGTTTGGGGTTTTATGAGCAGCCTTGAACAATCACTCATGTTCTGTCTACAAACGTGAATGTTGTATGAGAAACACCCCAAGCCCACAAGAAGCACAAATGCAGTCTTAATACTGCAATATGATGAGAAGAAATGTCACACTGGCCTTTGTTGCTATACAATGAATGTGCCTTGATGGGAGAATAACATACGCCACAAATGAATGTGCCTGAGGGTTGTGTAGCCTTTATTCTGTAAACTCTGAGGGAACGAGAGACAGAATAGTACAATATTCTGTGAGTGACTATGCACAGGTTGGCAATTTACAAAGAATACAAAGATCAATTGTTGTTCAATCTATGTGCCTGAGGGTTGTGTAGCCTTTATTCTGTAAACTCTGAGGGAACAAGAGACAGAATAGTACAATATTCTGTGAGTGAGTATGCACAGGTTGGCAATTTACAAAGAATACAAAGATCAATTGTTCAATCTTGTCCGACTCTTTGCAACCCTATGGGCTGCAGCACGCCAGGCTTTCCTGTCCTTCACCATCTCCAGAAGTTTGCTCAAACTCATGTCCATTGACTAGGTGATTCCTTGGTGGCTCAGATGGTAAAGAATCTGCCTGCAATGCAGGAGACCTGGGTTCAGTTCCTGAGTCAGGAAGATTGCCTAAAGAAGGGAATGGCAACCTACTCCAGTATTCTGGCCTGGAGAATCCCATGGACAGAGAAGTGGGTTACAGTCCATGGGGTGGCAAAGAGTCTGATACAACTGAGCAACAAAGATCAGTAGAGAGCTCCAAACTGTTAGACCGTGGACGCTCTTGCAAGTTGTTCAAATATACCTGTGAGGATGGCAGGAATGGCTTTATCCCAACCATTTTCCAAAACAAATGCTTCCAAGGCTGATGGTAGACAGCCAGCTTGTGGAATGGACAGAAATCAGAGTCTTGCAGGCTTTGGATCTTGTCAAAGCAAGTGAACTCTGAAACTTCCTCTGTCTTGACAGCTGCAGTAAATGCAAGGTCTTAGCAGGAGTTTCTGACTGCCTGAGGGTGGGTGGCTTGCCTGCATCCTGGCTGCCAAGGTGGGGGCATGGGGAAAGGACTTCCACCTCTTGGCTCTGGGAGGGGGGCAAAATGGAGGTAGCCTTGTAGAAATAAGAAAGGGGATTGGATGCTGGAATTCACAGACATGACTGACACCCACCATCATAATACATTGAGTGGCAGGGGAGGGGGGCCGTCTCCACTATTACAATTTGGCAGGTAAGGATCTGAGTCTGTCTCTGTAAATTGCATTTAAACATTATTTATTTATCTGTGGCTGTGCTGGGTTTTCATTGCTGTGTGGGCTTTTCTCTAGTTGTAGAGAGGGGGGCTACTCTCTAGCTGCAGTGTGTGGGCCTCTCATTATGGTGGCTTCTCTTGTTGTGGAGCACGGGCTCTAGGGCACTCAGATTTCAGTAGTTGCGGCCCCGGGCTCTAGAGCACAGGCTTGCTCAATACTCTGGCCCAGAGCACACAGGCTCAGCTGCTCTGCGTGGCATGCGGGATCTTCCCGGACCAGGGATGGAACCTGTGTCTCCTGCACTGGCAGGCGGATTCCCCAGCTGCATTTTAAAAATGAATTCAGCTCACATCTTTGAAGACCCTTGAACTAATGGAAGTTTGCAAACTTCTAAGTCAGATGTCCTGACAGGAGCTCTGTCTATCCACAGACACTTGCCTTTTACTTGATTGATTTTCATTGTGGTTTTCCCTTACCATTACGGGGGACTCAGCTTATAGACTTGGGGACTATCCACTAATGTTGTAATTGTTTTTTGCCATGTAGGCATGTGCGATCTTAGTTCCCCAACCAGGGATTGAGCCCATACCTCCTGTAATGGGAGGGTGGAGTCTTAACCACTGGACCACCAGGGAAGTCTGTATATTGATCATTCTTGAAGGTAACCTCTATTATTGCTGGTTTTGGGCCATTCTCTGGAAGCCTCGTCTTTTGTTCTTTAGAGAGTAGAGCACAAGTAGAGCTTCTGGGATTTAATTTGGGGAGAACCATATCCTCACCCCGGATTTCCCAGGTGGCGCTAGTGGTAAAGAACCCACCTGCCAATGCAGGAGACGTAAGAGACGCGGGTTCGATTCCTGGGTGGGGAAGATCCCGTGGAGATGGGCACGGCAATCCACTTCAGTACTCTTGCCTGGAGAATCCCATGGACAGAGGAGTCTGGTGGGCTACAGTCCACGGGGTCGCAGAGTCGGACAGGACTGAGTGACTTAAGCACGTACAGATACCCTCACCCCAAGCGCCACTCAGAGCAGAAAGGTCCCACCACTGATCAATCCTGTAAGGGAGACCCAGCCTGTAGAAGACAGTGACAGCTTTTTTCGAGTCACACGCAGAGCAGTGAGGTTTCCATACCTGGTAAGGAGGCACCTCACATTCTCTGCCATGGGGTCTGCTTGCCTTGTGCAAAAGAGTGGCCCGTTGTGGACAAGCTTGTACCAGATGTATATTAGAGGTGAAAGACAAAGTCGCTCAGTTGTGTCCGACTCTTTGCGACTCCATGGACTATACAGCAGGCTCTGTATTGGAGTGGGTAGCCTTTCCCTTCTCCAGGGGATCTTCCCAACCCAGGGATCGAACCCAGTCTCCCACATTGCAGGCAGATTCGTCACCAACTGAGCTATCAGGGAAGCCCAGTCCTTATAAAAGACAAAACAAAACAAAAAAATGTCTCTAGACTTTGCAATGGGCGGATTTCCAGCAAAGCCCAAAGCTGAAGGGGTCTGGGCCTCCTCCCCGCAATACCCACCCAGCAAGAGGCTTTGTCCCCAACATCAGGCCGCTATGAATGGCACAGGGGATCGTGGCCTTGCTCCCAAGCATGGATCTCCCTGAAACGTTCTTCCTGGCTATTCCTCAACTCTGGTAAGAGACCTTCTGCAAAACCCTGGAATTCCAGACCCGATTTCCTCTTCCACTTCTCGAAAACACCTGTTTACGCAGGCGCCAGAAGCAGCCCACAGTCTCCATAGCAACCCTCTGACCGGCTGCTAGGCTCCAACTGCGACTGCGCAGCTGGTACCCCGGCATCTCCGGGTTGTTACACTCGGTGGATCTTTGGGACTCATCCTCACTCAGAAGTTACCCTCACCCCGCTCAAATAATACTGACATGCATATTCAGGTATCACTCCCACAGCTATTCCCTTTTCCAGATCTTTCAGACCCAGGGAATGAACTCAGGTCTCCTACATTTGCAGGCAGATTCTTCACCTTCTGAGCCACCAGGGAAGCCCCAAATGTTGTGCACAGCTACTCAAATATTACCCATTCGAGTTTATGTACTCACTCATACTCAAGATGCCACCCACACACTCAAGTGACCCATGCTCGCTCATATGTATTCAACTATTCAAACAACTCAGACGTTACCCACGTGTACTCAAATATTTAATATGAATGCTGCGAGGGCAAGGTTTGGGTCTCTTTTGTTTCCTGATGTATCCACAGTGCCTGGAATAGTGCCTGGTGATGCTTTCAAACTGCAGAGCTGGAGAAGACTCTTGAGAGTCCGTTGGACAGCAAGAACTTCAAACCAGTCATTCCTAAAGGAAATCAACCCCGAATATTCATTGGAAAGACTGGTGCTGCAGCTGAAGCTCCAATACTTTGGCCATCTGATGTGAAGAGTCAACTCACTGGAAAAGACCCTGAAGCTTGGAAGGATTGAGGGCAGGAGGAGAAGGGGCGACAGAGGATGAGATGGTTGGATGGCATCACCAATGGACATGAGTTTAAGCAAATTCTGGGAGAAAGCAAACGACAGGGAAGCCTGATGTATTGCCATCCAGGGGGTTGCAAAGAGTCGGACACGACTTTGTGACTGCGGCTGGACAACAACCACTGTAGGTGTCCAGGAAATATTTGTTGAGTGAATGACTGATTCATACTCAACCAGATATTATCCACATCTGTTCACATGGTACCCACACCCACTCAGAGGTTCCCAAGTAACTCAAACATTAACCACGCACTAGCAGGGGTGTGAAGAGAAGGTGATGGCACCCCACTCCAGTACTCTTGCCTGGAAAATCCCATGGACGGAGGAGCCTGGTGGGCTGCAGTCTATGGGGTCGCTAAGAGTCGGGCACGACTGAGCGACTTCACTTTCACTTTTTACTTTCATGCATTGGAGAAGGAATTGGCAACCCACTCCAGTGTTCTTGCCTGGAGAACCCCAGGGACGGGGGAGCCTGGTGGGCTGCCGTCTATGGGGTTGCACAGAGTCAGACACAACTGAAGTGACTTAGCAGCAGCAGCAGCAGCAGGAGGGGTGTGAAAGTAGAACCTTGTGTTGGGTACACTCAGTTCTGTATCCCCAGCTCCTGGAACAGCTCCTGGGGCATGGTAGGTGTGCAATGCACACCTGTAGAGTGAATGAATGAGTGGGCCAGTGATCCCCACTCAGCTAGATGTTAACTGCACCAACTAAGATGTCACCCACGAGTTCACTCAGATAAAAACACCCACCTTCACTCACACTAGTCAGATGTTACCCATTCTTACTCAAAAAAAAATTACCCACTCTCTTAAATGATACCCATCCTCAGCACATCATCCACGCTACTCACATTCCCCAAATTTACTTAGAGGGTACCCACCTTCCCAAGTCACTACCCACACCCACTCAGCTGACGCCCAACCTCACTCAGCCGCCCCCAACGCCCACCCCAGGTCACCTCACAGCTCCTTGTCAGATGTGTGATGCTGTCAACGGTTTTTCTGTGCTTCCCCTTGCCTTTCTTGCCATCTCCAGCCTTGCTCTCCTTCTCTGGGGAGTCCAGAGGTGGCACTTGGACCACCCAGCCGGTGGCCCCAGCCCCCGCATCTTCCCTGGCCCCTACACAGTGCACTTCCTGGCAGGCAGCTCTCTGGGGCCCATCACTGCTGGACGCAGCTCGTCTCAGGACCCCAGACACATCCTTCACCGTCCCGCCCTTGCTCTGCGGGAAGAAGGTCGGCTTGGTCAGGAACTGCTTCTGGGGCATGTAGACCACGCTCCACATTCTGCCGTTGCCCTTGATTTCCCCAGGGATCACGGCGTAATTGATGCCCTCAGCCAGCCCAAAGGTGGCTGTTCTAGAGCTCTCTTCTTCCACAAAGGCCTTTCCAGCCACTTCAAAGTTTTAGGGTGGGGGCGGGGGCCTTATGATCTCTTCAAACTTCTCATGATTGCAGTTTTCCGGGATACCTCGGATCATCAGGGACTTGTAACTGTTCACCTCAAGGGCCTGGCACCCATGCTCCAACAGTGCAATGTCCTTGCCCCCAAACAGCATCTTGCCCAGCTCTCCGAGGGGCAAGTTTGCCTGCTGGTGCACACCTGAGCTGCCTCGGAAATCAAAAAAATTATCCATGATGCCACGCTCAAAGGTGAAGGGAGAGGCCTCAGAGGGCCCAGTTTGTCCACTTTGGTCAAAGATGCTCTTGGCCCTGCCCACAGGGCTGCAGGTGTCCAGCCTTCTATAATCTTCCTCCGAGGGGGTGCTTGGGAATTCCTTAGGGACTTAAACAGTGTGAAGCAGGCGGTGGGTGTCTGCCAAAAGTCTGAGGGATCCTGAATCCTAGGCCAGGCTGCACCATGGAGGGTCTGAAGATGCTGCTCCCTCGTTCTTAGCGGTGGTCTTCAAAGGTCTTGCAGGCTCTGGCATGCTTAGCAGATCTGGGACTGCTGATCGTTCCAGGGCTGCTGCCACTGGGGTATCGTGGGTGGGTGTCCAGCAGGCAGGAAAGCTCATTCTTTGCCACTGGCCCAAAGGCTGCCCTCACCTCCCTGTGGCCTGGCGAGACATGGATGCGGCCGCTCGCTGCACTAGCTCCCACAGTGACATCACCGCCTTCTGCTCCGAGGCCCAGGGGTCTCCATGGCAACCGTTAGAGCATTGCCTCTGCTGGTCACTCTGCCCAGTCGTGTAGAAATCAGAGTCCAAGGGGCTCATTCAGGGATGAGGGGGTCAGTCACCTGCCTTCAGAAGTACACTCTTTTCTCCTTTGAGAAAATGACTGATTCAAGGAGTCGTGGGACAGGGAATACACAAGATGATTTTGTAACATGTTGGGGGTCAGAAAGTAAGGAAATACTAAAAAAAATGAAGAAAACAGGTGGAAGGGCACAGAACCAGCTTGAAGCGCTCCCACAGGGCTCCTATGGGTCAAAGCTACACGTTTTGAGCATCAAGGTTATAAGCGAGGGCAACAGATCATAGCCCCTCGAATAAAATAGGGATCCATAAATCTGTGTAGATATAAATAAATGGATAAATGGAAAGTTTGGTGGAAGAATGTGGGCTGTTACTTTTTCTTGTACAAAACATGAATCAAGAAGAACAAAAATATCTTTTTCTGCCCCCTACTCCTGGGCCACAGTGGCAAGTGAGATCTTCCCAGACTGGGGATTGGACCTATGCTGTGTGCCATGGGAACACAGAGTTTTAACCACTGGGCCACCAGGAAGTCCAGGAGCAAGTGTGTTCAACTAAAAAGATCCTGCACGTCACAGTGAAGATCTCTTATTTGCAATGAAGATACTGCCGGCCCCAACTAAGACTCAATGCGGCCAAATAAATAAATAATTTTTTTAAAAAAAGAAGAATTCTAAGCGTTCTCAACACAAGGAGAGAATTTTTTTTTTCTTTTTCTTCTCCTTCTTTTATTTTCATTGAGAAGAGGTGGATATTGGCTGAAATTACTGTGGTAATCATTTCACAATACAGGTAAGTCAAACCTATATGCTGTACACCTTAAACTTATTCAGTGTGTGTTAGTCACTTAGTCGTATCTGACTCTTTGCAACCCCGTAGTCTTTCAGGCTTCTCTGTCCATGGAATTCTCCAGGCAAGAATACTGGAGTGGGTTGCCATGCCCTCCTCCAGGGGGTCTTCCCCATCCGGGGATCAAACCCAGGTCTCCCAATTGCAGGCAGTTTCTTTGCCATCTGAGGGAAAGAATCTCAGGGAAAGAATCCCTTGCCACAAGGGAAGTCCAAAACTTTTACAGTGGTGTATGTCAATTATTTTTCAATAAAACTGAGGGGAAAAAGAGACTTGTAATAAAGACATTTCTAACAAACTCCTTGCAAAAAACTTTTTTGGCATGAATTTATGAATCCTTGAGGCACCACTGCATATCCCTGGGTTTATGCACATTCCAAGTTGAGAGGGAGGGGACCAAATGGTTTGGTTATTGGATCCACCAATATTGCCTGAGAAGTCTCCCTGTTCCTGGCTCCAGGCGACATGTTGGGCATACTTGAGTGAATGAAACAAGCTCTGCTTTTAGGAGTTTAATCCAGTGGTTATGACTGGCCAGGCCAGCCTGTTTACAGCCAGGGAAAGAAACACTATAATTATCACGAATATAATATTCTGATACTTGGTGTGGGGTGTAGAATACAGAGTATAATAATTGGGACATGTTTTGCTGAGGTTTAAAGAAAAAATAAAATATTCTGGGGAAATTTGAGCAACGGATCCTATCTGGACTCACCCAGGAAGGCTTCCTGGAGGAGGTGACACTGGAAGGGATCTTGAAGGACACATATAATAACCACAACAACATGCAGTAAAAAAAAATTCTCCAAAATAAGTAAAGCTGTAGAGATACAAAATTGATTAGCAGGTGCCAGGGGTTGAGGGAGGGGGGAATGAGGAGTGACTGCTTAATCAGTATCAGGTTTCCTTTGGGGGTGAGGCCAATTCTTGGACTAGATAGAGGTGATGTTTCACAACATTGTGATGGTGCTAAATGCCACTCATGTGCACTTTAAAATGGTTACTTTTAAGGCTTCGCTAGTAGCTCAGTGGTGAAGAGTCCTCCTGCCAGCGCAGGAGAAGCAGGTTTGACCCCTGGTCCAGGTGGATCCCACATGCTTCAGGGCAACTAAGTCCATGCACCACAACCACCAGGCCTGTGCTCTGGAGCCCAGAACCGCGACTACGGAGCCCTAGAGCCCCTGCTCTGCAACAAGGGAAGCAGCTGCAATGAGAAACCCACACACCACATGAAGAACAGTCCCTGCTCGCTGTGACTAGAGAAAAGTCCTCGCTGCAACGAAGACTCAGCACAGCCAACAATAAATAAATGAAAGTATTTTAAAAATAAATAAAAGTCATACATGCTTCACAGTGAAAGTGAAAGGGCTTCTCTGGTGGCTCAGATGGTAAAGTATTCGCCTGCAACGCAGGGGACCCAGGTTCGATCCTTGGGTTGGGAAGATCCCCTGGAGAAGGGAATGGCAACCCACTCCACTATTCTTGCCTGGAGAATCCCATGGACAGAGGAGCCCGGCAGACTACAGTCCATGGGGTTGCAAAGAGTCGGACATGACTGAGCAACTAACACTTCCACACTTTATTCCTGCTTAAAATGGTTAATTTTATATTACATGAATTGTACCTCAATTAAAAAAAATTTAAATGACTCTATCTTTGGCTCAAAAGTTTAGAATGTTGGTGGATCTATTCACTACGATGGGGAAACTCTAGGGAGAAATGAGCTATGAGGTCAGGAATTCTGTTTGGGGGGGTTCTTAAATTTGATATGCCTAGCAGACATCCAAACAGAGTTAGACATACAAGCCTGGAGTGCAGGGAAGAGATGGGGCGGGGATATAAATTTAGAAGTCACTGGCACATGGGAGGAATTTTAAGCTGAGGAGCAGGGTGAGATCATCTAGAGAGAGAGTGTGGAGAAAGGAAAGAAAATGGTGGATCAATGTCAGGCAGAAGAGGAGAAAATGAGAGAAAGGATTAAGGATTGTGCCAGAAGGGAGAACCCCAAGGGTATGTATTTGAAGAACAAAGAAAGGAGTAGCAAAAGACTGGAATTGGCCCAAATATCCATTTATAGGGGCTTCCCTGGTGGCTTAGTCGGTAAAAAATTCTGTTTGCAGAAGACTCAGGTTCTATCCCTGGGTCGGGAAGAGCCCCTGGAGAAGCACATGGCAACCCACTTTCGTATTCTTGCCTGGAGAATTCCAGGGACAGAGAAGCCTGGTGGGCTACAGTTCTTGGAGTCTCAAGAGTTGACTTAAAGACTAAACAACCACCCCCACCATCCATCTGTAGACTGTTTAGCAAATCATGGTACATCCATATAATGGGAGACACACACATGTGAAAGAAAAGCAGGAGAGAGTTCTCTTTGCTGGTGTGGCAAGATTCCCTTTCTAGGAATCAATGTACTAAAATCCTCAAGATGTACTGCTTACATAACAAAGCAAGGTGTGTGTGTTTAAAGCTAAGGGAAGAATTACAAAGAAAAAAATAATGAGCTATACCAGAGCAACCTACCTAGCAGATGCGACTGTAACCCAGTAATCAAAGCAAACATGCCCAGGGGTAGAATATACTGAAATCAGGTGCCCTTGCAATGACAGACCAAGCAGGACATGTCCAGGGAATCACTTCCGGGGAATTACTGCCAAAAATGCATCTGATTGCCAGGAGACACCAGACAAACCCACACGCAGGGTCATTACACAAAAGAGGCCTGCCCTCTTCAAAACGTAAGGGTCACAAACATCCAGGAAAGATGGGAAGGGGCTCCAGAGTGAAGGAGGTGAGAAAGAGACGACTCAGTGCAACTTCCGGTCTCACGTGACATCCCAGGCTGGAAAAATACAGTTGCTGGAGAGGATATGACTAGGACAATCGACGAGACTGAATACGGACTTTGGATTGGATAAGTGTGTAGTGCTAATGTTGAACTTCCTGAAATTTTAAAAAGTTTTTTTTTCTTTATCATTATTAAGTATCAGCTTAATTTTGCAGACATTTCAAATCACCAGTTAACAACTCATTCTTCCCCACCGATCCCACCCCAAATTCTTGATAAAGAGCTCTTCAAATAAAGACACACTCTTCTCTCCTCTGTATAAAACTTCAGGAAATAAAGGCAAAGAACTGCATACATCTTGCTGCAAATGCTGCCCGCAGCTGTGGAGACAGCGCCTGCCCAAGGCTGCCTTTATTGTCCAGGTCCTGAAAGACTCTTGTTCATGAATTGTCCCTTCACAAAGCAAGTCCACCACTTGCTGGGTTTATCATTCTGAGAGTCAAAAACTTTCTCACCAAGTCTCAGTCCAGCCTCTTGCCTCAGCTGTTGTAAGTAGGCCCTCATCACTTCATCTTCCTGTTTGTTTGCAGGTTTGGCGTAAATGGCATTAAGTGGAAAACCAGGCTCTCCAGGAATGGGAAAATTAGTGATTCCCAGTGTATACATTCCTTTCTCGGCTTGGCTTTTAGAATTGCACTTTTGGATTTCTTTAGACACTCAGAAACGTGGAGTTATATATATCAAGGTCCTATCGGCTTCATTCTTAATTTCATTGTTTTTGAAGAAGACATTGGCCTTAAAGTAATAGATAGCTTCATCCACAGTACCTGTCTCTTTTGTCTCTCTAGGGGCAGGTCCTTTGAACTGACTTCTGATGGGCAACAGTACCATGTCTCCAATGAGTGTGGTGTCAGGGTCCATGAAGGAAGAGTAGTAAGCTGGTATCTTGGAAGCGCCCGGGTCTCAACCGTGACGAAGAGAATCTGGTTAGAGCTCGGTGATTCTGGTCTGGTCAAAAAAATAGTTTTTAATTTAGGTCTTACTCTCTTTTATTTCATTTATTTTTATTTTTAGTCTTTGCCGGGTGGCATGTGAAATCTTAGCTCCCGGACCAAGGATCAAACTTGTAGCCTCTGCACTGGGAGTGTGAAATATCAACCACCAGACCACCAGGGAATTCCTGAATTTCTTGATTTTTGATAACTCCCATGGTTCTGAGAAAAAGTCCCTCTTATTTTTAGAGAAGGAACACTGACAGACTGAGAGGTAAAGAAGCATGATACATGCAACTTATTCTCAAAAGGTTCTGAAAAAAAATACTATATAGAGAGAAAAGGATGGGGGATGGAGGGTGTCAGTTTCCTAGGGCTGCCATATCAAAATGCCACAATCAGGATAGCGTAAAACAATAAAAATATATTCATTCACTTTTCTGAGGCCGAAAGTCTGAAATCAATAGGGCCATGCTTCTGCAGCTTCTAGGGGAAGTCATTCTTGCCTCCTTGCCTCTTCCTAGCTTTTGGTGATTTTTAATTTACATACTTTTATTTTATTATTTATTTAGGCTGCACTGGGTCTTCATCCAGGCGCATAGGATTTCTCGAGCTGGGGCACTCCAGGGGTTCTCTAGTTGTGGTGACACCAGTTCAAATTCTGGATCAGGAAGATCCCCTGGAGGAGAGCATGGCAACCCCCTCCAGGATTCTTGCCTGGAGAACCCCATGGACAGAGGAGCTTGGCGGGCTACAGTCCAAAGAGTAGGCTGAAGTGACTTAACACGCATGCTGCCGGCAAGTGGATCTTAGTTCCCCAACCAAGGACTGAACCTGCAGCCCTTGCATTGGAAGGCAGACTCATAACCACTGGACCACCAGGGAAGTCTGCTTCCGGTGGTTTGCTGACAAGCCTTGGCTTTCTTTGGCTTACAATCCCCCCTCTGTCACGTGTGCCTCAGTCTTGATTCACGTGACTGTCTTCTTACAGGACACCAGTCACATGGGATTTGGAGTCCGTTCTACTCCAGTAAAACTTCAACTCAACTGATTCTGTCTGCAACTACTCTTTCCAAATAAGTTCACATTCTGAGCGACTGGGGATTATGACTTCAAGACTTCAATATATCATTTTGAGGGGAGGGACACATCTCTTAACAGGAAGAAAAAGGGAGGGCTGCGGAGAAAGAGGAGAGAGGGAATGATAATTTATACATAGCAGAAAATTACAGGGATGCAGTTCTTAGTCCCAGTTTGCAACTCAACTGTAAGCTTGAATTATTTCAAAGTAAGAATTTAACCAGCACAGAGTGGAGAGGATTTCAGGGAAGGGCAGAAAAGCAGCTGTTTTGTTGACTTTACACAATGGAAGCCCCTGCACTTTGGTAAAAGCCACCCCGTTTGAGAAATGGGGACAGGTATCAGATACAGAGGGTTGGAAGAGTGAGTGAAAGGTGTATTTGTCCAAACTCAAGGATGGTGGTTCTTTAAAGGTGTTTAAAACAGGGGAGGGACTTCCCTGGCAGTCCAGTGGTTAAGACACTGCGCTTACGCTTCGAGGGGAGCAGGTTTGATTCTTGGTCAGGCAGCTAAGATCTCACATGTCTCCGAGCATGCTCCCAATTTTTTTTTTTTTAAAAGAAAAGGAGAGGTGGTAGCTGGAGGTGGGAGTCAGGAAGGGAGTCTGAAAAAACAAGAAATGATTGATGCAAGAGAGATTGTTAAATAGGTTAGCGTGAGAGGGAACCTTCCAGGACCCCATTGCAGAGAAGGGACTGGCTTTTGGTGGAAATGTGGCCATTTCCTCCAAGAACAGAAGAGAAAGACAAATAAACATTGGCAAAGGCGAATTTCAGGCTGAGAATCTAAAGAAGCAAATTTTAATTTTATTTTATTTTTAAACAAAAATTTATATAGTGCTCACACACCAGACCCTGTCCTAAGCAATTTGCAAATATGACTCATTTTATTTGCAGAAAAAATCCTCAGAGAAAGATATGGTTATAATTTCATCCCCATCTTGCAGATGAGAACACTGAGGCCCAGAGAGGGGCCTTCCTCAGGGTCACACAGCTGGTAAGAGGCAAGTCTTCCCGGAGCTGGGCAGTTGGGCTGCAGAATCCGACTCAAACCCTACCCCGTAATACTTCTGCCTGTCTCGCCTCTGTTCTTAACAAAGGAAGATGTGCACTCAGCAGGTGGGGATTCGAGCTCAGTGGGGGCACTTGGAGGTTCGAGGACAGTGGAGAATCACCAGCCACAGTCTTGGAGAGGAAAATTTTCTAGAAAAACAGGAGTTAGGCGTCTGAGGTTTGTGGTCCCGGGTTTTCTGTGAAATCGAGGAGGCTGGCTGTGGGAGTTCCCCCTGCCTCGTGGCAGGCCATGGCATCTGGACAAGCAGCAGGGTGGGGAGGGGGCCCTTCCCCAGGCCCCAGCCCATCTGCAAATCCTCCGTGCGCTCTGGAATCTGGCGCCGTCTGGCCCATTGGTCCTTCCAGCCCGCCCACCTGGTGCCGCTGGAGCTGAGCTCTGAACAAGCATGTCCCTAGGCTGAGGGCGAGGGAAAAGCCTGGAAGGGTGTTCACAGGCCGAGGTCCAAAGGAAACAAGCTCCACTCCAGGAGCGGGAGCCCACTGATTGAACCCCCGGGGACTGGGTAGGGGTGGGGGTGGGGGGGACAGTGGGGACAGGACCCGGGGTGGGGCTGTGGCAGGTCCCCACCCACGGTTCTGGCGACTAAGACAGGCCCGGGACTCTGGAGTCAGCCAGATGGGAGTTTGTATGTCAGTGCTGCGAGTTACATCCAAGTTTCTGGATGTAACCTGAGGCTCTGTGGAGGGCTGAATAATGTCCCCCAACGCCAATTGCTATGCTGATCCTGCAAGCGTGTCACTTCCCGTGGCAAAGGACTTCACAGATGTGACCAGGTTAACGATCTTGAGATGGAGAGAGGAACCTAGATTATCCAGATGGATACCCAACAGAATCGAGAAGATTCCTTGTAAAGAAAAGAGCGAGGCAGGAGGGTCAGAGTCAGAGAAGGAGGGAAGCCAAGTTCCAAGTGATGCAAGAAAGGGCCCTGGGCCAAGGAGTGCAGGCGGCCCCTGCACTCTAGAAAAGGCAGGAAAGTGATTGCTGCCCGGAGCTCCATAAGGAGCACGGCCCTGCTGACCCGCACGGACTGCTCACCTCCAGGACTTCAGACAATGAAGGTGTGCTGTTTTAAGCTGCCGAGTTTGTGGTGATTGATTGTGGTGGCGGTGCTGTTTTTCAGTCGCTGCTCGGTGTCTGACTCTTTGCTGCCCCGTGGACTATAGGATGCCAGGCTCCTCTGTCCTCTACTGAGTTTGCTCACATTCATGTCCATTGAACTGGTGATGCTGCCTAACTGGTGATGCTGCCTTTTGCCTTCCATCTTTCCCAGCATCAGGGTCTTTTCCAATAACCTGGCTCTTTGCATCAGGTGGCCAAAGTATTGGAGCTTTAGCTTCAGCATCAGTCCTTTGAATGAATTTACAGTAATTTACTACCGTAGCAGAAACTTGGTAGAGCAAGTTTCTTCATCTCCTAGAACCTCAATTTCTCAGTCTGTAAATTGGGGATAACTGAGTCATCACAGCATTGTAATGAAGGGTATGTTTTTAAATAAACGTTTAAATATATATATATGTGTGTGTGTGTGTATGTATATGTGTGTGTTCTATGTGCTAAGGTGCTTCAGTTGTGTCGAACTCTTGGCGACCATATGGACTATAGCCCACCAGGCTCCTCTGTCCATGGGATTCTCCAGGCAAGAATACAGGAGTGGGTAGCCATTCCCTTTTCCAGGGGGATCTTCCTGACCCAGGGATCAAACCCAGGTCTCCTGCACTGAAGGGGGGTTCTTTACCGTCTGAGCCACCAGGGAAGACTTTACATGTTTATTCAGCTGCATCAGGTCTTAGTTGCATCATCAGGTCTTTGTTGCAGGGTTTTTAGTTGTGACCCCTGGTCCCCCTGCATTGGGAGTGTGGAATCTTAGCCACTTGACCATCAGGGACCATCTCCATTCTAGAGAAGGAAGAAAAAACAAAAGAAATGAATAAACTCTATGGGCGATAAGATGGTGTAAGTGCCGGTTAGCTAACAAATCAAGAAGGGGGCCTGATAGAGCTGGGGCACTGGGTCAGGGAAACTTTGTAGAGGAAGGGACATTTCCGTAGATACCCGAAAGAGGTGAGAGAGCAAGTCTTGTGGAAATCAGGAAAGAATCTTGGCAGAAGGTTTTAGCAAGTGAAAGGCCCTGGGGCAGGAGCATGCCTGGAGTTTTCAAGAGCAAAAAGCAAGAAGGCTAGAGTGGCTGGCAGTGAGAAGTAGGGGGAAATAGAGCCAGAGAGATGGCAAGTGGAGGCTTTGGGTCCAAGGCAAGGTCTCTGGCTTTTAAAAAATCTTTTGGCCATGGCACGTGGGATCTTAGTTCCCCAACCAGGGATCAAACCTGCGTCGCCTGCATTGGAAGTGCAGAGTCTTAACCACTGGACCACCAGGGAAGTCCCAAGGATTCTGGCTTTTATTGGGAGTGAGATAGAGAGAGACACAATCTGACTTCAGTTTTAAAGATTCCCTCTGGCTGCTGAGTGGGGAACACTCTGCGAGGAATAAGAGTAAATCTGTGATCCCAGTCAAGCTGCAATCATAAGAATAATAATAGGGTTTGTTGGAGCAATAAAAGAGGCTGTGTTTTTAGAGCAGGTGCCTGCACATATGTTAGACTCTAATTATTACTGTTGCATTATTATTGCTGTTGCTGTTATTTCTCCCTTGTCACAGAAGATTTCAGAGTCACAGCTTACCTGGATTGTCCCCCAGGGTGTGAATCCTAGTCCCCAGAGAGCGGAATCATCCTTACCCCTCACAGGACCTCCTGTTTCCTTCTCTCACACTCCCTTGTTCATCACAGTCATGACACTGGACTCCCGTGGTTACCATGGTAACCCAACAATTGTTCCCTGCCCCTTTCTTCACTACCCACTTCTGGTTTTGAGGCTGAAAGTCAGGGACTCATTTTTCCAGCATTCTTGACTTCTACTCACAGTCATGTGACACCATTATGGCCAAAGAGATGAAAGCAGAAGTCAGCTGGGAAGCTTCTAGTAAACCTTTGTGTCCCTGATAACAAGATTCTTCCTACCTTGATTGTAGATGTGATGGTCAGAGTTGTGGCAGCCATCCTGTGGTCATGAGGCAACAGTCATGACCGTGAAAGTCAACACTCTGAGGGATTATGAGGCAGAAAGACCAAGAACCTGGGACATCAGATGTCATTGGACCAATGCCTGAAACTATCTTCTTCCAGATTTTGTGTTATGTGAGAAAAATAAGTACCTGTTTATTGATATCATCATTTCCTAGTATTTGCCATCACACACATTCTTTATGGAAGAGAAACTGGCCCAGAGAGCCGTGGGCTGAAACTCAGCATTACCCAGGCAGTTGTTGGAGGTGCTAGGACAGAAGTACAGGAGGGGGTGGGCTCTCAGACCTTAAGACCAGAGAGAGATAGCCTCAATTCTTCTTTGGAAAAAAAAAAAAAAAAGAGAGAATGTGGGGAATGTGGACTTAGAATGTGCCAGGAGCTTCTCCTGAAAAACAAAAATTGGTCTCAGATTCAAAAGATAAAGCCCACAGGCAGAGACATGCAGAAAGGACAGAGTCAGAGACAGAACCATTTACATTCCCAGTTGTCCTCAAAGTGCCAACAGACAGACAATAAAACCACCCTGCTCTGCCCACATTGTATTTCCAAGAGCCAACTCAGCTTTTTAAAAACAGAAGCCTGGGGTGAGAGGGGGATTTAAGAAAGAGGGAAAATACGGATGCTCACGGCTGATTCACTTCATTGTATGGCAGAAACCAACACAACTCTGCAAAGCAATTACCATCCAATTAAAAATTAAAAAACAGAATCCTAAACTTCTAGACTAAAAGCAAAATAGCCTAATAAATACAGCCTCTTAACTCGGTGCAGTCAATACACAGGGGAAGATGTTTGCTATCAGTCTTCCTATGGTAACCCAACAATTGTTCCCTGCCCCTTTCTTCACTACTCACTTCTGGTTTTGAGGCTGAAAGTCAGGGACTCATTTTTCCAGCATTCTTGACTTCTACTCACAGTCATGTGACACCATTATGGCCAAAGAGATGAAAGCAGAAGTCAGCTGGGAAGCTTCTGGCAAACCTTTGTGTCCCTGATAACAAGATTCTTCCTACCTTGATTGTAGATGTGATGGTCAGAGTTGTGGCAGCCATCCTGTGGTCATGAGGCAACAGTCATGACCGTGAAAGTCAACACTCTGAGGGATTATGAGGCAGAAAGACCAAGAACCTGGGACATCAGATGTCATTGGACCAATGCCTGAAACTATCTTCTTCCAGATTTTGTGTTATGTGAGAAAAATAAGTACCTGTTTATTGATATCATCATTTCCTAGTATTTGCCATCACACACATTCTTTATGGAAGAGAAACTGGCCCAGAGAGCCGTGGGCTGAAACTCAGCATTACCCAGACAGTTGTTGGAGGTGCTAGGACAGAAGTACAGGAGGAGGGGGTGGGCTCTCAGACCTCAAGACCAGAGAGAGATAGCCTCAATTCTTCTTTGGGAAAAAAAAAAAAAAGAGAATGTGGGGAATGTGGACTTAGAATGTGCCAGGAGCTTCTCCTGAAAAACAAAAATTGGTCTCAGATTCAAAAGATAAAGCCCACAGGCAGAGACATGCAGAAAGGACAGAGTCAGAGACAGAACCATTTACATTCCCAGTTGTCCTCAAAGTGCCAACAGACAGACAATAAAACCACCCTGCTCTGCCCACATTGTATTTCCAAGAGCCAACTCAGCTTTTTAAAAACAGAAGCCTGGGGTGAGAGGGGGATTTAAGAAAGAGGGAAAATACGGATGCTCACAGCTGATTCACTTCATTGTATGGAAGAAACCAACACAACTCTGCAAAGCAATTACCATCCAATTAAAAATTAAAAAACAGAATCCTAAACTTCTAGACTAAAAGCAAAATAGCCTAATAAATACAACCTCTTAACTCGGTGCAGTCAATACACAGGGGAAGATGTTTGCTATCAGTCTTCCCTGGAAAGTGACTCTGAATTTTATACCAGAATCTACCTGTGACTTGTAGGTCCAGAGCTGGGAAAGGAATATGTATCTTTCTATGAAGTAGACGTTACCTGGGGAAACCATAAACTTCATTTCTCCTGTTGTATCAGTCAGTCAGGGCAACATTAGCTGCTGTAACAAAAAAACAAACCCCAAAATGTCTAATGACTCAAACCATGTTAGGAATTCATTCTTGCTCATGTAAAGTCACAGCTGTTCTTCATTGCAGATGATTTTCCTCAAGGTGTTCTCCAGGAACTCCAAGAACCCGAGTTCCTTCCACCTTCTGGCTCCCCCATGTTCAACATTTGGCTTCTGAGGTTCTGGGGGTCATCTCTGTCCCAGCTGGCTTGAAAGAGGAACAGATTTAGAAAATCATGGACAGGAGGTTTAAATTCCCCTCCATTCATGTCCCGTGGCTTAGAACTCAGTCATGTGGTCACACTTAAATGCAAAGGAGGCTAGGAAAGTGTCTTTCAGAGGTGTGCACAGCAAAAGAAGGAATTTGCAGAACTACTAGGAATCTGTGTCATGCTGCATAATCCTAAAACAATAATATAAAACACAATTACAGGTAATATAATAACGATGATGATGCAGTGAAATGGGATGTTGGTCTAGCTAGCATCCCGTTTAGAACCACGACCTTCATGTTCCTCAGGAAATCATGCCTCTCTCCATCTCCTCCCCGTTATTCCCACAGCATGAACTCTATATCTGGTCCCAGGGTCAGCACACAACCCACTCAGTCACGAACAGCTCAACCTGGGGCTTTTCCTAGAGTGACTCAGAGAGGGGTCTCTCTTTTCTCTTGCCCCTGGATGAATCTAGGAGGACAGAAGCCCAGGGTTGCTGCAACTGTGCTGTGGACACAGCCAATGCCCCAAACACTCTAGAGACAGAGGGAGACCATCGCTCAGTGCCTGGATTCTGCCATGCCTGAAGTCAGACTATCCTTGAATTCTGTTAGCCAAAAGAATCCCTTTGTAGTGAAAGTCACTCAGTCGTGTCCAACTCTTTGTGACCCCATGGACTATACAGTCCATGGAATTCTCTAGACCAGAATACTGGAGTGGGCAGCCTTTCCCTTCTCCAGGGGGATCTTCCCAACCCAGGTCTCCTGAGTTGTAGGTGGATTCTTTACCAGCTGAGCCACAAGGGAAGCCCAAGAATACTGGAGTGGGTAGCCCATCCCTTCTCCAGTAGATCTTTCCAATCCAGGAATTGAACCAGGGTCTCCTGCATTTCAGGTGGATTCTTTACCAACTGAGCTATCAAGGAAACTGAAAAGTCCCTTTGTAAGAAAATTTTATTTTATGTAAGCCAGTTTGAATTGTGGTTCTGTTATTTGCAATGGACTAATGTCCATTTAATTCCCGGGTGGCTCAGCAGTAAACAATCTGCCTGACAATTCGGGAGACTTGGGTTCCATCCCTGGGTTGGGAAGATCCCCTAGGGAGAAAGAAATGGCAACCCACTCCAGTATTCTTGCCTGGGAAATCCCATGGATAGAGGAGCCTGGTGGGCTACAGTCCATGAAGTCACAAAAAGCAGGACACGATTGAGCGACTGAGCAGGCATTCATGCAATAAAACTACTGGCACTCTCAGTATCTAATTGTAATAATAAAAAGTTAAAGGGACTTCCCTGATGGTCCAGTGGTTAAGAATTCGCCTTCCAATGCAGGGGACTTGAGTTCATTTCCTGGTAAGGGAACTAAGATTCTACATCTGCATGTGTGCTAAATCGCTTCAGTCTTGTCCAACTCTGTGTGACCCCATGGACGGTAGCCCGCCAGGCTCCTCTGTCCATGGCATTCTCCAGGCAAGAATACTGGAGTGGGTTGCCATGCCCACCTCCAGGGGATCGTCCCGATGCAGGGATGTTGATGTCTCTTACATTGGCAGGCGGGTTCTTTACCACTAGCGCCACCTGGAAAGCCCCAGGACACCTAAGCCCGTGCGCCACAGCTAGAGAGTCCACGTGCTGCAACTGCTGAGCCTGTGTGCTCTAGAGCCTTGGAGTCACAAAGACTCAACACAGGCTAAATAAACAAACAAATAAGTAAATGTAAAAAAAAAAAGTAGATGGATTCTGCATCCATCTGGAGAGTAGAACTGCTAATATTTCTTAACAGATCCTGTGTGATATATAAGCGTACACGAAGATGGTTGTCTGGCTTCTCCTGTTACCACACACACGTATACACAAACACACACATGTATCACACCAACATAAATGCATACAGTTGAACACACATATGCACGCATATACACGTGTATATATCCAACCATGTACATACGAATACTCATAAATACATATGCATCTATATACACATACACACAAAAATATACATACACCTATACACATGTACATATGACGTATGGACATAGACACATGTACATATACACCAGCACACAAGGCACACACATAGAAAGAGAGATGTGCTGGGATATTCATAAACATTTCTTCTCTTTTTGAAGGAAAAATGAGAACATGTTATGGTCTTTGTCTTCGGCAGAGGCACAGGAGAAGGGTGATGGGGTGGGTGCTTTCTATTTTCAATTTTGCACTGCTTGAATGTCTAACACTGTGCTTACCTTATTTTTAAATGTCCACAGGGGCTATTTCAGCAGTGGGTTAATGGGTCATTTCTCATTTTCTTCTTTATATGGTTCCTTATTAAATAAAACCAAACCACCACAACCTAAAAATAAAATGTGTTGGAAGCCAAGACCATATTATTGGCAGCAGCCACAGTGATTCTTTCTTCTTTCTTCCCCTCCCCCCCTTCCTTTTCCTCCATCTCTGATTGCTCTTGTAAATCTGTCACTGAATAAAACACTTTCAGCCATATCGGAACAGCCCAGTACCGGCACACCCATGCCTGTGAGATTGTTTAATCCAGCAGCTGCCACCTCTCACATTCCTCAGGCTCCAAAAACCGACAAGAGCATCTGCTAAGGATTTATTCAGCCTTGTGACCTAAGAACTTGGTAACAAATGCCTGGGTAACAAGTTTGAGCACAGTGGTTTTCTATTCTAGATGGCTTCAGGTTGGCAAGTTCAGAGTATTTCGCTTGTGAGTTTCTCACTTGTGGCAAGAAGCGACGAATTTCACAATTCTGCTCAGAAACTAAAAAAAAAAAAAAAAACTCACCCCACTGCACTATTTTGACTCCTTCTGGATCTGCGTTACCAATATTAGAAATGATAAGAGTTTCACAATTTGATCAGAAATTAAAAAAAAAAAATTCCCCCACCACACCACTTTGAATCCTTCTGGATCTGTATAACAGAGATTAGAACTGACAGCTGTTTAAGAATTGTTAACAACAACAACAAAGAAAATTGTTACCAGAGCTGGGAGATTGTTGAAAAGCAAGTTGAGACCAGCTCATTTAACAACCATGAAAATGTTACAGCAATGAATAAGTTTTGGAAATGGAGGAAGGAAGAAAAAACACATCAGTGGAATGATTTCCAATCTATGCATTCAGTCTGTCAGTCAGCTTTTTAGACTTTTTGATTCTTTGATCTTATCCAAGCTTTAAAATTCAGATGTATCAAGTTTGCCCCTCCTAGTTTCTGAGCTCTGTTTTTCTGCTTAGAAAAAGATTCTGCCAACTTCTAAGTGCATGTTTGGTTTGGTTTTGTTTTCTTTTAAGTGCATGCTTGGATTCACCATTTGTGTGTGTGTGTGGAGTGCTTGATTACTTCGTGGTTTGCCTGTCAATTTTGGATCCATCTGGATTTCAGTGAAAGGAACACAGAAATCTAGCTTTTATCCCTTCAGTCTCCAAAGAAAGGTTTGGACACGGGATTCTCATCTTGCCTGCTGAATCGCAACACTGCCTTCTTCAAAACTGAAAATCTGGTACTTGTGGGCCACAAGTGGTTAGGGTGGTTACCCATTGATGATGCATTTTATTATCTGATAGGGCTTAATCTTGCCTCCACCATGCATTTTGCTTCTTCAAAACTTATTTGTTACTCTCGTATGGTAACAATTTTCGACAGTTGTCGACAGTTTATCTAGCAAGCATATGTCAATTTTCAGGAGGTGAACAGTGGGGTACTTTCATTTTAGAGTCAATAAGAATCTCAGCTGTTCACAATGCTTAGCCTGAATGTCAAAGTCACAGGGAGGCACCCAGGTTATGTCCCCCACAGCATACAATCATGAGTCAGTGGTTACACATTCACTGGCTCTTATAGAATTATTACTTAGAGATTGGAACCTCCTCCAGGACGGCCGTGCCTGAGGTTTACTTGTCATGGAGTTGAACGTGACAAGGCATGCACTTTGTGGAAATAGTTGGTGGAGTTTTGCAGGCACAGACCTGCCCAGACCAAAAGTGTTTAAAAACTAACCAGCATCCA
This sequence comes from Cephalophus harveyi, assembly GCA_006410635.1. Lineage (NCBI taxonomy): Eukaryota > Metazoa > Chordata > Mammalia > Artiodactyla > Bovidae > Cephalophus > Cephalophus harveyi. The sequence continues at coordinate 987,210 of SJYT01046054.1, read as the reverse complement.
CAGGGATACACCTTCCAAGACAAAGAGGCTTTATAAGAAGTGCAAATATTTGTCCATAAAATGGTAGGAAATGCTGCCAATAATAGCCGAAAAATCTGGTTAACTTAGCAATATCTGTAAATGTGGTTTGGGGGTAATTTCACCTTTTTTTTTTTTTTTTTTTTAAGTACAGTGTTGCCTTTCTCTGAGGAATCACCATGACAGCCAGGACCCTGGACACATACAGTAAGTCCCCTACATATGAACAAGTTCCATTCTGAGATGGAGTTCGTAAGTCCAACAGAGATAGTCCAGGTACCCAACTAACACAATCTACTGTATAGTACTATACTATAATAGGTTTATAATACTTTTGCACAAATGAGGCATTAAAAAAGCACAAAAATAAAGAAAACATTTTTAATCTTACAGCACACTACCTTGAAAAGGACAATAGTAGATTACAGCAGCTGGCATACAGATGCTAGCACTGAGTGAACAAGCAAGGAGTTACTGACGGGAGGAGGGCGGGGAGGTGGGAGACGGTAGAGCTGAAGGGTCGTCAGCAATAGGAGACAGAGGGCGAGACGCAATTTCACGCACATCTGACGTTGACGGGACACACGTTGGGACACGTGTCTTTGAAAGTTTGCAACCTGAAGGTGTGTATATAGGGAACTTACTGTATTCTAAACAACTGATTGCTCAGTACAGTGGGGCTCAGTTTTGTGTGCTCCCCGAACCACCCCACTTCCCTTTTGGCCCATCCAACCACACCCCCGAATTTCTCCATAAACTTCCTGCCCACGAGGTTCCACCCTTTGAGGGTCTGATGGATTCTGTGTGTTCGAGGTCAGCGCCATTGTCTACTACATGAAGACGAGGACTTTTCCAGTGGGCAAATGTGTGACCCTGGCGGAACTCACAGCTGTCTACACCCCGTTGTGGCTTTATACACAGGTTCTGGAACCTTCTTTCCGCCAGGTCTTCCTTAATACCTACTGCTGTTTCCTCGCCTGCATGAACCAGTCTCAGTTCCGGGCTGTTTCGGGGGAGGTGATACTCTGTGAGAAAATGACCCAATGTGATGCTAAAAAGTTTGTAGGAAGTGAAAATGTTACTCGCTCAGTCGTGTCCGACTCTTTGTGACCCCTTGGACTGTAGTCCGTCAGGCTCCTCTGTCCACGGGATTCCCCAGGCAAGAATACTGGAGTGGGTTTCCATGCCCTCCTCCAGGGGATCTTCCTGACCCAGGGATTGAAAAAAGGTCTCCTGCATTATAGGTGGATTCTTTACTGTCTGAGCCACCAGGGAAGCCCCCTTGAAGGAGTTACCAGGATACATTTGCGACTATGTTGCAGGAGAAAACTGCTAGCAGCAGGTTCCCTGGGACCCCAAACAGAAGTCATTTTGAACATTTGACAGCTATTGCCAAATGGCCTTTAAACCAGTTCACACTCCCACTAACAGTGAGTGACACTGTTTCATCACACCCTGGCCAGCACTGGCTATTACGCAACTTTTGAACGTTCGTCAGTCAGATCCGTGGACAAAGGAACGTCCTGGTTGTTTTCTAGACTCTTGGCTCTATTCCATTGATCTCTCAGGTCATCCTTATCTCAGTCCATTCTTATCTCATGACTGTTTCTTAAGCTGAGCTTCCCAGGTGGCGCAGTGGTAAACAATCCACCTGCTACCACAGGAGACTCAAGAGGCACAGGTTCCACCCCTGGGTCAGGAAGATCCCCTAGAGGAAGGAATGGCAGCCCACTCCAGTATTCTTGCCTGATAAATCCCATGGATGGAGGAGTCTGGTGGGCTATAGTCCATGTGGTCACAAAGAGTCCGACACGACTGATCAACCACGCACTCTTTCTTTAAGTGTGATGTTGAACCTCTTTTTATGCGTTTACTGTGGATGCTCGTTTTTCAATAAACTTCCAATTCGAGGTTCTTGCCTATTTTTCTCAACTGATCTTCTTTCTCTTAATCATTTAATAAGCATGAAAAGGGAGGCACGAAATCCCTATTTGTCCCCAATGTGTCACTACCTTTTGACTTAATGTTACTTTTTTTCCCTCAGGTAAAAACTTTAACTTTTCTGTTAGTCACAGAGGTGAAGAAGAAGGCTTTCTTTGATGGTTTTGGGTTATAGGAGACTGGAGCCCCTTGCTGGGTCTCAGGGTTGCCTACATTTAAGTAAGATCTTTGCAAGTCCACTCAGCTTTGACAATCTTCCTCCCCTCCAGATGATGTGGATAAAAGGGAACCTTCCTGCATGGTTTGTGGGAATGTAAACTGGTGCAGCCATTGTGGAGAGCAGTATGGAGGTTCCTCAGAAAACTAAAAATACAATCACCATAAGACCAGCAATCCCAGCAATCCCACTACTGGGCATATATCTGGAGAAAACTCTAATTCTAAAAGATATATGCCCCCTCAGTGTTCACAGCAGCACTATTTCCAATAGCCAAGACACAGAAGCCACCTAAATGTCCATTGACAGATGATTGGATCAAGAAGATATACATAATAGAATATGACTCAGCCATAAAAAAGGATGAAATAATGCCATCTGCAGCAACATGGATGGAGAAGCATCTCTAGAGATGCTTCCCAATAAGTTGGGAAGAGAAAGACAAATACCATATGATATCACTTATATGTGGAATCTAAAATATGACAAATTAACCTATGAAACAGACTCAGACGTGTTATTGCCAAGGAAGAGGGGCCTAGGGGAGGAATGGAGTGGGAGGCTGGGGTTCAAAAATGTAAGCTATTATTTATGGACTGGATAAACAAGGTCCTACTGTATAGCACAGAGAACTATATTCAATATCCTATGATAAACCATGATGGAAAAGAACACTAAAAAAGAATATATACATCTGAATGGCTTTACTGTACAGCAGAAATTAACACAACATTGTAAGTCAACTGTACTTCATTTAAAAGATTAAAAGAAAACAATTTAAAAAAAGGAAAACTTCCTCCCCTTCAAGATGATCAATGATCCACCCAACTTTCCCTCTGCAACTTTTGCAATTTTATTTTCTACATTTGATCCATCTGGAATTTATTTTGATATCAGGAGTGAGCTGTTTTTTCCCCAGTTACCTATTGTCCCAAGACCACTTTCTGCATAATTCCTCTTTCCCAGGCCAGTTTGAGACTCCACCTACACTGCCCTCTTTGGAGATTTTGGTCGCTCTGCTTCTTCAGTCTGTACTGAACTATTGTTATTATCGCAGGCTCATCACACAGTTTAATATTCATCAGATAAATAGTCCTGCAGCCAGGCCTCGTGCACAACTGACCTATCTCTCTGTTTTCTGCGTGTTTATTTTGGATGTTTCCCTCACTATTTCTACATGTTGACAGTTTTAAAAACAGCCAGCCTGCCCTCATAGGAAATGCTTCAGTTAAGGGCACACAAAATCATGGAAAAACAGTGGGAGGGAAAGTTTTGCTTCAGAGATTCGCCCTTGAACGTTCTGTAAGTACTCCCATTTCTTATCAAGTGTGAAAGTCACAGGGGAAACATCCAGAACAAGCCTGGAGCGTGAGAGCGGGCCTTAGTCGCTGACATTAGCTACACATTGACCAATGTTCCATGCCGTTCCCACTGAGGTGGGGGCCCCACGGCTTTACTTTACTGGAGCGTGACCAGACTTGTACTCTCTGCAAACCCTTTTGCTTTTCCAGTTTTGCAAGAATAGAAGAGCCCAGGCTGGAATTTTAAAAACGGACCCTTGAGAAGCTTAAAAACTTTCCAACTGAAAACACATTGACGAAAAAAAAAACCTCAAATACACATCGAAAGAGGACAGCAAAAGCTTTCTTCCAAGATCTCCACCATGGCTCGTTTACCTGGCAGCCAGAGATGATGTGGTGTCTGCAGCCAGTGAGGATGTTTGGCTCCGTGGCTTTTTTTACGGGGTGAGGGGCTTCACCCCGAGGCATATGGGATCTTATTCCCCTGACCAGGGAGGGAACCCGTGCCCTCTGCATTGGAAGGGCAGAGTCTTAACCACTGGACTGCCAAAGAAGTCCCTTGTGAATTTTTTTAATATAGGGAAAAGTATAAAGGAGAATCTCTATAGTACCACCTCCCCCTGAAAAGGTCCATGATCCAGACTTTTTTTTACTACAATTTTAAAAAATAGCATTGAAATTCACATGATATAAAATTAGCCATTTTAAAGTGTGCAGTTCATTGGCATTTAGTAATCACAGTTTGGGGCAACCATCACCTCTATCTAGACCCAGAATATTTTCATCACCCCAAAAGGAAACCCTGAACTCATTAAGCAATAGAAGTGTGACAGTATTAGGGGAAACTGTTCACCCTCCCTGCAGCCCTGACGTCCACTATCTACTTTCTGTCTCCACAGATTTCCCAGTTCTGGACATTTCATATAAATAGAATCACACAATATGTGACCTTTTGTGCCTGGCTTCTCTTACTTTCCCTTCTCCAGGGGATCTTCCCAACCCAGGGATCGAACCCAGGTCTCTTGTATGGCAGGTGGATTCTTTACCAGCTGAGCCACAAGGGAAGGCCAAGAATACTGTAGTGGGTAGCCTATCCCTTCTCCAGGGGATCTTCCCAACCCAGGAATTGAACCGGGGTCCCCTGCATTGAGGTTCAGCCCCATATAGTGTATGTCAGCACTTCACACCATTTTATGACTGAATATTGACTACTTAAAAAAAAACACCCAGTATGGGACTTCCCCGGTACCTAGTGGTTAGGACTCCTGCTTATACTGCAGGTGGCATGGGTTTGATCCCTGGTTGGGGATCTAAGATCCCTCCAGCTGCAGGTGCAGCCAAACAGACAAAACACCCAATATGAGTGCACGGTTAGAAACCGACAAAGTACAGGCAGTCAAAGTATGGACAGCTGAGAAGCCCCCCTTACACCCTTCACCCGGCCTCCAGCTGGCCTCCACCCAGTCCCAAGCTCCAAGGGTGAACATGCGAGCTTAGTCACTCAGTCATGTCCGACTCTTTTGATCCTATGGACTATAATCCACCAGGCTCCTCTGTCCATGGAATTTTCCAGGAAAGAATAGTGGACTGGGTTGCCATTTCCTCCTCCAGGGGATCTTCTCGACCCAGAAGTTGAACCCACGTCTCCTGTGTCTCTTGCATTGCTGGTGGCTTCATTACCAGCTGAGGCACTGGGGAAAACCCATTCCCATTCTAAGGGTAATCACTATAAAATAGATATATGTACCTGTACCTTCCTAAAACAAATACATTTGTATGCATTTATTAACATAACAATGTATGTTTATTTCTTCTTATAAAATATTCAATAAAAGAGATCCTAATGCATCTTTTTTTTTTTTTGTTTGGCTCCGTGGCTTTTTTTACGGGGTGAGGGGCTTCACCCCGAGGCATATGGGATCTTATTCCCCTGACCAGGGAGGGAACCCGTGCCCTCTGCATTGGAAGGGCAGAGTCTTAACCACTGGACTGCCAAAGAAGTCCCTTGTGAATTTTTTTAATATAGGGAAAAGTATAAAGGAGAATCTCTATAGTACCACCTCCCCCCGAAAAGGTCCATGATCCAGACTTTTTTTTACTACAATTTTAAAAAATAGCATTGAAATTCACATGATATAAAATTAGCCATTTTAAAGTGTGCAGTTCATTGGCATTTAGTAATCACAGTTTGGGGCAACCATCACCTCTATCTAGACCCAGAATATTTTCATCACCCCAAAAGGAAACCCTGAACTCATTAAGCAGTAGAAGTGACAGTATTAGGGGAAACTGTTCACCCTCCCTGCAGCCCTGACGCCCACTATCTACTTTCTGTCTCCACAGATTTCCCAGTTCTGGACATTTCATATAAATAGAATCACACAATATGTGACCTTTTGTGCCTGGCTTCTCTTACTTTCCCTTCTCCAGGGGATCTTCCCAACCCAGGGATCGAACCCAGGTCTCTTGTATGGCAGGTGGATTCTTTACCAGCTGAGCCACAAGGGAAGGCCAAGAATACTGTAGTGGGTAGCCTATCCCTTCTCCAGGGGATCTTCCCAACCCAGGAATTGAACCGGGGTCCCCTGCATTGAGGTTCAGCCCCATATAGTGTATGTCAGCACTTCACACCATTTTATGACTGAATATTGACTACTTAAAAAAAAACACCCAATATGGGACTTCCCCGGTACCTAGTGGTTAGGACTCCTGCTTATACTGCAGGTGGCATGGGTTTGATCCCTGGTTGGGGATCTAAGATCCCTCCAGCTGCAGGTGCAGCCAAACAGACAAAACACCCAATATGAGTGCATGGTTAGAAACCGACAAAGTACAGGCAGTCAAAGTATGGACAGCTGAGAAGCCCCCCTTACACCCTTCACCCGGCCTCCAGCTGGCCTCCACCCAGTCCCAAGCTCCAAGGGTGAACATGCGAGCTTAGTCACTCAGTCATGTCCGACTCTTTCGATCCTATGGACTATAATCCACCAGGCTCCTCTGTCCATGGAATTTTCCAGGAAAGAATAGTGGACTGGGTTGCCATTTCCTCCTCCAGGGGATCTTCTCGACCCAGAAGTTGAACCCACGTCTCCTGTGTCTCTTGCATTGCTGGTGGCTTCATTACCAGCTGAGGCACTGGGGAAAACCCATTCCCATTCTAAGGGTAATCACTATAAAATAGATATATGTACCTGTACCTTCCTAAAACAAATACATTTGTATGCATTTATTAACATAACAATGTATGTTTATTTCTTCTTATAAAATATTCAATAAAAGAGATCCTAATGCATTTTTTTTTTTTTTTGGCAGCACGGTTTGTTCACTGAATAATATGGCTTGGATGAAACTTACTTCTGCAAGGTGGATGGGGAAGGGGATGGGCGGGGGATGGGCAGGGTGCAGAATAGAGTTTGGTGGGAGGGGGAGGCTTAGGCATTTAGGAGGCTGCACAGGTGGATTCCATTTGTGAAAATGAATCCAGCTGAACACGTATGATACACTTACCTTTCAAGAAAAAGGTTTTAAAAATATGGCCTGACAGTCAGCGCTCAGAGATCTATTTTATCCTGACAACCGCACAGTGTTCTTTTCTGTGGTATCACATAAATCTTTGGAAGACTATTTCCAGTTTCCACCTCCTTTTTACAAAAGCGCTATAATCAGCAGTCCTCGCATCCCTCAGCACAGTTTGATGAGCGTGTTTTAAACTCTGATGGCTAGAACCATGTCACTCTCAGGAGGATGTACCGATTTCCATGCCTGTTAAGAACACTTGGGTAGAGTCTACTAAGTTGCAGGTTTTTCCCTTTCAGCACTTTGAATGCATCATGTCATTTTCTTAAAAAACAAACAAACAAGGAATAGCCGGTAGCCTGCTCCCCCAAACTCTCTCCAGCATTGGGCACCCCTAAACTTTTGCATTATTGCCCAGTTGTCATGTGAATGATGAGATCGCATGACTGTTTGGCTTTGCACTTATTTTAATCATGCATGGAAGAGGTGGGGAAGCAGGGTAGTATCTTGGATAACAGCTTATCTTGGAAGCCCGGGCTCCACACCTGGGCTGTGTCATTTGCCAGTGGAGTGAATTTAGCCTGGTTATTGACCTCTAGATGATGGTTTCCTCGTCTATAAAAATGCGGAGGAGCATAAAAGCACCTCCCTCCCCATTATTATTATTATTTTTAGACTTAAATAAGATATTGTGGCTTTCCTGGTGGCTCAACAGTAAAGAATCCGCTTACGATGCAGGAGATGTAGGTTTAATCCTTGGGTCGGGAAGAGCCCCTAGAGAAGGAAATGGCAACCCACTCCAGTATTCTTGCCTGAGAAATCCCACGGATAGAGGAGCCTGGCAGGCTACAGTTCAAGGGGTTGTGCAAAAGAGTCAGACACAACTGAGCGACTAAAGAACAATTACTTCTCTTTTTATCTAAACACTTATTAATTTCTTTTTAAATGTACGACTGTGATCCTTCTGAAAGGCAATGGCATACAAAGCAGGAAGTAGAGAACCCTGTTTTAGTAAAGAACTTTAGTCCTTTATTCCAAATGGCCATCCAGTTTTCCTAACACCAGCTATGCTTAGAAAATCCTCTTTCTCCCCTGCTAACTCAAAATAAATTTCTACTTCTGAACTCATTATTCTGTCCCACTGTTTTGTTGGTCTATTTCTTTCTTTTTTTTAAATTAAAGAGCATAATTGATTTACAATATTGTGTTAGTTTCAGTTTTCCAGTAATCATGTATGGATTTGAGAGTTGGACCATAAAGAAGGCTGAGCGCAGAAGAACTGATGGTTTTGAACTGTGGTGCAAGAGGAGACTCTTGAGAGTCCCTTGGACACCAAAGAGATCAAACCAGTCCATCCTAAAGGAAATCAGTCCTAAATATTCATTGGAAGGACTGATGCTGAAGCTGAAGCTCCAATACTTTAGTCACCTCATGCGAAGAGCTGACTCATTGGAAAAGACCCTGATGCTGGGAAAGATTGAAGGCAGAAGAAGAAGGGGGCAACAGAGGATGAGATGGTTGGATGGCATCACTGATTCAATGGATATGATTTTGAGCAAATTTCGGGAGATAGCGAAGGACAGGAAAGCCTGGTGTGCTGCAGTCCGTGGGGTCTGTCTTGTTCCTGGCCGTCTCAAGGTAGATGACCAATACATTCTGGCTAACCAGAGTCATGGATAGATGACCCAACCGTGCCTTCTGTCCCTCCCAGCTGTATGCAGGCCGCTCCTCCCAGCATCGCCCACCCCCACCCCCTTGCCCTGGAGGCACCTCTGGCCAGGCCTTGCTCCAAGGTACACCACAGACAGAACAGAGACAGTTCTGAGACATCCAAGAGACAGTCTGAGAGGCTTTCTTGGAGACTTCCCCTGTACCCCACGGAGCCCCATCCCTGGGTCTTCCCCCACCTCGGGTCACGTTCCCCCCACTACCAATCTTTCCTGGTGGATTGGGTCTAACTGGAGGGAGTGACGGCTCCTGGGAGGTACTTAAACATCTTGGCCAAATCTGGCTTTCCCCCTAGAGGGGCAGAGGCAAGGACCCAATAAATTAACCTCTGACCCGGGTCTTTGTGCTCACACGCCAGGGTGTAATTAGCTCCCCTGTCCTCAGAGTCCAGCTTCCCTTCGGTCTCCAGGGCATCACGTAACTCTGGTACAGTGGTCACCATGGGTCAGGGGTCCCTGACAGGGGAGGGGCTTGGGCAGAAGGAAATTTAACTCGATTTTTCACTGAAAAAAAAACCTCAATTTCTATCTGAGGGGAAGAGAGGGTTTTCATCTTCTAGCTGCTTTTAAAAGTAAACTCGCCCTTTCAGGTAATCCACACCACCAGTAACCTGTTCTAGAAACTTCTAGAAACCCCAGGATCTAGGGTGGGGGGGGAGTTTTCACATTGGTGGCAGGTCATATAGCAATGGGGACAGATATCTTGATGACTTTCTCTCATGGAAAATTGATGATTCTTCCAGCTTGAACCCAGGTTTGACAAGAGCTCATACTGGGGCTTCCCAGGCGGCACTAGTGGTAAAGAACTGGCCTACAATGCAGGAGCTGTAAGACATGAGGGTTCAGTCCCTGGGCTGGGAAGACCCCCTGGAGGAGGGCATGGCAACCCACTCTAGTATCTTACCTGGAGAATCCCGTGGACAGAGGAGTTTGAAGGGCTACAGTCCATAACAAAGAGTCAAATACGACTGGAGCAACTTAGCATGCACATGGGAGTCTAGGACAGTGTGTATCGTTCAGTGTTGGGGGAACCCTTTCCTCAAATTTAACAGTTCATGCCACTGGCATCTATAAGAGACTCAACAATCACTTAGTTTGCTAAACTTTATTTGATAACATGTACATTTACATTTACTAATCATGGTATCAATTTGTTAACACAATTAAGCCCTAATGGACCTGATTTTGAAATCAGGAGCTGGAGAGCCACAAGCTTGAAAGGCCAATTCACTCCCATGTTTTGTTTTGCTTTGACCCAAGGATAACTGTGATACACACAGACGAAGAGCTGCAAACGGAAACTGTTTCCTTTTTTCCTGCATCCTCAGGCTCATCCAGAATTTTGAAATGAACTGTCATGAGAAAACTGCTCAGCCACTAACAACATCTAACAATTGTTCACATCCTTTATCACAAAAACGTTAAGTCACAAGATAGACTACAAAACGGAATGTGAATTACTGTGCACCGTGTTGATACATTTTGCCATCAAACAACGCAGCATCACAGTAGGACAATAGCATGTGGATTACAAAGGGAAACTTCTGTCAGAGTGTTTGTTTGATGACAGGGCATTTGCAGGACCAACTTCTCCCACTTGGAACCTTTCCTATCAGCTGCATTTACAAGAAAATTAGATTATATGCAAATAGACGGTGAAATCAACAAAATGTATACCTGTACCAAAACACTGATGAATACAAGGTAATATTTTGATAGTCTCTGGTGTGACTTGTTTGGCTTATGATACATTCAAATAGTCACTTTTTAAAAATAAATATGTGAAAAAGTAGATTTGGATTACTTCTTTGAGCGCACCGTGGGCTTCCCCAGGATACTGTCTGGAAATCATTGAGCTCGGGTAACCTGCCCGCCCTCTTCTCCTGCACACATAGAAGACAAGGCATTCTGGTCTATTCAGAGGGCACAAATGATCAGCCAATTTTAAAAGAATATTTTCCCATCTCTTCCTATAATGGGAGATTTGGTCTTCAGCCTCAAAGAGAGTCTGGGGGGGGGGCGGGGGGCATGGGATGGAAGGAGAGCCAGGGGACCCAGGAATGGCAGAGTCCTTCCCTCCCCATCATTCTTTTTTGGCCTCAAGTTTCCTGCAAGGGTTTCACCCAAATGGGACTCCAAGTACCAGTTTTAGTAACAGAACCTTAAACCAAACACTTCAAGGCGTAAGTGGGTAGGGACCTTACCACCTTCTGGTTAGCGAACTGGAGGATGGACACTGAAAACTAGTAGGAGTGAGGAAGTGAGGTCTGCAGGGACGATCCTGACTTAACCCACCCAATGGTCGAAGCAGAGGGAGGATATAAGGGAGCAAAGGGCTGCCGACCCCTTTACCTCGCCAGGCCCTGAAGAGAGAGGTTGGCTCACCCTCCAGAAAAGGAAGCAGGGAAAGGGGGAGAAAGGCTAAACATAGGTGACCATAACAGTGAACCAGCCTGTGAGTCACAGTGAATGTTCTAGAACTTTTCCAATCTACTTCGTGGCTCTCCATCCTCTGAGGCTGTGTCTAGGAGGAGGTGAAAAAGCAGGCCCAGCAGAGGAAAAAAAAGCACAGGGCTATGCCTCCCTCCCTAACTCCTTCCACCTAAGACCTTACACACCATTTACCTCTGAGAGTCGGATCTCTACAAAGTGAGTTCCTAAAACAATCAAAGGTCAACAAGTGCAACTTTGTTCCTGACTTCAAGCCTCTTTCTTGGTCTTCTTTCAACTGCTCAGGTGCAGACGGTCCCTGCTATGTTCTGTGGATAAGTCAGAACAGCTCAAGAGGAGAAGCAGGGTGTGTTGGGAAAGACTTTTCATTTCCGGAGAATTTCTAAGTCTTTGAACATGTTGATCTCCCAACCAGGCCTCCAGAAACTCCAGCCTCAAGGCCTCCTACTCTGTCAAACAGCATGACCCCAAACAATGCCATCCTTATTGAGGGAGACGGGTCAGACGAAGGGAGAGACGACTGGAGAATGCCATGGAGACACCTATCTACAAGGGATGGCTGAGTGGGTTTGCTCCGACCTCCTGTCTCCACAGGTGTCCCCAAGTGTCGGCTTTCAGGGGCTCCTAGGAGGGCGGTCAGGGCTCTCGGCCTCTGGGGCCTCAACTGGTGGCTCACCTGCTTCCTCCACTGCGCTGGGGGCCTCACCCACCATCTGGCTCTCTGCCCCCTTGGGTTCCTGTGCCCCCGCCTTCCCCTGCTGCTCCTCCCCCTCCATCCACTTGTTGACACAACCCAAATGACTTCTGTTGTCATTCTCACCACTGGAGGCATGAGGAGGGCCTTGCGGCTTGGCCTCTGGGCCCTGTGAGGCCGAGGTTGGTGACTCATGGGGCTGAGGGTCCCCGGGGGCCTTCTGGTCCGGTGCATTCCAGCCGGAGCTTGGCCCTTTCTTTGAAACCTCTGGCTTCTTCCTGGGGTCTTCTGAATCGACAAGGACATAAGAGACAGGGCCCAAGCTCATCTTCTTTTTCTTCCTCACGTGGGCAGGGCTCTTTGCCGAGGCCGAGCCCATGGCGTTCTTCTTCGGGGGGCCCTCCAGACCACCATCTTGGTCTGACTCAGAGGCAACTCCCCGGCTTGCAGCTACACGAGGTGGGTTGCTGGGAAACTTCCAGGCACATTTTACTAGGGGCTTCTTCAAAGCCGACCCCTCCTGCTTCACACATGGCTTTTTGTTGCTCCTGACACGTTCTACCATCTCCCTACTTTTACCATCATCAGCTGCAGGATGCTTCAAGGAGGCCAAGCTGTGGGAATGGCTGCCTTGGGATTTCCTCCAGGGCACTGGTTCCTGCTTGGGAGTTTTTTTCTGCTTCTTCCTCCTGGAGTGAGTCAGAGCTCCAGCCTTTCGAACCAAAGGTTGAGGACCGTCACCCCCATCTGCCACGTCATTCCAGCCATCTGGGTTCTCCATCTTCAAGGCAGAACCCCTCTCAGCGGCCCTCCCTGGCTCCTTCTTGACCTTCCCCCCTGCTGCTGAACCCAAGGATGCTACTACTTGGGACTCGGCAAGCTCTTGTGCCCTAGCTTCCTCCTGGCTGCGTATTTCGGCATCCATATAGTAGATGATTTGCACCACAGCCCCCAGAAGCACCCCCAAAGTTTCTGCCCAGTTCTCGGGGGACCGATTCTGGGTCTGGGGTGGTGAGGCCCTGCTGAGTTGAAGCAGGCGCACCACATCCTCCAAGGTGCGCTCCTCCGCGTCCAGAAATTCATTCAGGTTTTTTAAGAACTCAGCATCCTGGGTGGGGTCCCTAAAGACCACTCTCCAGATGCCCCCCCTTCCTGGGAACTCCCGGGGTATGGCCCTCAGATTCACACCCTCCCCAACCTCAACGAGGGCAGCTTTGGCATTTTCTTCCCTCAAAAAAATCTTGTTGAGTATGGAGTACGGGCCCAGCGGGAAGAGGAGCCCATTCAAGGTCTCTTCGATTTCCGCTTGGCCACAGTCCTCTGGGATGCCCGTGACCAACAGGGACCTGTGGATGTCCGCTTCCATCCCCCGGCACCAGTCCTCCAAAAGGTTCGCCGCCATGGTCGTGGACACCGCGGGGCTCGATTCCCAGGTGTGCAGAAGCGTCCCTAAGCAGCAATCCTGAAAGATGACAGGAGAGGGCGGTCAGAGAGCCGATAAACACGGCCAGGCTCAGAGATCTCAGCTGCCCCCTCCAAGGTGGGCCTGCAAGAAGCCTCGCGCTTTCCCAGGGCCTTCCTCCCCAAACCGGGCCCCGGGTGCTCACACGTGTCCTGAAATCTGCCGAAAACCGCGCTCAGCCCCTCCCACCGGGCCTGGGTCTAGGCCCGCCCGGCAGGGATACGGCAGCCCCGCCTCTGAACGCCCAGACGAGCCACGGAGGAGCCGCCGGGCTGGCCAGGTGCCAGCTCGGGCCGCTCCAGCACGGATGCTCTGGACGAATGGCCCGGGACGCCAGTGTCCGCCCCCGCTAGGACTCCGGGCGCCTCGGCTAGGTCCCAGCAACCGCGCGGAGCCGAGGCAGGCATCTCAATGCGCGCTTGCGCACTTGCCCCCGCCAGCTGCCCGCGGTCTCCATGGCAACCGGTGGTCGCTTCCGAGCCCGTGGGCCAAGCAATTGGGCCTGGGGGGCGGCTGGGAACGCGACTGTTGACCTATTGACCGAGCCAGGGATTTAAATGTTCTCCGATTGCCCCTCCTGACCCGTCTTTCAACCCTTTTCTACTTAAAATGTGGGCCCCCAGGATGGGGGTTGGAGGCGCTGACTTCAGTGGCTGTGCCAACTACCCCTCTTATTCTCCTCCTTCCTGTTGGGTTCAGCCAACAGGACCCTAGGAGACACGAGAAAGCGTAAGGTGCGAGGAGAGAGCGCCTTCAAGCCCCCTGAGTTTCCCTAACAAAAGCCACAGTTCTTGTTGAGAGCCGTCTCAGCTACATTTTTTTGTTCCTGCAATATCCAGAAGTTTCTAGAAATGTCTTGACTTCTCCGCTTCCCCTCCAAGTCTGGAAATAGTGCTTCACATTTCCTTGCCGGTTTCTTCAACCTCCTGCCTCAGGCAACCCCTTTTGTTTTGTTTTGAACACCTTTATTAATAATTAATGAAACGCTCCTCAGTGACTCAGTTTGGGTTTTCCTGTCAGGCCCTCAGTGATACAGCTAGCAATGAGGCTTCCTAACTGTTCGATATTAGACTAATAATTTGAGCTCTCTGAGTTCCTTGCTCTTCTTCACAGGTTCAATGATTTGCTGAGAGTTTTCCTGGGACTCAGAAAACTTACAGTGTTCACAGTTACGGTGTTGCTTAGTCGCCAAGTCGTGTCTGACACAGTTGAGACCCCACGGACTGCAGCCTGCCAGGCTCCTCTGTCCATGGCATTTTCCAGACAAGAATACTGGAGTGGGTTGCCATGCCCTCCTCCAGAGGATCTTCCAGACTCAGGGACCGAACCTGAGTGTACTACTTGGCAGGCGGATTCTTTATTCGCAATTATAGTTTGTTACAGGAAAAGGATACTGCTTAAGGTCAGCAAAGGGAAAGAAAAGGGCAGTCTGGGAGAGAGTTGTATGGATGGGCTTACTTTTCCCAGCAACATGTGACAACATGTAGGGAGTATTAACCAGGGAAGCTCACCTGCCCTTAGTGTCCAGAATTTTATTTTTTTTTTCCTGAGTTCATTTGCATGGAGCACACTTGTGGCTGACCCTAGTTACTCAGCCTTCGGTATCTTCAGAAATTGAAGAGATGCTGCAAGGCCCAAGGCCACGACCATCACTCACATTTCAGTACAGGATCCTGTAAGGCTTAGCAGTTACCCAGGAGTCACGGAAGGGCTAGTTGGTTCTTTAAAACGGACAGGGTTTGGGGACTTCCCTAGTGGTCCAGTCGTTAGGACTCCAGGCTGCCACTGCAGGGCATGGGTTCAATCCCTGGTAGGGGAACTAAGATCCCACATGCCATGCAGTGTGGGCAAAAACAAAAAATAAAAAAATAAAAGGTACAGAGTTTGGACAACCCAGATCTGTTAAGTCTTCACTGCATGGATGCCTATAAGTGTTTCAATCAGGGTTCAGTCAGAAAAGAAGATTCTGAGTTAAGCATTCCAAAATATTTGAGAGATAATTTTAAATTTGTTATATATATATGTATGAACATACAAATATTTATTTGTAATTACATATATAATATACAATTACATGTAATTATAAATGTACATTTGTATGTATGTATATCCGCATGTCTATGTGTGTGTGTGTGTATGTGTGTTAAGAGAAGTCAGCCGCTTGCCCCTTCTCCCATCAGTGAACCACCCACAATTACCAGTGGATCTAAAAATAGTTCTGAAGCACCCTTGGTAGGAGTCCTGGCTGTGGTTTCCATGACAACACTTCCAACTGCAGTTTCCATGACGACGGGTCCCTGCAGCCCCGACCCTTTCACCTATCTCTGCACTTTAGAATTACCTTGGCATCCTCTCCTTTTCACCTTAAGGTTTTTATTTTGTTTTCCTGTATATTTTGGATGGGAACCCACAGAATTTCCATAAATACTAAGGTCCCAGGGGCTCTGGGCTTCCACCCAGATTTCCCCTCCCGAGTAAGTTGTAGTAACCCACCCTGGTGGTTCTGTGACTCATCTGACTGGTTCTAGCCAGTTTGTGCTGTGAGAGTTCCTTCTTGCTCCAGAGTTTCTTCAGTTTGTACTTTGTAAATGTCCCAGGACATGGCTTTCCCCCTCACCGCTAACCTCCAGACTGCCAGCCTCAGCATCTGATGTGAGTCTCTACACATATTTCTCCAACTCATGTAATCATTAAAAATACACAGATCCTAGGGAAGTCCCTGGTGGTCCAGTGGCTAGGACCTCTGTGCTTTCACTGCAGAGGGCTGCGTGGACACTAAGATCCCACAAGCAAAAATGTTTCAAGGAGGCAAAAATTGCAAACAGGTACAAAGTTTATTATTACAGACACAGCGACACAGCACAACATATAGGAAAGCACACAGAGAAGCAGTTTATTTATTTAAGTCAGAAGCAGGGCAGAAATACACACCCAGAGAGGTGTGCGGGCTTCCCGAATGAGGAGGAGCGCAGTAAAGAGGTGATTTAAATCCCTCATGCAGGACAATCCTTCCTGGTCTTTGTTTACATTTGGCAAATTATCTTGTTTCTCTCTTCACACCTGCGTGGTCTCAGGACCCTCCCCAAGACGCGTTCGCAACTTTTCTCGAAGATGGATCCCACCACAGATCCAAAGGGTTGGACATGGCACGTACACACTTGATTTAGGCTGGAGCCCCCCTGCCTTTTTCACCCCCAAGGAGACTTCCTGTGTGGACGGGGAAGTCTTCCTTGACCTCAGGAGTGGTCATCCTGTCTTTTGGCTTCAGCAGAGCTCAGCTTCTGTCACTTGCTCTGTCCTTGGAGTGTCTGGGTGACAAAGCTTCGATTTTACTCCACTTGACAAGCACGGTGTCCAGCCCGGAGGCCCATCTGTTTCCTACTTCAGCACTACAACTTTCTTGCTTTCTTTTTGTAAAGACTTATTTGTTTATTTTTATTTTTGGCTGCAATGGGTATTCAGTGCTGCGCTTGGGCTTTCTCTAGTTGCGTCAAGCGAGGGCTGCTCTCTAGTTGCGGTGCATGGGCTTCTCACTGCGGCGGCTTCTCTTGTTTCCGAGCACAGGTTCTAGGTGCGAGGGCTCAGTAGCCGTGGCGCACGGTTTAGTTGTCCTGAGACATGTGGGATCTTTCCAGACTAGACATCAGCTGGTGTCCCTTGCACTGCAAGGCGGATTCTTAACCATTGGACCACCTGGGAAGCTCCAGTACGACAACTTTTAAAAGTAAAATTCATATTGTTATCTGGTTAGAAAGAGATACCCCATCTCTCCTTGTTTTGTTGAAATAGTTAACCAAATAAATATATGCCATGTTCTTTATTTAAATAATTATTCCCAAATTCTAGAGAACTGTCATTATGAAGTACTTAGATATATGAAAAAAGTATACATATAATGAATGCCTGCTTGCCGATTTATCCACCACCCCACCCCTAGCTTAAGAACTGGAGCCTTTCTGTGTTCATTTTGGTCTCTTTCAGCCATACGCTGTGCTGAGCTAAGTCGATTCAGTCATGTCCAACTCTTTTTTGACGCTGTGGACTATAGCCCCCCAGGCTCCACTGTTCATGTGATTTCCCAGGCAAGAATGCTGGAGTGGGTTACCATTTCCTCCTCCAGGGGATCTTCCCAACCCAGGGATCAAACCCGTGTCTCTTGCATGTCCTGCAGTGGCAGGCAGGTTCTTTACTGCTAGCGCCCTTGGGAAGCCCTTTCCAGCCATTCTCTCCCACAGCTCTCACCTTAAGATGTTTGTACTTGCTGTTCCTGTGTGATTTCCTCCTTGTCATTCAAACTTTGGTCCAAATGTCACTTCTGGGAAGCCTTATCAGACTTCACCTAATTTACAGAAGTTTCCCCCTCACGTGTGTGTGTGTGTGTATGCTCAGTTGCTCAGCTGTGCCCAACTCTTTGCAATCTCACTGACTGTAGCCCTCCAGGATCCTCTGTCCATGAGATTTTCCCGGTAAGAATACTGGAGCCGGTTGCCATTTCCTCCTTCGGAGGGTCTTCCCAACCCGGGGATCGAACCCAAGTCTCCTGCATTGGCAAGAAGATTCTTTACCACTGAATCACCTGAGAAGCCCTCTCCTCCTCACATACCTTCACAAAAATCACTAACGCACCACACTGACTCATTAGCATATAGTTAGCATCACCGTGTAACAAACAATTCCCAAAGTGGTTTAAAGGTAGTACATACACCATCTGAAGTCGTAATCCCCTTTACAGTGGAAGCCCCCTAAGGGTAGACCCTTTGCCTGTCTTCTTCACCATCAGATTCCCAGAATCTAAACTGTGTTTGCCACAGAGGGACATTTAATCATTCTCTGTTGAATGAATAAATGACTGTGTCCATTGACTGTCTTGGGTTGGAAATCAAGTCAGCCAACTGGACAACTGCTGGAACTCTGAAGCCAGAGAATGAGACACTCTCTCTAAAAATAAATAAACAAGAAGTAAGAGAGAGGGTTGCCTCTGTCTGCAGTGCTGGGAAGGAAGCCAGAACAAAGGAGTGCTTATTCTTCAGTGTAGACAGGTAAATAGTAAACTCCACATGAGAGACACCCGCCCTCCCCTGAAAGAGGGAGATATTTTTTTTTCCCCCTGATGATAGTCAATGAGGCCAGTCACTCCAGATAGCCATAAATACTGTGGATGGCCACTCCCGGGAAACTTTCCAATCTGCAATTTCTCTGCCTCCTCTCTCTAAATTCAGGTCCCCATAGCCAAATCAAGGTTGGAATGAATATTCACAGCTCACGTCCTCTCCTCACCCTCTTCCCCATCACCCCATATATGTGTGTTTTCAAAAATCTTCACTGCTTGTAACAGATCTTACCACAAAAATTTACTTTTTATCCTGGCAAGCTTTCCCACGGATTTCTTGAATTCCTTCTCCCTATTGGTCTAGCTAAAAGAATTGCCAGATGATCAGTGTCAATGAGAGCCATCTTCTAGGACAACCCCTGTTGGTCTGGCTGCAGTGCATGCTGGGACACAGAGATAGGAAGGGCCAGAGGTAGGGGAGCTGTAATCGGGAAGAACAAATCTGACTCCATATTGGATCTGTTTCTTTTACTTTAACCTTCTTGTTTTATTGCTTCTAAAGGAATGTTGCCTATGGTTTAAAGTATGCCTAATGGCCAATCTCCAGGAATGAACATTAAGCTAAAATACCTTTGTTTAGGGAATTCCCTGGTGTTTCAGTGGTTAAAACTCTGTGTTTCCAATGCAAGGGGCGAGGGTTTGATCCCTGGTCGAGAAACTAAGATCCCACATGCCAGATGTGTGGCCAAAAATAAATAAATAAAATAAAATACCTTTGTTTAGCTCACAGGAAACTTCCTGATCAGGGTCACCTGTGAATGGTGGCAGGAAGAAATGAACACATCTCCTCTGGAGTCTGGCTGGAACCAGGAAATAGTTAAAATAACTTAACCACCTTTTGGGGAGGCTTTCCTGGCTCAGTGGAAAAGAATCCGCCTGCAATGCAGGAGACCTGGGTTCAATCCCTGGGTCAGGATGATTCCTGGGAGGAGGAAATGGCAACCTACTCCAGTATTCTTGTTTGGGAAATCTCATGGAGCAGGAATCCTGGCTGGCTACAGTCCATTGGCTCTCGGAAGACTGGGTCATGACTGACTAAACATCATCACCTTTTTTACTTTACTTCCTTACCGCTCCCTCTTTGTTCTATAGAATAAACTAGCTTCCCCCCCCAGGGAAGATGGTTCTTTGGGTCACTAGTGTACCATCTTCTCAGCCTGCTGGCTTTCCAAATAAAGTTGCCATTCCTTGCCCCAGTGATTCTTCTCAGTTTATTAGCCTGTCATGTGGTAAGAAGTACAAGCTAAGACTTGTAACAGGGTGAGTTGAGAGATGGATCTGAACCTCTGAATATGCCTACAGGCTCTTGTAATCATTATCATCATTACTACTATCATTATTATATTAATATATAAAATTACTGTTATTATTAAAGTACAGTTCTAGTACTGTTTATAAAGCAGTGAACAAGGCAGACAAAATCCAGGAGCCTGGCAGATAAGTGGAGTAGAATCTTTCCAGACGAGGAAGACAGCCAGTGCAAAGGCCCAGGGGCTGGAGAGCATGAGATGTTTGAGGAACACCAAGGAGGCTAGTGGCCTTTCCTGGTGGCTCAGACAGTAAAGAATCTGCCAGCAATGCGGGAGACCTGGGTTCAAACCCTGGGTGGGGAAGATCCCCTGGAGGAGGGCATGGCAACCCACTCCAGGGTTCTTGCCTGGGAAATCCCCATGGTCAGAGGAGCCTGGAGGGCTACAGTCCGTGGGGTCGCAAAGAGTCAGACATGACTGAGTGACTAAGCACAGCACAAGGAGGCGAGTGTGGCTGGGGCAGCGGGAGGGAGGGGGAGAAGCTGTGAGTTGTGATGAGAGTTGTGATCAGAGGTGGGAGTTGTGATCAGAGAGTCCTCTTGGGAGGACTTGGCTTTTTCTCAGAGGAACGTGGGAGACACCATGGGGTTCTGAGCAAAGGTGTGATCTGATCTGAATTTAACCCTCTCGACAGGCATGTGGACTAGAGATTATTAACCCATTATAAAGATGAGGACACTGAGGCTCAGAAACCACGCATCCAGTTTGTAGGGGAGCCAGGATTTGAACCTACATCTGTCTGACTTGCTGTGCCTCTGACTGCGGACTTGGACCTCAAGCAGAGAGGGTAAGGGGGGCAGTCTGGTGACCGCCCTGGCTCCGGAACTGAGCAGAGCAGACTGGGGAAAACGAAGATCCACAGAGTTCCCTGAGCAGCGCTGTGTCTGGCAGAGATGGCCAGCTGCTCTCATCAGAGACCCTCCTCTGTCCCACTGCGTGCCAACCAGAGAACAAGCCTCATGGCCGGTCCTAAGAAATGTGATTATCTAAGACCTCTCTGGAGAGGATCTGGACTTTACCCTTCATGTTCAGCTTGGATTCCTCCCATCATTGTAAGGTTTTCTGGACTCTCAGAGCCCCCTGGGCTTCTCTATGCAAGACCTGGGTCACACGTGACCTGGATCACACCTCCTTGTTCTTCAGGACTCAACTTCTTCCAGGAAGCCTTCCTTGACTGCCCAAACTGGGTCCAGTACCCCTTTAAGGCTCCTTTGGCCCAACTCTACCCACTCTGGAGATGGGTCTGTCTCTCCCACTGGATTGTGAGCCCTGGGAAGGGTGAGCTGGGGCTGTCACTGGTCACCACTGTCTCCCCAGTACAGGTCAGACACAGAGGAAGGGCTAGGGGAATACTCTTATTGAAAAAATTTGCCATAAATTCCCCAAAGACACTAATGCAAGAGGGAGGAGTTTTAAGGTGATGGTTAAGACAACTTAGATCAAGCTCAGGCTCAAACCCAGACTCCATGACGTCAGAGTCGGGAAATGTTAAACACATTGCTCGATCTCTCTAAGCCTCAGGTTTTCTGCAAAATGGGGTACTGGGAGATTCTGGGGGATGATACAAATAATGGGGTCTGGCACACAGAACTCACTCAGCGCACGTCAGCTTCCTTTACTATCATCATCCAAGATGGGGAAATGAATGATTTTCCTGATCGACTCAGCAGCAGCAGCAGCATATGGGATCTTAGTTCCCCCTGAAAGTGAAAGTGAAGTCGCTCAGTTGTGTCCGACTCTTTGCGACCCCATGGACTGTAGCCTACCAGGCTCCTCTGTGCATGGGATTCTCCAGGCAAGAATACTGAAGTGGGTTGCCATTTCTTTTTCCAGGGGATCTTCCCAACACAGAGATCGAACCCAGGTCTCCCACATTACAGGCAGACGCTTTAATCTCTGAGCCACCAGGGAAGCCAGGGATCAAACCTGTATCCCCTGAAATGGATGCACAGAGTCTTAACCTCTGGCCCTCCAGGGAATTCCTAAGCAATAAACTTTTTAATGTGATTATAGAGCACTTAAAAAGAGTGATCCATAGCTATTATGAAAGAAAACACTGAAAAGAGTATTCAGTACTCTTTTCCGACAAATTCATGTTGCATGGAGACTCTCTTTACCATCTTTTTAGAGGTAAAATCTCGACTCTCCTATAATCATAAAGTGGACAGACGCCAAACATCAAGAAAGCTAAAATGAATTTCCTTCATACATAGAAAATTGGCTTCTCCCCACATCAGGAGAGGGAAATTATTTGTCCACCAAGACAAAATTCATTCACGTGTCTGTGGACAGCGATCATTTGCATTGTTTTGTTATCTGCAATTTACAGAGAAGTGAAGAATTCAAAGATTCAGAGACCTCATAGGATCAGAAAACCTGAAAAGGAGTGGCAGATAATGTCGAATTTTCCGGCAAAGCCACCTGTCAGTTTTTTAATACATGTCAAGGTCTTTCACAAGTTTTCCCATCAGAAACAACAGAATACAAAATATCCTAATTCATCTCACCTATTATGTTTTAAGAAGCTTTATTCTCTATGGGGTGTGTCTGTGTTCTGGATCACAATAAAATATATTTCTTACCATGGACCATGGTCAATGTTGTGTGAAAGCCACTGTGTGTGTGTGTGTGTGTGTGTGTGTGTGTGTGTGTATTGTGTCTGACTTTTTGCAACTCCCTGGACTATAGCCCACCAGGCTCCTCTGTCCGTGCAATTTTCCAGGCAAGAATACTGAAGTCCTATTCAACACAACCTAATTAACTACTCCCCTATGGATGAACTTGGGAGTTGTTCTGCTGTTTTTTTATTTTTTTTTTGCTATTTCAGATGAAGAGCTGAGCAGTGTCGGCGAGGAGGTTTGGTTTGTACATTGCTTGGAATCAGATGGGACTTCTTGACTTGTTTGAAACAATTATGCTTTTTCAGAGACACGCTCTCTGGCTTGTACATTTTCATTGCATGGAACAAGAATCTAAAATAAACCCCAGTGGTTCAATAACACAGACCTAGCAACTCTATCCCCTCCCAGGGCCGTTCTGAGCTCTCTGTCTCTCTCTCTCCCCTTCTCTGGAAATAACCAACAAAACCTTGGGATTATGTGTTTCGGGGAGAGATGTGTTTTCATCTGAGCTGGGGCTCAGGTTACAGCCGCCAGCTGCCAGTCCCTGAACTTTCTCCGGCAGCCCTCTCCACTCTCAAGGCGAAGAAACAAGCTTCCAAGGGAGGAGACGTGGCCAGGAAACTGAGAGGCCCCATGTTCTCTTTCTTTGCTTGATTTATTTTTCCTAAAAAAAACAGCCACGTGGCAAAATAATCCATATGGCAAGACTGCATGAATCTAATGCTCAAAGATAGTCAAAGCTATCGTGTTGAGAGATGCATGGTTTTGTAATAAACATACATATCTACAGAAAAGCAAGGAATTGTTTATCACAAAGCAGAGTATGATTTACCCTGGGGGAGGGAGGAGTCTGTGATGAACAGGACACGTGGGCCTTCTGGGCTGATCATTTCTTTTTTTTTTTTTTGGCTGTTCTGGGTCTTGCTTGCTGCCCGGGCTTTTTCTCTCGTTGGCGATCGGGGGCTACTCTCCGGTTGCGATGCGCAGGCTTCTCGTTGCAGTGGCTTCTCTTGTTGAGGAGGGCAGGCTCAAGGGTGTAGGGGCTTCGGAAGTTGCAGCTCAAGGGTTCCGTAGTTGCAGCTCCCAGGCTCTAGGGCACAGGCTCAGCCGTTGTGGTGCACAGGCTGGGTTGCCCTGAAGCATGTGGGACCTTCCCAGACCAGAGATTGAACTGGGGTCTTCTGCATTGGCAGGCAGATTCTTTACCACTGAGCCACCGGGAAGCCCCGACCATTTCTAGATGAGTCATCGTATCATGGAGCTTGTTATGTTTATTTGTTAAACTATGATTGGGGCACATGTCTGTATGCATGCTACATATTCCATGACTTTTAAAACCTTTTTTTTTTTTTTTACAAGCAATCACTCATTCAGGGTACAGTAGTAAAGTGCCTGTTATGTCTGTCTTCTAGAATATTCCACGAATGAAAATCTGAACCTAGCAGTACAAGCACACATTTTAAAAGCGCTCATAAAACAAATGCACAAAACAGTCAGGTGAAGCTTCTCTCATTTGTGTTGTGGAAGCCGATCGAATTTCTTTCTGGTGTCTGGAAAATGTCACATGGTGAGAATAGTCTTGGCCAGGGACTAATCCTTAACTAAAGGAAAAAAGAGAGAGAATAAACTGTCTTATTTATTTTCTAAAAGATGATGTGTTTTGTTGCCTTTGAATTCTTTGAATACTAAATTGTGTTTACATTTGCCAAAGGTTACAAATATCTACCTGAAGATGGCAACATGGCAGAAGGACAACTGGTAAACCAAGCTTAAGAAACAGCATGAGGAGTAGATTATAGTCTCTCCTGGGCTTGAAAGATATCATGTGGAGGGGAAAAATCACATATATTTGGGTGTGGAGGAAAAGGGACCCTCCTATACTGTTGGTGGGAATGCAAATTGGTACAGCCACTGTGAATAACAATATGAAGTTTCCTTTAAAAAATGAAGACTAGAGCTAACATATGACCCTGCAATCCTACTCTTGGGCATACCTCCGGAGAAAACTCTAATTTGGAAAGACACATGAACCTAATGTCCATAGCAGCACTATTTACAATAGCCAAGATGTGGAAATGACTTGGAAGATGAATGAATGGATCAAGAAGATGTGGTATGTACAATGGACTCGTACTCAGCCACAAGAAAGAAAGAAAGAATGCCATTTGCAGCGACATGGATTGAACTAGAGATTATCATATGAAGTGAAGTAAATCGGACAAAGACAAATATCTGATATCACTTATATGTGGAATCTAAAACAGTGATGTAAATAAATTTATTGACAAAACAGAAATAGATTTACAGACAGAAAGCAAACTTATGGTTACCAGAGGGGATAGCAAGGAAGTGGCGGGGAGGAGATAAATTAGAAGTGTGAAATTAACATATACACACTACCATATATAAAAAGATAAACAACGAGGACCTACTGTATGGCGTGGTTTCCCAAGTGGCTCAGTGGTAAAGAATGGCTTGCCAGTGCAGGAGAAACAGTTTCAATCCCTGGCTTGGGAAGATCGCTTGGAGAAGGAAATGGCAACCCACTCCAGTATTCTTGCCTGGGAAATCTCATGGACCAAGGATTACAGTCTATAGGGCCACAAAGAGTCGAACATGACTGAAGTTACTAAACATCTGTATAGCATAGGCAACTATATTTAATGTCTTGTAATAACTATAATGTAAAACAATCTGAAAAAATTGTATATATAATTTTAAGCATACAGAAAAAATATATTTAATATATTTTAAACCGATCACTTTGCTGTACACCTGAAGCTAATACAACATTATAAGTTAATTATATTTCAATTTTTTAAATGACATATTTAAGTCCTAAATGCCAAAAAACTGGGCTGTGGAGGACATTAAGACAAAAAAAAAAAAATGACAGAGGGGTCATGGGAATGAGGAACACACATCTGACCCATGACTAGAGAGATTTTATTCCAACTGAGCTAAGATTTATTCAGAAATGAGGCTACCTCCAAGGCCACCCACTCACACACTAGGAAGGTTTTGAGCTTAGAGGTTGAAGGGAAAAATGAATCAGTTGTATATCTTTCTTTTTCTTTCCTGGCTAGAGGTGGCATTTCCATTTAAATGCTCCATGACCATCTCACCCTATTTAGCCCACTTTTTTTTTTTTCCCCCAGTGCCAATTATATAGACATTCTTTATCTGACTATAAAATTCATGTATGGGACTTCCTTGGTTTTTCCAGTGGTTAAGACTCCACATTTTCAATGCAGGTGAACCAGGTTCGATCCCTGGTTGGGGAATTAAGATCCCACATGCTATGCAGCCAAAAAAAGAAAATTAAAAATAATGTATGATTGCTATGGTAAAACCTCAATAAACATGGAAAAACTATCCCTCTTTTTGGCACCGTACACAATTTTAACATTTTATTGTAGAAAATTTCACTAATTAAAGTTGGAATACTGGTTTTTATAATTAATCTCTCAATTTTTATTCATTTATATATATATTTAATTGAAATATGATTGATGTACAATGTTATGTTAGTTTCAGGTGTAAGAATACTGGTTTTAAGTCTTTGAGTTAAACTCAGTTCTACAGAGGACTTTAAAATAAGCTATATCCATCTTCTCATGCTATATAATAATAATAATGAAAGTGAAAGTCAGTCATGTCCGATTCTTTGAGACCTCATGGACGGTAACCCACCACAACTCCTCTGTTCATGGGATTCTCCAGGTAAGAATACTCGAGTGGGTTGCCATTCCCTTCTCCGGGGGATCTTCCTGACCCAGGGATCAAACCCAGGTCTGCTGCATTGCAGGTGGATTCTTTACCATCTGAGCCACCAGGGAAGCCAATGATAATAATAACAATAATAGCAAAAACAACACCATCACCACCAGGGTCCAGCGCTGCCATATGTGAGAAAGGAAGCTTTCTGTGGGGATCAGGACTCCTGGGTTCTGCTCCTGGGTTGTCACCAACTTGCCCTGCGACCTTAGCAAGTTCCTTCTCTTATCTGGCTTCAGCATCTTGCCTGTGAAATGGGAGGATTGGAGAAAGAAATGATTCACAACCCTGGCCGCATGGCAGAGTCATCCGGAGAGCTTTTACAATCATGGATGCCTGCACGCCACCCCAGAACAACAGCTTCAAACGCCCTGAAGGTGAGGCTAGGGCATCCTGATTTCTTAAATGTTCCCCAAGGAATCCCAATGAGTATCCAGGGTTGAGAATCACCATCCTTTATCTAGGGTTTGGAGTCAGTGGTTTTAAGCGAGAGAGTAGGACCCCAGATAAATTTGTTTTCTGTGTCTGTGAGTCTGTTTCTGTTTTGTAAATAAGTTCATTTGCATCTTTTTTGCTTTGTTTTTTGCTAAGGCTCAGCTTGTGGGATCTTAGTTCTCTGAGCAGCGATTGAACCCAGGCTCTAGGCAGTGGAAACACAGCCCTAACCACTAGACCACCTGGGAATTCCTTGGACTTGAATTTTTAAAGGACACTCTTCAACCCAATACACTGCCTTAAGCAGAAAAGGCTTTTTTTGGAAGGTTCAGAAGTGGGCTCAGACAGATTCTGACAGCTTGTAAAGAAGAGACTTATCTTGAAATTTTTCTGTTAGATAGTAGTTCTGTTTAATTTCCTTTTACAGATGCATCACTTCACGTGACTGGATAAAAACGATCTTGTGGGTGGTGATTTTTGTGCTCTTTGTGATTTTGTTCCATCCCCCACCCCATTTTGCCTATAAATACTCCCTTTCCCCTTTATGACCGGGTTAACTAATAAGTTTTGTACTTACTGGACACTTCATGTGTGCCAAGAGCTATTAGAAGCCCTTTACACGTCTCCCAGTCACCCTGAAAAGCAGATACTATTATCCCCATTTTACAGCTGAAGAAACTGAGGCCCAGAGAGGTCACCTGAGGTCACAGAGTCAAGATTTGGCTATGCTCGAATCTGATATAGCCTGACACACCTCTATTGCCTGACACAGCCGTCCTCATTCCCATTGTTTGTGGACACCCAGAGAGATACAGAGGTTATTTGAGGTATTTTATTTTTTCACAATAAAAAGGGGGAGACCTGTGATATACAGCCTTTCATGGCTCTTGCTGTGCTTACTCAAAAGGATCCCAGTCCATACATTCTGAGCACATAAGACCCCAGGGTGCTATTGAACCATTGTTTCAGCCACTCTCCCAGCAAGGGCATTTCCCAGGGTCTCTGATGTTCTGCCCACACAGATAAGCCATCCTGATTCTTGAAACCCAAGCCTCAGCCCAGCCTGGATTGCATTGCGCTAGAAATCTTCACTCCCCCCACCCCAACCCACTAATTGTCTCGTGCACACAGTGATTGTCTCAATTTGTAGTATGTACTCAAGCCTTTCTTCCTTAAATGTAACAGGTCAAATTAGACCACTAATTAGCGGTATGCTCAGAATGTTTTGACACTTCTTCTTTTTTATTGGCCATGTGTCTTGTGGGATCTTCCTTCCCCCACCAGGGATTAAATCTGAAAGCAGTGAAAGCGCCATATCCTAACCATTAGACCACCAGGGAACATCCCGACATACCTTCATTTTTTAATGAGCTAGGGGATTTCTGAAAAATGTGGATGTGGTTCTGACTTTTCTGGGGAGTTAGAGGGACCCTGGAGAGTTTGCCTGGGCCTTGGTCACCTAAGCCTGGTTATTCAGTCTCCAGCTCCTCCAGAGAGCAAATTCAAGCAGCCTGACTTAAGACCCCACTCCTCCCTGAACAAAAACAGCTGTTTGGCATAAATCACACTGTTAGCTTCGACTCTCTGGCCCAACGCTCCAGGTAAACAAAGACGCTCTTATCAGGCAGGACTTTCCAAGGGCTTAGAGGTTCCCTCCCAGGAGGCCAGTTTTTTTTTGAACATGCAGGGATGGAGCCCATTAAGTTAACCCTTTACTCCACAGGGAACATGGGCTTCTGAGGTAGCTCAGTGGTGAAGAATCCACCTGCCAATGCAGGAGACGTGGGTTCGATCCCTGGGTTGGGAAGATCTCCTGGAGAAAGAAATAGCGACCGACTCTAGTGTTCTTGCCTGGAGAATCCCACGCATGAACAGAGGAGGCTGGTGGGCCCCAGCCCACAGGGTCTCAAAAAGAGTCGGACGCAGTTTATGGGCTAAACAACAAGCAGCAAAGGGAACTCCACTGGAGCCTTGAAGAGGAGGCTGAGAGCTGGGATTGGAGGGAGGGGCACGGCTGCCGCAGACTCAGGGGCCTCACCTGTTTGGGACTCTGCAAGGCGGGAGGGTGTGGGAGAAGAGAGACGGGGAGAGACGCTGCGCTCAGAGAGGAGCCCGTGCTGTGGCGTTTTCTGGTAAACCCTGTTCAAAGCCTTCTGTGCCTTGGTCACGTGAACAGGCTATTCACACACACACACACGTCACACAGTCACAGATGTGCAGACACACGCCAAGACACAAAGACAGTCACAAACTCACAAACCATTACCCACCCCTTTTAAAACACCATGAGCTTGCTGGGACATTCATACAATATTAACTAGATATGGGGATATTGCCTTGCCATGTTCCTAATCTTAGGAGGAAACTCTTTAATCAAGTATGATGAAGTGTATGATGTAGCATTTTTTTTTTAATCAGAGGCCCTTTATCAGGTTGATGAAAAATAAAATAAAGTCATTCCCTTCTCCAGGGGATCTTCCCAGCCCAGGAATCGAACCTGTGTCTCCTGCAATGGCAGGCAGATTTTCAGTGTATCATCAGGGAAGTCCTTCAGTGTTTTTTTGAATCACAGGGGGCTTCCGTCCCCAAATGTAGCCTGTTGGTGCCTCCCAGGTTGTAGTTTCAAATGTGCCAAGATTTTCAGGGAGTTTTGACTCCAACCCAACCCTTATCTGGACCAGCCTAGCTGTCACTCACTACAACCAAGGAAAAAAACAGTGAGTCACAGATGTGGAGGCAATAGATACTGCCCTATGGAGACCTCCTGGATTCCAGGAGGTGGAGACCTCCTGGGACCCCATCCTAGAGCCCATGGTGGTGTGACAGGGGAAGAGAAAGCCATTGGGAGGATAAAATTAAGAGAGATATTTGGAAGAGGGGTTTGGAGCCTGGCTCATCCCCTGTGATGCCACTCATAAGCTGTGTGACCTTGAGCTACTTACTCAACCTCTCTGTGCCTCCATTTACTCATCTGAAAGGGGGATCATAATAGAGCTTTCCTCTCAGTGTAGATGTAAGAATTGAAGAAGATATTGTGTCAGTGTGCCAGGGACTGCGAACTGCTACACTAAGGCTCCAGGGGAGAATGAGAATCCACAGCAGGGGTTCTCCAATGGGTGGAGCATCAAAATCACCTGGAGAGCCTTTTAAAATACAGATTGCTAGGCCTCTCCCTCAGAGTCTGTGATTCTCTAGGTTCCGGGTGGGCCTGACAATATGTGTTTCTAAGTTGATCCAAGTGGTCTCAGGACCTCACTTGGAAAACCACTCAGTTCAGTTCAGTTCAGTCAGACTCTTTGCGACCCCATGGACTGCAGCATGCCAGGCTTCCCTGTCCATCCTGGAGCTTACTCAAACTCATGTCCATCAAGTTGGTGATGCCATCCAACCATCTCATCCTCTGTCGTCCCCTTTTCCTCCTGCCTTCAATCTTTCCCAGCATCAGGGTCTTTTCCAATGAGTCACTTCTTTGCATCAGGTGGCCAAAGTATTGGAGAACTGCTGGCCTACAGTAAACTCCACCTTCCACAGACGTTCAAAACACAGGCAGAGCTTTGGAGCTTACGACGATGGACCAGTGCCCTGCACATCATGAGCACTCAGGAAACTCCGTCAATCACATGATTTTTTTTTTGAACACTACTTAATTTACAATGTCATGCCAATCTCTGCTGTACAACGAAGTGACTCAGTCGTACACATACACACATTCTTTTTAAATACTCTTTTCCATTTAACCACCTGAATTTAACCGTCAGTCCCAGAGCGCCTCCTGGTGGGGACCGTGGGCGCACCCGTAGCCACCGGGGAGCGATTTTAACCAGCGGGTTGGAGCGCCACCTGGTGGACACATGGGTCACGGCAACTTGGCTGAGTTGACGTCTCCGCAGGCCTGGGCTTCCCTGGAGAAGCTAACGAATTTGCCTGCAATGCAGGAGATCCAGATTCGATCCCTGGGTAGGGAAAATCCCCTGGAGGAGGAGATGGCAACCCGCTCCAGTATTCTTCCCTGGACAATTCCATGAACAGAGGAGCCTGACAATCTGCAGTCCATGTTGTTGCAGAGTCGGACACTGGAGCAACTAGCGCACTCACACTGCAGGCCGACAAGCAGGAGGGGCGGGGCCTCCTGTGTGAAGGGCGGGTCTTGCAATAAGGAAGGCAGGGCCTTGTGGGCATCAGGCTTTACGGAACCTGATGGAGGGAAAGGTAGGGGATCACTTTTCTATTCCTGGAGCCCTGGTTTCTTCCTCAGGCACGTCTAGGACCAGGTCACATCATTGGGAGTCAGCCCCCGTCGGTTTGATTCGGTCCGGGGAGGGGGGACAGTTCCTCCTTGAAGTCCGAGCCTGGGGCACCCTCCCGGGCTATCTGCAGGCCAAGACCCACACCCGACCCTAGGGACCTCTGCAAGCAGGAAAACTGGCATCAGTGCTGTTCAAGAGAACTTTCTGTAGTGGTGAAAACGTCCTGTACCTGCCTCGTATGGTAGCCACAGGTCACGTGTAGGTTTGAGCCCCTGTCATGTGGCTGAAATGAATGTTCAATTTTACTTAATTTTAATTACATCTTAATTTCAATCTCCCCCGTCCCCGGGGCCATTGGTTACCCTATTGGACAGAGCAGGTCTAGAGCTCCATAGGACTTTGGCTTTGACCTTACTAGGAAGGGTTTGGGGAAGGACGTGATTGACTGGGATTTTTTAGTCAAACCAAGTCATAAGCCAGGCCAGAGTCAAGCAGAGAGGAAACAGACTCCACCTTTTAAAAAAAAAAAAAAAAAAATTATTTGCTTGCTCTGGGTCTTAACTCTAGCAGCATTGTTCTGCCACATGGGAACTCTTAATTGCAGCATGTGGTACCTAGCTCCCTGATCAGGGATCGAACCTGGGCCCCATGTGTGTGGAGCATGGAGTCTTAGCCACAGGACCACCGGGTAAACCCCTAGGCTTCCCTTCTTGATGGGGGAAGTACCAGGCGCACATAGGGAGGGGAAGAATCGACACTGGCCATTTGGGAGACGAGTCTCTGCAGTGCGCCCTCTGGCGGCGGATGGCAGAGACGCGCTCAGACTCAGTGGGCCCCGCTCCAGAGCCACCTTCCTGAGCTGTGTGAGCATCCGCCAAGGGCCGATAACGAACTGTGGGGAAATACTGGCTTGAATAGGAAACTGTAGCGAGAAGAGTTCTGACTGCAGGTCACAGCTGTAAGGTCATTCTAATAAAAACTTGGACCAGAACCTTCTGGGAGCCGTGGTCACTTCTTCAACATTTTTTTTTTCTTCACTGACAGCTGATTGACCAAAGGGTATTATGGAGTAAGATGATGGACTGAAAAGGTGGATGTTTAAAACGTGTCCTCTGTTGGTTCCGTTCACCTAGAAGTCCGTGATCTTTCATTCCGCTGACACTTTCTAATCAAATTATTGCATTTTATGATCTCTGAGGCATTCATTTTAAGTTTTGTGTAGGGAGCGTGAGGAAGTATTTGCTGTCAGAAGCCAGAGGAAAAAACAGACCTGAATTTCTTCAGGCTTGGCAGGCTGATGTTACTGAGTGTGTTATCTCCTCCCACACCCCCCACCACCACACATACACACACGCACACACACACACACACACACACACACACACAAAGCTCTGCAAGTGCCTCTTCAGAGGGCAGTCTTTTCAGAGTTCACATAAAGACCTACCTGAGTGTGGAAGGGGATTTACAAGTTGCAGTGTGATTGCTGGCTTCTGGGCTGAAATTCAGCAAGAACTCTGGGAAGTCAGGCTAAATGAGAGCAGATGGTTTGTTACTTGAATCTTCACTTATTTGACTTTTTACAGATATTTCAGATCAGTGATGCTGGGCCACTCTTGTTACCTTTACTATACACCTGAACCTACTACAACGCTGTAAATCAGCTATATGTGTCTGCTTAGTTGCTCAGTCACGTCCAATTATTTGCAACTGCGTGGACTGTAGCCCACCAGGCTCCTTTGTCCGTGGGATTCTCCAGGAAAGAATACTGGAATGGATTGTCATTTTCGTCTCCAGGAGATTGTCCTGACCCAGGGATCGAACTTGGGCCTCACGCATTTCAGGCAGATCCTTTACCATCTGAACCACTAGGGAAGCCACTAAATCAACTATACTTCAATAAAAATAAACACATATTTCATATTTTAAGAAAAGATGAGATCATCCTGAATTAGCCAAGTGGGCCCTAAATCCAATGACAAGTGTCGTGGGAGACAGAAGCCCTTGTATAGATGGAGGCATTGATTGGAGACAGGAAATGCTCTCCCCTAGAGCCCTGCTGACATCTTGATTTCGAACTTCCAGCCTCCAGAACCGTGGCGAGTACACTTCCGTTGCTTTAAGCCACCCAATTTGTGGGGATCTGTTACACAGCCTTAGGAAACTAGCACAGAGGTGGATCTAGATTGGACCCGGATACCTCTGTAGATGCACAGACAAGGACACAGCTGTAGACACGACTGTAGCTCTAGATAAGGATACAGCTGTCAGTGTGGACATGGATGCATGCACTTAGATCGAGACCTATAGACAGAGATAACAAGATCTTGAGGAAACCCTGACACAGGAGTGGAGCCCCTGGGCTAAGCACGGGGTACTCACTGCCAAAGGGAAGCTGCCGTGGAGTCACAGACATAGCCTTCCACAAACACTCCACCACCAGACTCTCAAGGTTTTCTGGAGAATCTGAGTATCTGAAATGGCTTTCTTTAGCGGCTCCAGCAAATTTGCTCTTTTTTTTTTTTTTTTAAAGTAAGTAACCTAGAGATGAGTTATAGGCTTCCCTGACGGCGCAGTGGGAAAGAATCTGCTTGCCAAGATGCAGGTTCAATCTCGGGATCAGGAAGATCCCCCTGGAGAAGGAAACAGCAACCCGCTTCCGTATTCTTGTTTAGGAAATCCCATGGACAGATAGGAGCCTGGTGGGCTACAGTCCACAGAGTCACAAAGAGCTGGATACAACTGAGCGACTGAGCACGCACACACACAGATGAGTTATTTATTATTCTTATTTTTGGCTGTGCTGCGTCTTCGTTGTGTAGCGTGGCAGTGTGCAGGCTTAGCTGCTCCGTGGCCACCAGGGATTAAACCTGAGTCCCCTGCATTGGAAGGCAGATTCTCAACCACTGGACCACCAGGGAAGTCCCAAGCTTGCTCTTTTCTGTTGCAAAGTTTCTGGATAATCGTTTTTTCCCTCCCACCTCAAGTGTAAAAACAAAACTTGTTCCCAGATGGCCGGAAGCTTTCTGTCTTATCTTTCTCATATAAATCCTGCTTTGTCTTT
This sequence comes from Cephalophus harveyi, assembly GCA_006410635.1. Taxonomy (NCBI): domain Eukaryota; kingdom Metazoa; phylum Chordata; class Mammalia; order Artiodactyla; family Bovidae; genus Cephalophus; species Cephalophus harveyi. The sequence goes on along the minus strand of SJYT01046054.1, from coordinate 953,322 downwards.
ATGCCTTGCCAGCAGTCTGCCTCTCCTTTCAATGTGGATAACTGTCTTCAAGTTAGACACAGGGCTTTGGAGCCCAGGAAAGAGGAGGGAAGTAGAAAGGGCTGGGGGAGGAGGGGTGGGCAGGGCCACTAGGGAGAGTGGGAAGGGGAGTGTCCACGATACCATTGTGACGGTTCAGCAGCCAAGGCCTTTAAACCAAATCCAAAGAGAGAGAAACTGCCCCAAATGAGTCATGGGGCAGATCTGGCAAAGAGGCTAAGAAAACTCCTTTAAACATCCCTTTTGGGACTTCCTGGTGGTCTGTTGGCTAAGACTCCTCACTCCCTATGCAGGGGGCTGGGATTTGTCCCTAGTCAGGGAACTAGATCCCACAAGCCACAATTTGAGTTTGCATGCTGCAGCCTAAATGCTACAACCAAGGCTTGGTGCAGCCAAATAAATAAATAATGAATTTTTTAAAAATCTCTGTGTTAATGACAGGAAGACTGAGGTCCAGATCGGAGGGGACATAAAGAAGGGTAAATGTCAAATTCTTTGATTCTGGCTCAGTTAAAATTGGTAGTTGAAATCAAATGATGCAAATTAGAAATATGTGTATCTTATACCAATGATTATCTGGAAAAAAAAAAAATGTGAAATAGAGAAAAGATACTCCCTTGGACTTCCCTGGTGGTCCAGTGGTTAAGAATCCTCCTGTGAATGCAGGGAACATGGGTTCGAACCCTGGTCCCGGAAGGTTCCACATGCCTCGGGGCAACTGAGCCCACAGTCCACAACTACCGAAGCCCGCCCTGAAGCCCGTGCTCTGCACCAGAGCAGCCACCGCAGTGAGACGCCTAAGCTCCACAACTAGGGAACGCCTGTGTGCGTGTGCGGCAAGTCAGTGCAGCCGAATTAAATAAACGAATAAATAGAAAGGGTACTCGCTTTACCCTGGTGCTGTACTGCCACCTGCTGGAACAGTGTTGTTACAAATATAGAACACTATGGCCCTGGTCGGAGAAGGCAATGGCGACCCACTCCAGTACTCTTGGCTGGAAAATTCCATGGATGGAGGAGCCTGATAGGCTGCAGTCCATGGGGTCACTAAGAGTCGAACACGACTGAGCGACTTCACTTTCATGCATTGAAGAAGGACATGGCAACCCACTCCAGTGTTCTTGCCTGGAGAATCCCAGGGACAGAGGAGCCTGGTGGGCTGCCGTCTATGGGGATGCACAGAGTCGGACACGACTGAAGTGACTTAGCAGCAGTAGCATGCCCTGGTGGCTCAAACGGGAAAGAATCTGCCTACCAGTGCAGAAGGCCCAGCTTCGATCACTGGGTAGGGACGATCCCCTGGAGAAGGAAATGACAACCCACTCCAGCATTCTTGCCTGGGAAATCCCATGAATAGAGGATCCTGGCAGACTATAGTCCATGGGATCCCAAAGGGTCCGACACGACTGAGTGAATGAACACACACACGACCTTTACGGCACCCCCTAAACCTGAAAGAGTTGACAGTCCCAAAAGGTGTTCAGTCGCCCAGTCGTGTTCGACTCTTCTCAAACTGCAGCATGCCAGGCCTCCCTGTCCATCACCAACTACCGGAGTTCACTCAAACTCAGGTCTATCTTGTCGGTGATGCCATCCAGCCATCTCATCCTCTGTCGCCCTCTTCTCCTCTGCCTTCATTCTTTCTCAGCAACAGGGTCTTTTCCCAGTCACAAAAGTTATCTAATGAGAAATCTTGAAAGGACAGATGGTTAACAAAAATGCTTTGAGAATTGCAAAGCCCTGAAGGATTTAGGAGCCTTTATTATCCATGGTAAGATTGCAAACCATCTGTCCTAAATGGAGAAAAAAAAGATTATCCAGGTGGGATGAATTCTTATTTAACTTAAATCTTTATGTATTCTGTGTCTGATAGTCATGAAAATTCAGTTTGTCTATTTTGTTTGCAGCAAAGGGTCAAAAGCTTTCCCCCACACGTCTACTTTTGGCATTAGCGTGGAAGGTCTTATTACCACCCGTTTAAGGAGCCCTGCCCCTTCCTCGCTGTGTCCTCCGGCAGACAGCTTGCCTGACTCTGTGCCTCAGTTTCCTCATCTGTAAAATGGTATTCTTGTTGTGAGGAGCCACTGCATTCCTGCCTGCAAACGGCCTGACATGCTCAGTATTACTGCAAAATGGTTAAAGGCACAGACCTGAGCCAGCTCTGTGTTCAAATTCCAACTCTGCTGCTTGACAGCTATGTGAGCCGGGACACAGAACTTAATCTCTCTGCCCTTCAATTTGCTTCTCTGTAAAATGGGCATCTGTCCACACAAATGAACTTCTCTGTGTAACAGAAACAGACTCACAGGCCTAGAGCACAGCTGTGTGGTTGCCAAGGAGGAGGAAGGCGGGGGGAGACGGGAGGATTGGGAGTTTGGGGTTAGCTGATGCAAACTATTATATATAGAACGGATAACAAGGTCCTACTGTATAGCGCAGGGAACGATATTCCATTCTTGTGATAAATCATAATGAAAAAGAATATGAAAAGAAATGTGCATATATGTCTACATATATATGTCTGAATCATTTTCCCGTACAGCAGAAATTAACACATTTTAAATCAATTATATATTCTTCAATACATTTTTTAAAAGTGTGTCTATTCATAGTGTTGGCATAAGAATTAAATGTTAATACATGTAAAGTACTTAGAGCCAGCCATGTATCAATTCCTTATGAGTTGCCTGACAAGGTCTTCACTTTATAGACGAGGAAACTGAAGTTTGCAAGGATCCGAGTGTTTCCCTTGAAGGCCTTCCACAATGCTGGTGGGAGAAACCCCCACAGGTCTGGGCAGACCGCTCTCCAGCCCAGGGTCTCTGCAGGCCCGGCTGGGCGGTGGTCCTCCAGCATCCCTTCCCCGGCTGATTTCTTTCTCCCTATGTCTGCACTCTGCTTCCCTGTTTTTAAAGGGAATGCATTTTTGTTTTTCTAAATATTGGCCCCATGTGTTTTTTGTTGTTGTTGTGGCAAAAAACACGTAACATGCAATTTACCAATTAACTTACCACACCGTAAAATGCATGACTCAAGTGCATTTATTACATCCACGACATTGTGTAACTCATGTCTGTCTAGTTCCAGAACATTTCCATCACTCTTAAAAAATCCTTGCACCCGTTAAGCAGTCACTTCCTCTTCTCCCTTCCCTCCAGCTCCCGGCAACCACTAGTCTGATTTCTGTCTCTATGGATTTGCCTCTTCTGGACATTTCTGACCAATGGAGTTGTACAATATGTGGCCTTTTGTGTTCAGCTTCTTCCGTTAGCATCATGTTTTCAAGGGTTCTGTTGTAGCATGGATCAGAACTTCATATCCCCCCCCCCTTCTTTTTTATTTGGCTGCATCAGGTCTTAGTTCTGGTATGTGGGTCTCTCCTTGTGGCGCACAGGCTTCCTAGCTGGCACAGGCTTAGCTGCCCTGTGGCATGTGGGATCTATTTCCTGACCAAGAAAAGAACCCAAGTACCCTACATTGGAAGGTGGATTCTTAACTACTGGATCACCAGGTAAGTCCCAGAACTTCATTCCTTTTTAAGCCCGAGTTAATATTCTATTCTATGAAGAGACCACATTTTTTTATTCATTCATCCGTGTGACGGGCCTTTGGGTCGTTTGTGTCTTTTGGCTACAGTGAATAACGCTGCTATGATTGTTCGTGTGCTAGTTTCTGTTTGAACCACCTGTTTTCGCTTCCCTAGAGGTAGAATTGCTGTGCGTCGGGACTGTGCCTAGGAATGGCAATTCTGCTTAACCTTTATTAAACGGTCTAGCACGGTGGCTGCGTCATTTGCCAGTCCCACCACCAAAGGAGGGTTCCTACAGCCCTGTGGCTACTGTTTATTTTTATTTTTTTTCTTAAATATTTACTTGTTTGGCTGTGCTGGGTCTCAGTGACGACACTTGGGATCTTTAGTTATGGCATGTAGAATGTAGTTCCCTGAACCAAGGGAGTGTGGAGTCTTAGCCACTGGGCCACCAGGGAAGTCCTTGATGCTGGTTTTTAAAATGCAGGCTGAAAAGCATGAGGCCCCCTTGAAGCTGCCCCTTCAGTCACCCTGAGACGGACCTTCACCCAGCCCTCCTGTCACCCTCCGGCTTCAGCCGCTTCCATCATGTTCATTTCCCTGCTCCTCAAGCTGGCGCCCTCATTCTTTGGGTCCCTAGCCCCATGATCACGTTAACTCTGGATGTAAGCAGATCTGGGGACCAGATCCTGACTCCTTGCTCAGCGGGTGCTCCGGGCCAGTGGTCTGTTCCCTCACCCTCACCATGCAAACACCAGGAGGAAACCAGAGGGAATTTCCCTGGGTGCAGGGAAAAGCATTCTAACTCTGACTCAAAAGCCAGAGGCAATAGAAGAAAAACCAATCCATTTGACTTCTTAAAAATAAGGAATCCCCTGGTGAGTGGTTAGGGTTCAGTGCTTTCACTGTCAGGGGCCTGGGTTCAATCCCTCGTCGGGGAACTACTGCAAGCCTTGCAGCCAAAAATTATAAAACTGAGAGAAAATTATTTCCAATATATATCACAAATACAGGGCTTCTCTGGTGGCTCAGTGGTAAAGAATCTGCCTGTAATGCAAGAGACGCAGGAGACTCAGGTTCGATTCCTGGGTTGGGAAGAATCCCCGGGAGGAGGAAATGGCAACCCACTTATTCTTGCCAGGGAAATCCCATGGATAGAGCAGCCTCGTGGGCTACAGTCTGTGGAGTCACAAAGAGTTGCACACAACTGAGCCCTCACCAGCATCATCACAAGTACAGGGTCACTCATCTCACACGCTAGCAAAGTAATGCTCAAAATTCTCCAAGCCAGGCTTCAGCAGTATGTGAACTGAGAACTTGATATTCAAGTTGTTCAAGCTGGATTTAGAAAAGGAAGAGGAACCAGAGATAAAATTGCCAACATCCATTGGATCATAGAAAAAGCAAGAGAGTTCCATAAAAACATCTGCTTTATTGACTATGCCAAAGCCTTTGACTGTGTGGATCACAACACATTGTGGAAAACTCTTAAAAGAGATGGTAATTCCAGATCACCTTACCTGCCTTCTAAGAAACCTGTATGCAGGTCAAGAAGCAACAGTTAGAATTGGACATGGAACAACAGATTGGTTCCAAATTGGGAAAGGAGTATGTCAAGGCTGTATATTGTCACCCTGCTTATTTAACTTATATGCAGAGTACATCATGCGAAATGCTGGGCTGGATGAAGCACAAGCTGGAATCAAGATTGCTGGGAGAAATATCAATAACCTCAGATATGCAGATGACATCATCCTTATGGCAGAAAATAAAGAGGAACAAAAGAGCTTCTTGATGAAAGTGAAAGAGGAGAGTGAAAAAGCTGGCTTAAAATTCAACATTCAAAAATCTAAAATCCTGGCATTCGATCCCATCACTTCATGGCAAATAGGTGGGGAAACAATGGAAACAGTGATGGACTATTTTCTTGGACTCCAAAATAAAAGATGCTTGCTCCTTGGAAGAAAAGCTATGACAAACCTAGACAGCATATTGAAAAGCAGGGACATTGCTCTGCCAACAAAGTCTGTCTAGTCAAAGCTATGGTTTTTCCAGTAGTCATGCATGGATGTGAGAGTTGGACCATAAAAAAAAGCTGAGCTCCGAATTGATGCTTTTGAACTGTGGTGTTGGAGAAGACTCCTGAGAGTCCCTTGGACAGCAAGGGGATCAAACCAGTCCATCCTAAAGGAAATCAGTCCTGAATACTCATTGGAAGGACTGATGCTGAAGCTGAAGCTCCAGTACTTTGGTCACCAGATGCAAAGACTGACTCATTGGAAAAGACCCTGATGCTGGGAAAGATTGCAGGTGGGAGGAGAAGGGGACGACAGAGGATGAGATGGTTGGATGGCATCACTGATTTGGTGTACATAAGTTTGAGCAAACTGTGGGAGTTGGTGATGGACAGGGAAGCCTGGTGTGCTGCAGTCCATGGGGCTGTAAAGAGTCAGACACGACTAAGTGACTGAACTGAACTGTGTCCTGCTTCGGCTGGAGATCCACGACCAGAGTCTGATCAGGAAGAAACATCAGACAGATCCCTAATAAACATTCTTTAAACAAAGAGGATGGGGAGAAGGATGGTCTTCTTCACAAATGCCAATATCACAAAAGACAGAGAGGCTGAGGAAACGTTCCTGATTAAAGACCAAAGAGACCGAACTAAAGGTAACCCAGGGCATTCAAGAAATTTTTATTTATTTGGCTCTGTTGGGTCTTCATTGTGGCACCTGGAATCCTTGCTGAGGCAGGCAGGCTTCTCTCTAGTTGGGCTCAGTTGCCCCGAGGCACGTGGGATCTTAGTGCCTGGACCAGCGATCGAATCCACACTTTGTATTGGAAGGTGGATTCTTAACCACGGGACCAATCAGGAAGTCCCTAATCCAGGGCATTATCGATCGGGCCAACGGATACAGCTGGAATAAAATTCAGTAGGTTTAAATACAAATAGTGTAGCAATGTTAAATTTACTAGTGGCTAACTGTAGGGTCCTTATGTGAGAGCAGCCTGAATCTTAAGAAAAACACAAGGAAATATGTAAAGTATCGTGATATATGCTATGCAACTTACTCTCAAAGGACTCAGGAAAAAAGTGCGTGTGTGTGCACAGACACAAAATGCACACACCCCAATGCAGCGCGAGCAAATGGAACAAAATGTTTTGTAATAAGTGAATCCAGCTGACCCATACACAGGGAGTTCTTTGGACCTGGAGTTCTTTGGACCTTTTGGGCAAATTTCTCTATTTAAAGTTGTTTCCAAATACTATCTCTATTTAAAGTTGTCTCCAAATACTAAGTTAAAAAAGAGAAACCATCAGTATCTTGAGAGGATACTGCCAGCAGGATGCAATCCAGAATTGATTCATCCTTAAAAGAAAAGGCCAAATCCAACAATTGACAAGTTAAATGCTAGCTACGGGCCTCTTCCTATAGGAATAATGGCATCTCTGGGTTTCAAGTTAATGTTAAGCATCTTGGGACCAACCCATAAATTTACTTTTAATCAGAAATTTAAGGAGAAAGAGAAAGAAAGAAATTTAAGGGGACTTCCCTGGAGGTCCGGTGGTTAAAACTTCACCTTCCGAAGCAGGGGGTGTGGGTCTGATTTCCAGTTGGGGAGCTAAGACCCCACATGGCTCAAGGCCAGAAAAGCAAAACAGAAAACAGAAACATTGTAACAAATTCAATAAGGGCTTTAAAAAATGGTCAGCATTAAAAAAAATAAAGAAATCTAAGTGAATGATTTAGAAACTTCCTCTCGGGCTCCCCTAGTGGCACAGTGGTCAAGAGTCGGCCTGCCAATGTAGGCTCCAGTACTCTTGCCTGGAAAACTCTATGGATGGAGGAGGATGCAGTCCATGGGGTCGCCAAGAGTCAGATACGACTGAGCGACTTCACTTTTCAGTTTTCACTTTCATGCATTGGAGAAAGAAATGGCAACCCACTTCAGTGTTCTTGCCAGGAGAATCCCAGGGACGGGGGAGCCTGGTGGGCTGCCGTCTATGGGGTCACACAGAGTCAGACACAACTGAAGTGACTTAGCACCAGCAGCAGCAGCAGCCAACGTAGGAGACAGTGGTTCGATCCCTGATCCTGGGAAATCCCACATGCCTCAGAGCAACTAAGCCCAGGCGCCACAACCATGTAGCCTGGCGGCCGCAGCTACACAAGCCTAAGCGCCCGGGAAGCAAGCGGAGCTGCCACAACGAGAAGCTCACGCACGCAACTCAAGAGGAGCCGCAGCTAGAGAGGAGCCGCAACTCGAGAGGAGGCCTGGATCGCCGCAAATAGAGAAGGCCTGTGTGCAGTAACGGAGACCCAGCACAGCCAAAAAATAAAAATGAATAAGCTTTGAAGTGTTTCAAAAAATAAGCAACAAAAATAGAAAGCTCCCTCTGAAAGTGCCGTCGGCACGGGTCTTGGTGAGGCCCTGTGCGGCAGGCAGTGTCCTGGGGAGGGTTATCTGTCGCCTGGGCCCTTACATCTGGGTTGGCCTAAGCGACTTGCTCCACAGACGCCATGTGGGGGAGGGGACGCACGGGGACTTCTGAGACCAGGTCAAGACGTTCAGGGAGCTCCTTGGCGGGCCTTGGCTGCTGCATCGTGAGCAGCCGGAGCCACAGAGCAGCTGGATGTGGGCGCTCCAGTGAGTGCCCAGCTACCAGGCACTGGAATGAGCCCATCTGGACCACCAGCCAAGCCAGTCTTCCGGCGAGTCCAGCCCAAGGCCACTGACCACAGCTGCCAGAAGAGCTCGAGGGAGATCTGTGTGGCCCGGCCTTGTCAACCAATGGAAAAGAGGAAGATGGATATATCCGTGTTTAGAGCCAGTGAGCTTCAGGGCTTGCAGTGGAAGGATTGATCTCGCTCAAAGAAAGGTCTGGTCAAGGGGGCCCTCTAAGTCCGAGGAACATCCTCCCTGATGAGGGTCTTTTTTTTCCCCTCTAGGTGGCCCATACTTTCCCAAGATCTATGCTGGGGACCCTGGGCCCCAAGGCATCAGTTAATCTCTCTGGAGATTAAGGTCAGCCACGTGACCAACTGCAGTCAAGAGAACCAAGAGACCCTGAGAACCAAGGCCTGGGCGGCCTTCCCTGTCGTCACCTTGTTGCTGGGAGGAGTCAGCGCTGTCCGACTCCCCTGGCAGAGACACCAGAAGCCCACGCCCGCTCTCTCTCTGCCCATGTGTCTCTTGGCTGATTTTTTCTTGCTGTGATAAACTGTAAGCATGCATAGAACAGCTCTTTTGAGCTCTGCCTGAGTTCTTCTAGCAAACGGTTCGACACGAAGGTGGGACTGGGGCCGCCTGGAGTGGAGTGGCAAGAGGGTCCCCCTGTGACGTCTCACCGGCCGGAATCCCACCTGCAGATCCAGAGAGCCCTCGGGACTGAGGAGCAAACGCAATCAGTGCACGGGGACTTTGTGCTTTCTGAATGCCCCATGGAATCAGGACTGAAGTCGCCTCATTTAGAGCTCAGACTTAAAAACTGAAATATAGATGGGATTCACTATTAACCGCCCACAGAGAATAAAAGGGAAAGGGGCAGAAAACACCTCCAGTCTCCTTTGGCGTGGGGAGACATCTGCTTCGTTGTGTGAGGTGAGAACTGAGGCTGGCCTTCCTTGAGAGGGGTCGGGCGAGGGCAAGGCGGACCTGAGCAGCCTCAGTGAACACTCGCTGATGAGGGATGAGGGGGTCGGGGCTCCTGCCCGCACGTCAACTGTGGACGGGGTTCTCTGTCCCAGGTGGCAGAACTCGCCCCCAGGAGCCTGCTAGGACAGCGGACACAGGGGCTGCTTGGCCAGGTGGCCCCAGGATGGGCCTGTCCAGCTCCAGGGAGATGAGAGGCGAGGGGGTAGGACTTCATGGCCCCCCTGCATCCCTCCAGGTCCCCTAAGGAAATAGTCACCCCAATGCCAGCAGCTCCTGAGGCCCTACCATTCGAGATGAGCTGACTTACAATAATGACTTTATTTTAACATATTTAATTACAGACATAAAATAGCTGGGGAAGGGGGTGCGCCCCAGCCGAGCCCCACCCTGGGGCTGCCAGGAGGGGGGTGCAGGTGAGGCCTCCCTGACGACCCGCCTTCCAGGGGTCTTCCTATGGCGGGGCCCTATTGCTTTAGCAGGGGAGGGGCCATGCAAGTAAGGAGGGCGGGGAAGCCTCTGGGCCCCGCCCCCCCACAGCTGTGCTGGCCTTCCTCCAGAATGCCCGGTCGGCGCCCCACCCTCAGCCTCTCCACCTCCTTCTTTGTCGGGGGAGCAGACCATCTGGCCAGCCCCCCACCCCCTCTGCAAACCTAAAGGGGAATAAATACAAACTTTACAAAGTAAAAGGGGGTCCAACGTTGCCCTGGGCTGGGCCTGGGGTCGATGGGGAGCAGGGCCCTGCCACGTGGGCCTCACATCATCCCTAACTGCAGCAGCGTGCTGGCGTAGGCCATGGGCTTGACGTCGGGGTGAGGCTGCGAAACCAGAGGCACAGGGTCAGACACAGAAACGGGCCGGCAGCGGGGCTGGGGCTCGGAGCCCAAGGCAGAAACCAGCTCCCCCACCTCCCCTGGGAACGGCTCTCCCCTCTGGCCCGGGCTGGGGGGCGGACTCACCACTGCTGTGAACTGGTGGAACTGGGGCCGCAGGTCGGAGCCCCGGAGGTGGATGTAGGCGGCTTTGTTGCCCATCTGGTCGCTGCAGGGACAAGGGCAGAGGGGCCGTGTGGTCAGTTAGAGGCTGGGAGGGGCTGGGGGATGAAGGCGCAGGGAGAAGGGTCCCGGACAGAGAGACAGGGACACAGATGTCAGGAGAGAGGAATCGAGGCGGAGAGGGGCCCTGGGAGCCCAGACAGAGGAGCAGGGATGAAGAGGAGAGAGCCTCGCGGGGGCCAGGCGCCGGGAGGAGCAGGCCCGGGGACAGTGCCAGCAGGGGCAGGGTGGAGGCAGGGCTCAGGCCAAAACACGCTCCCCGATTCAAGCACGCCCTGGCTCTAACTACCAGGCAACACGGGCACAGAGGAGCGTGGTAACCGGCCAGCTGGGATGGGTCGGTCTCTGGGCTCGCCCAGAGCATGGGAGACTCTGGCTTCTTCAACCAAACACTAGCAAAGCGGAGGGCAAGACCGACGGGGAACTCGAAGACCAGGAAACTGAAAACGTGGTCCGCGTCTGGGTCCTTCTTGGAAGCAATCAACTGGAAAGAGACACTGAGGAGGGCTACGTGGGGAAAGGGAACTCTGGCGGGGCTCAAGCGACCTGAAGGACTGACAGTGGTTATCCCGGTTGTGTACAGCAGAGTTCCTTCCTTCAGCAATGCCCTGGGCCATCACCGGGTGGAAGACAGGACGCCTGGGGTTAGCTTCCTAAGAGCTCACAGTGGCTGGGAAGAGCGGCCCGGTGGGCGGGGGGGGGGACGCACCAGTAGTTGGGGGCAGAGAAGACTGTGACGCAGCGGCCGCCATGCGCCACCTCATAGCCCTCGGCCTTGACCTCATGGCTGCGGATGATGTAGTCCAGCTTGTTCTCCTCCAGAAAGGCCTTGGTGACGTCGGGCCCGAACTGGCAGCTCACGCCCCGCTTGCTGACCGAGCGCCCGTTCTGGGGAGACACGCAGCTCAGGGCATCTACTCCCCCTGCCCCACCCGCCCTGCCCACAGCCCGCACCTGCCAACCACAGCCCCGGGCAGACTGACCTGTGGCTGCGGGTCCGACCAGAGCAGGTCACACATGGGACCTGGAGGGGAGAGAGACGAGCGTCAGGGGCTGGGCGAGGATGCTGCCCTCCACAGAGGGCACGGGGCACGTGAGGCGGGGTTCTGGGCCACCACGGGCCTCCCTGCCGACCTCCCCACCAGACCCCGTTCAATCTGTATGACCCCCAAAGCTGGAAGGAGTATTTTTTTTTTTCTGGCTGCACCTCGCAGCATGCCGGATTGTAATTCCGAACCAGGGATGGAGCCCGGCCCTCTGCAGTGGAAGCATGGAGTCCAAACCACTGGACTGCCCGGGAGGTCCCTGGAGGGAGTTAAATGACCGCTGCAGACACTCCTGCTCCCTGGCCAGCACCGCCCCACGAGGGAGGTGCACGGACCCAACACGCAGGAGAGGAAGGTGAGGCTGTCCCCGGCCACCCGGTCACCTGAATCTGGGGGCTGCCGACTCCGCTCGATCTTCCTGATGTCGTCCAGGGTGACGCCGTCTTCGCTGAACAAGCCCCCGTGCATGATCTGGGGTTCAGGCGGGGACAGCAGCGTGAGGGGAGGGGCCAGCCACACCCCCACCCTCTGCCTCATAGCCTCGTTTGGCGGCCGGGTTGGGGAGCCTGCCTCACCAGCACTTTGCCGTTGATGCACTGGGCCAGCGGGAGCCACTCGAACACCTCGCTGAAGAGCTCGTACATCTGGGCTGTGTACTTGGCCTTCACCTCCCCCTCGAAGCCATAGATCTGGTTCATGTTGTCCGTCTCATGGTTGCCTGGCCGACAGCAGCATGAAATGAAAACTCAGCACCGCGCCGCTGGGCGGGGCGCCCTCCAGCTCAGACCCCAGCCGAGGCCGAGGAGGACCGCCCGGCAGCCCCAGCCAGTGGCATCCACGCAGCAGCTCGCGGGTCCTTCCCAGAAACCCCGCGAGGTGGAGACGCTGTTCTCAGTCCTGTCTAGAGGGGCAGACGGGCTGAGAAGATTCACGGGTGTGTGGTCACAAGGCCCAGGCCGGTCCTGACCACCACGGGTTCAGCCCTGGTCCCGACCCTAAGTGACCAGAGGCACGTCCCTTGTCCCCATGAGACTCAGATTCCTTCTTGAAGGACCAGCCACACTTATGCTAGAAGCATCAGGCAAGGGGGGGTCTTGGAGTGGAAGAAAGGCGCCGCTGCAGTGCCTGCCGTGGGGCAGTCCCGTGCCGGGGCGTCTACCTTCCCACCAGAAACCGTCCTCCTCCCTCGGGGGCCGGGGGAGGCCAGGGAGCGGCCAGGCCCCCCACAGCTGCCGAGTCCGGACTGTTCGAGTCCAGCTCTTCGCTGCCTCCTCCAAGGAAGCCCGCAGTAGGCCCTCATGGGATCTGTGCCACGTGCCAGGAGCGCTGTGAGAACTTGAACCTGGGCGTGAACCCAGGGGGCATCAGCACGGCTGTCCCCTGACCAGGGATTGAACCTGGGCCCTCTGCATTGCGAGTGCGGAGTCTCTGCCACTGGAGCACCTCGTGCGTCGCAGAGCCCCGAGCCCAGCCCCTGCCCCCACTCCGTCCCGCTTCTCCTCTGCTCCTGGCCGCATCTCCTCTGCACTGACCCCCCCTCTCGGCAGGCAGGGTCTCCCCCTTGGTCCTCACTCCCTGGTGAGCTGACCCAGCCCAATGCCACATGTACGCTGAGGAACCCTCACTTTATAGCCCCCGGAGGCCACCTAGACATCTCCTCTCTGCCTCACAGCCACATCCAGATCCAAGTTCCCCAGCTTCCAGCCTATACTCTGCTCTTCCCGTCAACCCCCAAGTTTCTCAGTGGCAGCTACAGCTCTCCAGATGCTCCAGCCAAAACCCGGGAGTGCCCTGCTCCAACCCCTTCTTTCTCTCACATCTGCATCCAGCCCACCAGCAGACACTCAGTCTCTACTTCAAAAGCGAGCCCCATCCAACCACTGTTCCCACCTGGGTCCAGCTACCACCAGTCTCCCTGCTCCCTCTCTTAGCAAACTTGGTCTGTTCCCCCACACAGAGGTCCACAAGGTTCTATTAATACCAGAGACGGCCCCTGACCCTCCTCTGCTCAGAGGCCTCCCATGACCAAAGTCCTCACTGGGGCCCACGGAGCTCTGCTAACACCATGCTGGTGTCCAGTGCCCAGCCTGCCCAACCTGACAGGGCGGCCCTGTGCACAGCCTCAGTGAAGGCACAAAACAAACACACCTGCAGTCACTATCCCGCACGTGCCCTGCCCAGGGCCCCACGGTGACCCCCCCAGGCCCCACGGTGACCCTAGATGTGTATAAGAGACAGCCCCAGGCCCCATGTTGACCCCCCAGGCCCCACGCTGACCCCAGACCCCACGCTGACCCCCCAGGCCGCACGCTGATCCCCCAGGCCCCACGCTGACCCCCCGGCTCACCTCGAAGTAAGTGAAAGTGATCTGGGTACAGGAGCTTAAAGCCAAAAAGGGTGAGGATCACTTCTACAGAGAAGGAGCCGCGGTCCACAAAGTCGCCATTAAATATCTGCCCTGCTAAGGAAAACGAGGGGGAGTGCTCCCCGCCAGCCCCTCCAACCCCGCCCCTGTCGGCACCACCCTGGGGCCAAGAACGCCAGCAGGGCTCGGGGCACCCGGGCTCTCCTCACTTGTTGGGTCTGGCACAGTGGTTTGGCCTCTCTGAGCCTCAGGAGGTACCAAGGTCCCCAGTCTCACCTGCTTCTTAGGGAAACTGACGGCAGAGGGAGAGACCCTAGGCGGTTAGCCCGCTTCAGCTCTCCCCCCAATACAGGCCCAAAGCCACAGGGCAATCGGGACATGGGCCTGGTAGCCCCGCCCAGTGGCCATTTATGGAACAATTATCCTAACATGAGCAAATATTTATACAATGAGGGCCGGGGCCCCCGAGCCTGTCATAGGTATGAACACGCTACCCCTCTCAGTAGCCCGATGAGGCAGATCCATTTTACAAACGACGAACCTGAGGAACTGAGAGGTGAAGAGACCTGCCCGAGTCACACAGCCGGAAAAGGGCACGGCCAAGAGGAAGCCAGGTGTGGGCAGGGCTGCCCACCCTCATGTGCACGCTCTGCAGCAGCACACACGTCCAGCCCCGTTCAAGATGAGAAGCCGGGGCTCGGACGCACCGGCCTCGTGCCCAGGTCACAGCAGGCGCGCACCAGCCCGGGCCTGTCTGGCCCCGGAGCCCGGACCGCAAGGCTGGTGGCTGCTCCACCCCAGCTCGGGGCCGGGGCACTCATCAGGCTTCGCCCTTCTCAGGTTCGGGCAGGGAGTCTTCTCTTTCCTGTACTCCACACCCGGAAGAGAGGCCGGGGAGCGGGGCTGGCCCTTCTGAGGAAGGATACGTAGGGGTTGGTCTCCGAGGGTAATCCGTTGAGCTCAAATATGTTGAGGAGGTCATAGAACTGGCCATGGGTGTCCCCACACACCGTAATCTTCTCTGTCTGGAAGAAAAGAGGCCGCCGGAGAGGGAGGGGCCCAGAGAGAGACGTGGGGAGGGGGCAGAGGGGAGAGGAGGGGTGAGAGGTCCCAGTGGACCAAGAACTGTCTCTTATACACATCTGGCAACCCACTTCAGTGTTCTTGCCAGGAGAATCCCAGGGACGGGGGAGCCTGGTGGGCTGCCGTCTATGGGGTCACACAGAGTCAGACACAACTGAAGTGACTTAGCACCTGACAGCTGCCCACACAGGGCTGCCAGAAGGGAAAATGTATTAACCCATTCAGATGCTCCTTAGTACACCGCAGCTCTGACCGTCATCAAAATAAAACCGGCCCTGCTCCAGCTTCATCGCTGGAACCAGAGGGGCTGAGAGGTCCCTGTGGGCTGGATCCGAAGTCATGACTTACAGCCTGACTCAACCAAAGAGCCAATGACGGGCTGGATGACCCGGAGTCTCAGTTGTCTCATCTATGAGGTGGGGGAGGTGACAGGCTGTTGGGGAGGATCAGGAACCAGCACGGGCCTGGCGTGCAGCCCGAGCTCTGCGGGCAGCCGCCGGCACCAGGTGGTCAGGCGCCTGGGGTCAACCTCGGGCCCTGGGGAGACCCAGGACCAGATGTGTATAAGAGACAGCCCAGAGAGAGACGTGGGGAGGGGGCAGAGGGGAGAGGAGGGGTGAGAGGTCCCAGTGGACCAAGAAGAACCATGCAACAGACATAGGCAGGGAGCACGAGATGCAGAGGGGAGGAGAGGGACAGGAGAGACACAGGGTGGGAGGAAGGGAGACCAAGCCAGGGGGTGGGGAGGAGGGTGAGGGAGTTTGTGAGTTTCTGAGCTCCGTGGCCCCTCCCCAGCCAGGGAGCCGCCCGCCCGCCCGCACACTGCCCCCAGCGCGCACCTCTTTAAGCGTGGTCTCCACGAGCGTGCTCAGCTTGGAGAGGACCTCTTTGACCTGTACTAGAATCTGGAAGGCAGGGCAGGCTGTGAGTAGGGCCAGCTGGAGGGCCAGCCGCCCACCCCGGCCCCAGGGAGACAAGACTGGCCAGGAGATACTGCTGGGTGGAGGGAAGGGGAGAGGGGAGGGAGGGGCAAGGGAGACCTGGCCGAGTGCGTGCCTGCTGGGAACAGAGCCTGTGACCTGAGTGGGCTATGTGGCATTAAAACATCAGGACTACTTCACGGGAAAACCCAGATTCTCCGTTTCTCTTAAAACGATCAGCATCAGGCAGAACCAGGTACGGAACGTTTAATAGAATAGCTGGCTTGCAAACATCGAAGTGTCAAAGTCACAAAAATCTCCCCAAAAGGCATGAGGCTGCTCTAAATGAACAAAAAAGTAACACAGCAGACCACATGCAGTCACTGATCCCTCAGTGGATTCTGGATTAAAAAAAGAACAGCTAAAAAGGATGCTTGGGGAAAAAAACTGGGGAAAGCTCAACTATCAGTACTAGTCCTTGCGGACTGAAGACGGACGCGGCAGCACTGTGCACACCAGGCGTGTCTGCAGCAACGGCCGGCCTGCGGCCCGTCTGCTTCAGTCAGTGGTATTCTATCGCCACCGAATTCCCAAGGTGGGAATGACTACAGTCATGCAGCAGGGTGTCCTGTTGTTAGGGGACACAGGTTATGGTGCAACTTATTCTCAAATGATCCAGGAAGAAGGAAAAAAGAAACTACTGTGTGTATACACATGCATATACATAGATAAAGCGAAGGTGTCAACACCTTAATAACTGGCGGCTAAGTGAGGGGGCTATGGATGGTAACTGTGCTGGTCTTTTGACTTTTCTGTGGGTTTAACAATTTGCTAAGTGAAAAGCTGGGAAAACAGTGCTAACAAAGAGAAGCAGGAGGTATCCACTTCCGGTCAGAATGTAGAGAGTTACAAAAGACTGTCACTCCTGCCTTAATGATGGAAACAAGCCAAGAAACAAGAAGTAAAAAGAAAAAACAAAGAACACCCTGAAACATCTGAGAGTGAGGACTCAAAGAAACCTAAATGAGTCAAAGTACAAGACAGTGAGGCGACCAGCTCTTCCCTGGGAGAGCGATGGTGGTTGTGCCACTCCCCGCCGCCCCGGTCCCGCGGCGCAGCAGGAGGGCCAGGCTGAGAGGGGAGTGGGCGCGACAGAGCCTGGGGGCCCCGCGGCAGAGGCTTCTGCCCAAGCCTGCGTCTTCTTTCCCATGGCCGCACAGAGGGCGCGAGGCGATGTGGTGGACAGGAGCCACCTGAGGCACAAATGTGGGGGTGAGACTGAGAGCAGAGAGCCCCTCAGACACCCCAGCAGCCGGCGGCAGGGCTGAACATCAGAGCGCTTTCCTACAGCTCCGTGAGCTGGAGACCTGAGAGCGTACAGGCGTCCCTGGGATTCCGCCAGGGCAGAGATCCCGAGCCCTGCCCCCGGGGAGTCCTGGCTCCCCTCTGGACACATCTGAAGCCATCTCCAACTCGAGCTGCCCCTGAACTGCAGCGGGGACGGACACAGCCCCTCACTGTGGCAGCCCAACAGAAGCAGGGCCTGCCCGTGTCTGCAGGAGAGGTATCTGTCTCCATCGCTACTGTGCTTCTACACAAAGTGTCTGGCCCACGCGAAAAAAGCGCTAAGACGGGAAGAGCAGACAAACGGAAGCAGACCCAGAGATGACCCAGATGGTGGGAGATCTAGACAGAGACTTTAAAATAACTGTGTGGAAAATGTGTTGAAGGATCTCACAGAAAAGGTAAATGACATGCATGAACATATGGGGCCGAGAGACGAACGCTATTAAAAAAGTAACCGATGGAAATGCTGGAGATGAACAATTCATCTGCAGGGTACCCAGCACACCGTGGGCTCAGCAAGCGCCAGCCGGCAGGACCGCCCTGCTCCCGCGTCCCTGCGGTGGCAGGATTCAGGCCGGGCCAGCGCCCTGATGCTACCCCAGGTCCCGGGCTCTGGCGGGCGCTACCTGGTAGGCACACTTCCGGTGCAGCTTCTTCTGGTCCTTGTACCACTGCATGAGCTCCTTCATGAAGGTGATTGTCACCCTGCCGTCCTCCAGCTTGGGCCCACTGTACTCATCCTCGATGGCTGGCGTGTGAAGGGGGGAGGAGAGTCAGGGGCCGCGGCCACTGTCAGGATGGGAAGTGGGGCCTGGCCCCCAGGCACGGGGCAGGCTCGGTGCTAGACACACAGGTTGAGAGGGGACGGGGTGAAGACTCCGCTCCCCGGCCGGGGCCTCTCACGGCCGGCCCCTTCTGCTCAGGCGGGCTCACAGGCCCTCTCCCTGACCTCCCGCCTACGGGGCGCCCCCTCTCTGGCAGCCTCTCCCCCGGACTTGATCCGCTAGCATTTAACATGTGAACTATCAGTCCCCTCTCCCCACTAGGACACCCGCTCCAGGGGGCAGGGGCTGTGCGGGTCACAGCTGTATCCCCAGTGCCCACAATGGCGCCACCCAGTAGGGACCCAATAGTCATCTGTGGAATGTATGAACAGACGCCTCTGACTGCCCAGAGGACCTAGGGACAAATCAGGCCCGTGACGGGTGGTGCAACTGCGGGATGGATGCAGCAAGGAAGCTAGCCCGCACCCAGGACCTCTAGCCCCCAGGCTGGATGCTGGGGTCTCCAGGAGCACAGACAGCGCGGGGGCACAGGGACCAGAGGCGCCCAGCATGCACGGCTGCGCAAGGCCCGGGCGAGCACGAGGACGCTCTGGGCCGGGCACAGCGGGGCACCCGGCCCGACTCACTCATGCTCTCGATGTCAAGCGAGTCCACGACGGAGCGCTTGTGCTCATCGCCCGCAATGGCCCGCTCGAAGGCCTTCTGCTTCACGATCTTGTTGCACTCCTGGTACTTCATCTTGGCATCCTTGTCATGGGGCTTCACCTTCACCACCTGGTACGCAAGGTGGGCAAGAAAGCACAGAAGGAAGGAAAGAGGCATCAGCACCCAGGTGAGGCGCGGGGCAGAGGGGTCATTGGGAGGCGGGGGCACCGTGACTGCCCTTGGCTGGCCTGGCCTGGGGCTCCATGGACACTGAGCAGAGCACCCAGCCCCGTGGACAAGGGGTGCAAGCCTGGACTCGCTCCCCCTCTAGGTCTTGGTTTCTGTGTCCCCAAACTGGGCACGACAGCTGCCCACACAGGGCTGCCAGAAGGGAAAATGTATTAACCCATTCAGATGCTCCTTAGTACACCGCAGCTCTGACCGTCATCAAAATAAAACCGGCCCTGCTCCAGCTTCATCGCTGGAACCAGAGGGGCTGAGAGGTCCCTGTGGGCTGGATCCGAAGTCATGACTTACAGCCTGACTCAACCAAAGAGCCAATGACGGGCTGGATGACCCGGAGTCTCAGTTGTCTCATCTATGAGGTGGGGGAGGTGACAGGCTGTTGGGGAGGATCAGGAACCAGCACGGGCCTGGCGTGCAGCCCGAGCTCTGCGGGCAGCCGCCGGCACCAGGTGGTCAGGCGCCTGGGGTCAACCTCGGGCCCTGGGGAGACCCAGGACCAGTGAGTTCCTTTGGTTCCCTCCTGAGGAAGGTGGAGGCGACAGAGCATGAACCCCGAGGCTGCCAGGACGACGGAACAAGCAAACACTTGTGAAGGGCGTGCAGCAGCGCAGGCCGCCCACGGCCCCTTTCACGGGCTGCCACATCCACGATACAGGATCGTATGCAGGAAGCACTCGGCACTTGGCCGTGGGACACACTCAGGTCCCAGGAAGAGGAGCCCGTCCCCTCCCCTCCCCCTACCTTCCATCTCACTTCCTACAGACTCTGATCCCCCAAGTCCAGAGGGAGTGGGGGCTGCATTCAGACCCCAGCTCTGCCACTTACGTGCTGGGTGACCTTGGGCAAATGAATTCACCCCTCTGAGCCTCAGTTACCTGTAACTCTTCATGTAATTATCAGTGGACCCTGCCTGACCTGCCTCCCATGTTGGCCTCCCCAGGAGTAGGCTCCTACAGCCCTGTGCCAGGGCGCAGAAAACGGGGGTGCCAGGCGGCGAATGCACTCTGGTGGAAAGCCTGGCTGAGTGCGTCAGAAGCTGGGGCAAAGGTGTTTACTGATGAGCCCCGAGGGTCAGTGTGGCTCAGCCCCGAGGACGGGCGTGCAGACCAGGTGGGGTGGCAGGAAGCGGGTCGGGGCAGGCTCAGGCCAAGGTGCCCTGCCAGGTGCCTCCACCTGCGGCGGGGTGTGGCGCAAGGCTTGGGAGAGAGGCAGCCCCAGACAGTCCCTGGAGTCCTTCCCAACAAGCAGAGGTTAGGAGTCCACGGCCCAGGATGAAGTCCAAACCGCCACTCCGTCTGGCCCACGAGGGCCCCCCCAGCCCTCTGCATTCCCTGCTTGCCCAGCGCGAACCAGCCATACCAAAGCCAGAAGTCCCCAAACGTGACGGAACAAGCAAACACTTGTGAAGGGCGTGCAGCAGCGCAGGCCGCCCACAGCCCCTTTCACGGGCTGCCACATCCACGATACAGGATCGTATGCAGGAAGCACTCGGCGCTCAGCCGTGGGACACACTCAGGTCCCAGGAAGAGGAGCCCGTCCCCTCCCCTCCCCCTACCTTCCGTCTCACTTCCTACAGACTCTGATCCCCCAAGTCCAGAGGGAGTGGGGGCTGCATTCAGACCCCAGCTCTGCCACTTACGTGCTGGGTGACCTTGGACAAATGAATTCACCCCTCTGAGCCTCAGTTACCTGTAACTCTTCATGTAATTATCAGTGGACCCTGCCTGACCTGCCTCCCATGTTGGCCTCCCCAGGAGTAGGCTCCTACAGCCCTGTGCCAGGGCGCAGAAAACGGGGGTGCCAGGCGGCGAATGCACTCTGGTGGAAAGCCTGGCTGAGTGCGTCAGAAGCTGGGGCAAAGGTGTTTACTGATGAGCCCCGAGGGTCAGTGTGGCTCAGCCCCAAGGACGGGCGTGCAGACCAGGTGGGGTGGCAGGAAGCGGGTCGGGGCAGGCTCAGGCCAAGGCGCCCTGCCAGGTGCCTCCACCTGCGGCGGGGTGTGGCACAAGGCTTGGGAGAGAGGCAGCCCCAGATAGTCCCTGGAGTCCTTCCCAACAAGCAGAGGTTAGGAGTCCACGGCCCAGGATGAAGTCCAAACCGCCACTCCGCCTGGCCCACGAGGGCCCCCCCAGCCCTCTGCATTCCCTGCTTGCCCAGTGCGAACCAGCCATACCAAAGCCAGAAGTCCCCAAACATGCCGGCCCCCTCTCAGCTGCAGGCTGGTACACCCCTGGCCCAGAACACCTCACGTCCACCCTCAGTGACTCTCCAGCCCTGCCTCCTCCTCCTCCAGGTCTCAGCCCCTCGCCCCTGCCCCCTCCCATCTCCCAGGCTGGGTCAGGCACCTGCTCTGGGCTCCCACAGGGCCCTGGGCTCCCCCGGAGTGCCCCGCCCCGGTCCTGAGCACCGCAGGAGACAGGTCTACCTCCCCAGCGGAAGGTGGCCATGGCCGCGAGGGCAGGGCTGAGGCTGCGTCCCAGGTGTAAGGAGCGCCCCGAGTGGGCGGATGCCCCACTAAGCATTTCCTCCAAGCCAGTGCCCCCTTCTCAGAGAGCTCACGGCCGGGGTGTGGGCCGGAAGCAAACACTGATGACCCCGGGAACAAAGGAACGGAGCAGTAACAGCGCACAGCTAAGCTTTCTCTGTGCCTGAGGCTGTAAGCGACGACCTCGCTCACTTTCTCCTCAGAGCAGCTCTCTGTTCCGAGCCAGTGCCCCCTTCTCAGAGAGCTCACGGCCGGGGTGTGGGCCGGAAGCAAACACTGATGACCCCGGGAACAAAGGAACGGAGCAGTAACAGCGCACAGCTAAGCTTTCTCTGTGCCTGAGGCTGTAAGCGACGACCTCGCTCACTTTCTCCTCAGAGCAGCTCTCTGCGATGTCATCACAGCTCCACCTCACGGATGGACAGGGAAACTGAGGCTGGGAGAGGGGAAGTCACTGACCCAGGAAGCCAGGATTCCGTTCTCTCCCTGCTGAATATCCTGCTCCCACCGCACAGGCTGGGACGGGACCCCTCCCCACCTACTGCCAGGGTCCCCACAGCGCCCGACACGCCTTCCTGGGTCTTAAGAGCAGGCTCTGGGGCCAGGCCTCCAGGTCTGCCTCCAGGCCTTGCAGTGGGGAGGGGCCCCGAGGCTTGTTGGCTCAGAACTGAATACTGGACTTCTCTTTAAGAAGAGGGATCTCACAACAAGTGGGGTCTGGGTAGTCCCCCAGACCCAGCCTGGGCCCTCGTGACTGTCTGAGCTCCAGCTGCAGACAGGAGAGAACACAGGTGGAATCTTGTGAGAAGAGGACCCCTATAGGGGTGAGGAATCCTGGAGCCAGGGTCCCCATGAAAGAATGAACTTGGAGACGAGGGAGAGGCGTTGGTGGGGGGATTCAACACAGACCTGGAGAGGGGTGATCAGCTCCTGTCCTGGAGGCGGAGCAGAGTGGAGACACCCCCGAGCCCCCAGCGCCTAACAAGGCCCTGTATCTGCACATAGCCCTTCCCGGGGGGCCGTGGGCTCTTCCCAGACACCCCCAGGAGAAAGCACACCCAGACAGTGCCCCTGAGTGGGGGCCCTACTCCATTTCAACACAGACCTGGAGAGGGGTGATCAGCTCCTGTCCTGGAGGCGGAGCAGAGTGGAGACACCCCCGAGCCCCCAGCGCCTAACAAGGCCCTGTATCTGCACATAGCCCTTCCCGGGGGGCCGTGGGCTCTTCCCAGACACCCCCAGGAGAAAGCACACCCAGAAAGTGCCCCTAAGTGGGGGCCCTACTCCACTGAGTCCTCACAAGGCCACTGAGGCAGGAGATCCAGAGTGCTCAGAGCTACACAGCTCACGGCCTGGCGTTCTGACCATGGAGCCGGTGAATCCAGCCCCTGCACGAGTGACCTGCAGAACTGGAGACCATGACTCAAGGTAAGAATTCACACCTAATACACACCCGTATTCACATAAATGAAAAACATGCACACACACACACGTGTGTACTTCCTCCAAACTGAACTGCTGTCTTCTCGTCCATCTGATGAAGACAGAAGCGCTGGTCTCAATAGCCCACTGAGCGTTACAAGCATGGACTCTGGGTTCACGTCTCTCGTCTCTGCTGGGCAACCTTGGAGGAGGGACATTGTCTCTCTAGACCTCAGTTTCCGTGCTGTAAAATAGTGAATCCGTTTTCCTTCATGTACAAAGCATGTAAAGCACTCACAACAGAGCTGGGCCTGCAGTGAGCGAGCAGACGAGGAAACTGAGGCTGAGAAAGGAAAGGCCCTTCCCCTGACAGCCAGGCCACGTGATGCTGTCTAACCAAGGGCGCGTCTTGGTTCCGCCTCCAGAGGTAGAGGGGTCCGGGCCTATCCTCCGCGAATCCCTAGCACATCACCACACAGTGGCTCTGGAAGTAGAGACTGCGTGGGGAGCCGCCCCAGGCTGGCCCTCTGCCCTGCACCCAGAGTCTGATGAAACGTGTCAGAAAGGACAGTCTGCAGGCAGGCAGACGGTCCAGGCAGGCAAGGACCTCAGGCTCATGCAGGGGGTCCCCAGGGCTGCTGGCGGAGACCCCACAGGGAAAGTGGTCATGACCCAGCCCCTAAGAATCCCGCAAGGCCTGGGATAAAGCTGTGTGTGCCCGTGAGATGGCTGGAAGTGACTGTCTCAGACTCCAGGAGCATGTGCTGCGAGGCCCCAGGCTGGGTCAGAGCAGCGAGAAAACCTCCATTCCGGGCCTTGGGGAGACGGCCCTGCAACCCAGGAGAGAAGACTCCATGCAGATCTGCACTTGGGGCTCCTCTCATCTTCCGCCCCCCTCCCTTCTCTCCCCAGCCCCTCCCCCGCTTTGGAGACCTGCCCCCACTCACCCCACTGCCCTCCTGAGTTACTCATTACCGAGCCCTCCAGGCCCCGTGACCAGCTCTCACACCACTTCAGCAGCACCCGACAGCCACCCGGGAGGTGGCCACGCCTCTCGGCACCACCACCAAATGAGGACATGCCAGGTCCAGGCAGGGGACCAGCTGGACAACGGCCGGGGAGCCCAAGCTTGTCAGGACCCGGCTCTGCAGCTCCTTCCTCCATCCGCCCGGGGGGTCACCCCAGCCCCCGCCTCCGCTCCGCCTCCCGGGCTCTAAATCATCTCCTCCTCCCTGCCTCTGCCCTACCCTGCCCTGCCTCGGGTGCCCTGGCCCAGGGCTCAGCGCAAACCTGCACTGAAGGCAGCTCTCCTCTCTGGGCCAGCGGCCAGCAGCTTGCCCCGGCCGTCTGACCTGCCCCCTTCAACCACAGCCCGCGGCTCTCGGCCTCCCGTGTTGTCCCGCCTGACACAACAGAAGCTGCTCAGAGGAGAAAATGAAAGGAGGCAGTGAGGCTGTGTGCACGTGTAAGGGGGGCACGACAATCATTCATTCAACAAACGCTAAGCCCCTGCTGGGTGCCAACCACCGTCCTAGGGAGTGTCCCAGAAGAAAGAGAACCCCCGCTCTCAAGGAGCTATTCTCTGGATGGGGGAAGACGCCGGCCAGAGGCTGGGCTGCCTGCGTTTAGACTCCAGCTCCACCGCTTGCCTGCTGCATGCAGGTGGGCAGGTGTCCTGAGCCTCCTGGGCCTCAGTCTCCCCATCTGTACAATGGGGGTAACCATAGTTCCCGCCTCACAGGGCTGCCACACAAGTCACTCAGCTGGCTGACGTGAAGGGGAGAGGACGAGCCTGGCACGCAGACATGCTCTGTGAGGCGTTCCCACTATCACGACCAGAGCAGTGACAGCAGCGGGAGCGGTGGAGGAGCGAGTGACCTGGCCGATCCCCACTGTCCTCTGGGCCCCCGCCCTCGTCAAAACACACCCCCACGTGCTGTCTCTCTGCAGCATCTCGCCCTACTCTCCTTCTCCCAGGCCCACATCCTCACCGGCAATGACTGTGTGCCCTCCCAATGACAGGTTCATTTTCTGCCCTCCCCCAAATCATAAGCTCCACCAGAAGGACTGTGTGCTTCTTGTTCACCAACGGTAATAACAACAATAATCAGAATAGTTACTTACATGTGCTGACTACGTGCTAGGTGCTGTTCTATATGCCCGAAAAGCAGAGGCTCATTTATTCTTCACGGCAACCCCAAGAGGCAGGTCTTTGCCGCCCCCCCATTCCACGGATACGGGGAAGAACGCACAGAGGCCAGGTGACTCGCCCAGGGTCACCAGGCAGCGAGGGGAGAGCTGGGCTGTGAACCCAGCTGGCGTGTGCTGGATGAGCGAGCAGTGAGTAAATGTGAGCACAGCCTCCTCGCGCCTTGCCCGTCAGCTCTGGCCAAGCACCAGGAGGCCCCAGCCCACCCCACCTGGCCCTCAACAGCAGCCTGGTTCAGGCCCGGCTCACCGTCTCGTAGTCACGCAGGGCGGCCCGGAACTTGCCCAGCGCCATGTTGCTGGCGGCCCGGCGGTAGTAGCCCTTGATGTACTTCTTGTCCATCTCGATGGCCCGCGTGGCGTCGGCCAGCGCGTAGCCGTAGCACTCGGTGCGCAGGTAGGCCAGGCTGCGGTTGCCGTAGTAGATGGCATTGCTGGGGTTCAGCTCGATGGCCTGGCTGTAGAACTTGATGGCATTCTCGTAGTCCTTGGCTGTGAAGAAGCAGGAAGGGGGGGGCGGGGTATGAGGCAAGGGTGCCACCCCCAGCCAGCAGGGGTCCTAGGCTGGGGACTGCCCAGTCCCCCCACTTACAGATGGAGAAACTCAGGCCCAGAACGGAGCTCAGAAACGTCTCTCCAGCCCGCTCCCCTTCCTGACTTGTCCCACCCTAGCACAAGCCCAAATCCCTAACTCCCTAAATCACTTCCACATACCTGCCCACCCAATCGCCCCACAAGGCCCCAGCTGGGCAACACTTCCTCCGGGACTTTTGGAGGGTCTTCTGAATGTACCCTGGAGAGGGTATGTTAGTGAGTGGCAGCCCTGAGATGGTAATCAGCAACTCTGAGTCTGCCCTGAGCCCCAAAACAAGTATACAAGCCCAAGGAGGGGTTCCAGTAAAACAGGAAGTAGGGACAGAAAAGGGACCTACTTAGGTCTCAGGAAGGCGACACATCAGAGACTCAAAGGAAGCGATAAACCAGACCAGAGGGAGAGCCTTCCCCACGGAAGGAACAGCAGGTGCAAAGGCACTGGGGAGGAGAGCATGAAGGTCTAGGACCAGCGAGAGAGTGGTGTGTTTGGGACGGGCTGAGCCTGGGGAGGGTAGGAGGTGAGTGCAGGGGGGCTGGCAGGACGCATCCCAAAGTCCACAGCCAGAGCAGGGTGCAGCGACAGGACGTGACATCTGGCCAAGGGGAAAAGTCCATTTTATTTGAAAAGAGCCATGGCCGTGCCCTGCACGTTACACCTCGACCCGGGGCATCCGCACATCCCCAAGGCACAAGCACCGTCTGGTGCTCCCTCTACGGCAAGCCACAGAGGTCTTGTTCAAGGTCAGACGCTCAGTCTGTATCTGCAGAGCTGTCTTGGCCCACGTGGCTGTTCAACAGGCAAGAGACGGAAGCCAGAGAGAGCGCCCGACCTGGGGGGACGTGATGTGCCAGGTGCCTTGGGGGGCTCTTGGCACACGGGTCCCTGCACTGAACCCTCATGGCACCCCGAGGACGGCTGCGTTAGCCCCACTTTCCGGATGAGGCTCTAAGAGGGAAACCATGTCACCAGGCAAGTGGCAGACAGGGATTCCGAGTCAGGCCAAGCACCATGGGCTCCCACGTTCATCCTCCATACCAGGTGGCCTCTGGGGGAGACCGGCACGGGGCAGACACGGACATGGGGGCAGGCAGCCTGGGCCCCATCCCCGCTCTACTCCTAGTGAGCTGTCTGTCCCAGGGCAACTTACGTACCCCCTCTGGGCTAAAGTTTCAGAGAGTCCTCCTGACCCTCAGCCTAAGGTGAGAACTCCTGCCCTAACTCCCACTGTTCTTTTCCCCAGAGGCATCTGAGAAAGCAGGACCTTCCTTTGTTGTGTTTGCTAATTGCCCAGCTTCCCAATGTGAACTTAAGTCCTGTAAGGGCAGGGGCCCTGTCTGAGGACACAGCAGCCCCCCGCCCTGCTGTCCAGGGGCTCACGGTCCAGGTGGAGGGTGGGACGGACACACCGCACATAAATCACTGCCCCCCAGACCGTGACACCGGCAGTGTTGTGGCTGGGGCCACCCAGAGGGGATGCCGGGGCTGAGACTCGGAGGAGGAGGAGTCGGGAGAAAAGAACGAAAGAGGACTCCCAGCTCCATGAGTGGTTCCTGAATGAATGAAAGAAGGAAAGTAGGAAAGAAAGAGAAAGACGGACACACCAACAATAGAGAAGGAAGCCAGGTGCTGGGAGGTGCCAGGAACAATATAACGATTCCTTCCGCAGGCGAATGTCTGGCAATCTTTCAAATGGCTCGGATGTCACCTCCTTTGAGCAGCTTTCCTTGACACCCAGGCGGGATCAGGCACCTTTCTGGGCAGCCCCCACCCCCAGGCTCCGCTCTCCCAGGCCTCTCTCTCCGGGCAGTCACCGTTAGGTGATGGGTGTGTCTCCCCAAGACCGTGAGCCCTGGAGGGCAGGCCCAGGACTTCCCAGAAACATGTCTGGGCAGAACGAGGCAGCCGAGTCTGACCGACCCTCCCTGGAATGCCAACACCTTCGAGGACTCCTTCCAGCCTCCTGGCCGAATTCCAGAGGCCAGTGGCCAGCGTGCCTGTCGTGTACCTCTGGGCATGGGGTGGGGAGCCTGATGTCAGCATGAGACCCTAGACAGATAGCCTCCCCTCTATGAACCTCAGCTTTCTCATCTGAAATGTGGGAAGCACAACCAGTCCCGCCTCATAGGCTGCCTGTGAGGGTTAAAGGAACTCCCAGATGAAATGTGGCTACAGCCGAGAAAGCGATCAGCAGATGCTTGTAAAGAACTGACTGAACGACTCACTGAAGGGGAGAAGAGACTAGCAAAGAGGAAACGGGAGGGGCCTGGGCTTCACACAGCTATCCCACACGAGATCCCAGCCCTGCTCTACAGATATGAGTGCACTTAACCCTCAAGGGAGGCCCCATCTTACAAAGGAGAAAATGAGGCACAGAGAAGTTAAGGTCTTCTCAGGGGTCACACAGCAGCTAAGACTAAGAAACAAGATTTGAACCCGAGCAGCCTGAGCTCTTAACCACGTGAAGTCTTGGACTCAGGGGCCTCCTTCGGGGTTAAACGGAACCCCTCTCTTTATACAGAAGGGGTGGGGGGCGATAAGGCTCAGAGAGAGGGGAAGAGGGGTGAATAACACGAGGGACCACGCTCTTCCCCCCCGGGCCTCTGGATCAGGCCTGAGTTCCCAGGGGTCAACCAGCTAGTGTCCTGCAAGCCCCTGGGGGCCCTCGTCTCCCTGCTCACCACCCCGGGGCCAGGACGGCTCCAGGTAGAGCTGCGGTAAGGACTCTGAATGTGGGAGCCAAGCACGTGGTGAGGAAGGGGGATATCCGGGCCGTGCAGCTCGCACACTCTGACCTTGAGCAAGAGGTTTCACTTCTCAGAGCCTCAGCTTCCTCTATAAAACAAACAGGGCCGCTCCTGCCTGCCTCCCAGCGCCCAGGGGAGGATTAGACAAAGTGGTGTACCTGGCCCCCGCGGGGGCTCAATTAAGGCGAGCTGTAATTAATCTTTTTATTGTTATTCCCCTGGGCCCAGGGACTGGGGCTCTGTGCCTACAGCTGCCTGCCACACAGTAAGGGGCTTGGACCAGGAGGGGCATCCCCCTCCATTCCAGCTCAGTGCCAGCGCTGCTGGCTACCTGCCCAGTCTCAGGCCTCCCAGAGCTCAGAACCCAGGTCCTGGGGTGGGGGGTGGGCAAGGAGCCCCTCCAGAAGGCCCACTGTTTCCCAGAATTCTCCTCTCATCTCAGCATCTGCCCCCATGCTTGCCGCTCTTCTCAAGCCCCATTTCAGGGGCAGTCTCACCTTCCACACTGCCCCAAGTTGGAGACTGGGCCCTGGCAGGGACACCTGATCCGGCAACCCTCAAAGCCTGGCAGTCACCTTGTTCTGTCAGGTCAACCTCCAGAAAGTCTCTCAAATCTCTTCTTTCACATCCATCCCGACGGCCCGTCTCTGCCTGGTCTGGCCTTCATCCTCTCCTGTCCAGGGTCCTGCCTCAGCCTCCCCCAGGCTCTTCCAGCCCCCGGTCCTTCACCTCCAGAGGGGTCTTCCTAAAGCCGCAAACCCAATCCCGTCCTTTCCCTGCCTCCTCAGAGTCCCCAGGCGGGACGCTCAGGCTCCCCCTGTAGCCTCACCATCAACTCTGGCCTCTCAGGCTCCAGCCTCGCTCACTTCCTCAGTGCTCGGCTCACCTCTGGGCCTTCGGCATCCTGCTCTTCCCTCCTGGGGTTCCCTCTCTCTAGGTGACCGCTATCATTCTCCCTCTGAAACACTTCTTGAGTCGGTTTCTGTCTCTCCGGCCCGGTGGGCACCACTCACCTGTCCACCATCTTTCCGGGTCTCCAGCTTTGTCCTTGGGTCCAGTCTCTGCAAGGCCACTGGGGATCCCCTTCCATCGCTAAGCAGCCTACGTTGCTCCTCTCTTCAAACGTCCCATGGCTTCCTGCCACCCTTGCGATGACATCCACACTCCCTGACCGGCCTCCAGGGTCTACCTCCAGCCTCACCTCTCACCAGTCCCACCTCCTTCTCACTGCTCCGGTCTGACCTGACCTTCCCACCAGAGGCTAGCTCTCCGCTAAGGCTCCCACGTGGGAGATCCCTCCCGTGCCGTGCCCTACCTCCAGGGCCCTCTGCTGTGGGCCTCCTCTCTCTCTTGCAGGATCAGTTCTATTGGTCTATAGTCTTAGTCTCTTCCGCTCTTTAAAAAAAAAAAAGCAGCAGCCCCCACTCCCAATTTCTCCACTCCCCCTCAGAACCAAAATTCTCAAAACACCTGTCAACACTGGCTGTCTCCACTTCCTCATTTCCCATTCACTCTTCAGCACCCTCCCCTCTGGCTACCAGCCCCATCATCCCCTAGAAACTACTTGGGTCAAGGCTACCACCAACACGTTATGGAGCCAAATCCAAAGATCAATGCTCGGTGCTGGCTTTTGCAGCATCCCATCTCAGGCACATCCCCTCCTTCCAGAAGCACTCCTTTCTCTCAGCTTTCTTGATTTTCCCTTCCATCTCAAGGTCCACTCCAACACAGCCTCTTCAGTTCTAACCACTAGAATTTCTTGAGGTTCTACCCTAAGCCCCTTCTCTTGCAAGGTGACCTCCTCCATTCCCATAGGCTGTTCCAGTCCACCCAGAGGCTGATCCTGCCCAAATTCCTCACTAGAGAGTTCCAGGCTGGTCCATCTCTCCACTCAAGAGCTCCTCTGGGAGACTCGAGTCAAATCCGAACTGGTCTGTGCAGTGACTTATGAAACCCTACAATATCTGGCCCCTGTCCTAAGCTTGTTTTGTATCTGTTTCCCTGCTAACTTGTTATAGTTCCAGCCAAGCCAGCCAATCTCCTTTCATTTTTGACCTCAGGGCCTTTGCACAGGCTGCACCACCCACCTGGAACACTCCTTCCCAATTGTCCTCTGAAATTTAAATGCCTTTTCCTCGGTAAGGCTTTCCCTGACCAACCTCTCTAAGGTCGTGGCTTCCAACTCTTATTCTCTGTCTCTGCTGGGGTTTTTCCAAACGGCTCATCATAGCTTCTAAGTATTTTATTATTTCTCTGTTTCCTCAATGTCTGATTCTCCTGCTAAATTGCAAACTACCTAGGGCCAGGGCCACATCTGTGTCACCTGCTGCTGTGTACCTAAAGTCAAGCACAGTCCTTAGCACGCAGCGGATGCTCAATAAACGGGCCGAATCAATGAATGAATGGGTGCGCCCACCTCCTACTTTCCTAAGACCCTAAGTCATACTAGTCTTGGATTGCCTCACCTCTACCCCCAGAACCTTTCCTCTCCTGGGGTAACCTCAAATCTCCTCCATTAGATGGCCCTCCCATCTAATGATCTATTTCCCATTCCCACGATCGCCTGCTCTACCGGGACAGTTCCCCCCCTTCCCCCAACCTGGTGCCTCTCCACTTGAAGTCTCCCCCACTTGGTAGCGCCATCACGCCTCCGCCCCATGTCACGACTTGGTAGCACCCTCTTCAGGTCGCGCCATAAGCTGACACCTCTGGGGTCTCACATTTGGTGGTGCTCCCATTCCGGTCCCCCTGCCGTTTCACACTTGGAAGCGCCCTCCTCAGTCTCCCCACTTAGCACCCGCTCCGCTCGCCACTTCCAGGTATCACCCCTTCTCTCCGGAGCCCCCTCTGTCTCCCCTTGGTAGCGCCATCCTCGCCCTCCCCACGCCCGGTCACTTGGTAGTGCCTGCCCCGCGCCCAGGCTGCCGCTCCGCGTTGCCATGGTTCCGCGCGGGCCCGGCACCCCTTGACTTGGGGCTGCTCTCCACCCTCCCTCGCTCCCTCCAGGGCGGGCGCACCTTTGAAGTAGTCGTTGGCCTGCGTCTTGAGCTCCTCTGCCCTCTTCAAAGCGCCATCAGCCGGGGGGTCGTCCCGGGGGGGCTCAGCACACTCAGTCCGCTCGCCCTCCGCCATCGCCATGCCGCAAAGCGACCCCCACCCTGGCAACGGCCTCCAGCGGCACCCGGCCGAATCGTCGCGAAGGAGTGCCGACTTGCCGCTGCCGCTGCTGCACAAGTGTCGTAAAGCGCGGGCCCCGAAAGCTCACTCGCGCGCCTGCGCAGGGCCCTTTCGCCATAGAGCGCGCGGAGGACAAGGTGACCAGACGGCCTCCGACGGCGCCCTTCCTAGAATGAGCCAATGAGGAAGGCGAAAAGGGGCGCGCGAGCAAAAAGGCCCGGCGTGGTCCCGGGTCCCAAAGTTCCGTGTTCCGAGCCACAGAAGTTTCTCGGGGTCTTAGAGTGGGCTCTCCCTGCCGTCATCTCCGGATGGTAGGTGGTTTGCGAACGCTGCTGGTGGGTGTGGCTTTTCTTTGTGACAGTACTGTCCCTGACGCGGAACCCGAGCCGGGGGGTGTCTAGCCCTATTGTCAAGTACCTGTGTGACCTTGAACAAATCTTCCCATCCTCTTCAGGGCCTCACTTATCCCTCTCTGGAAAACGGGCAGTTTCTCAAACCGACAGAAGAAAGGGTCAGAGTTTCTAAGTTATTAACTAAAGGTACCCTGGATCCCCTAGACTCAGAAGTTTGTTGCACCATCTCCTTTCTCCGTTCTCACCCCTCACTCAGCAGCCTTCCATGGCCCCTCAGTGCTGTTAGGAGAAAACCGAGACTTTTTCTGATGAGCTAGAAGACCCTGAATAGTCTAGCCTTAGGCAGCATTTCCAGATGTCACTCCTATCCCCAGTTCCCATTCACTGTACACCCTTCCGAGCCACCTTTCCCAAGCCCATAGCCACTACTCAGTGCTAAAGTATAACACTAAATTCTTTAAGGCTCTGCTCCAGCTCCCCTCCTGGGGATAGCACGAGCTATCCCACCCTCAAAGCTGCTTGTCCTGGCACTGAGACCCTAGCACAGCCAACAGTCGCCCGAGAAGCTACAAGCTAGTGTCACCTCCGTTTTACAGATAAGAACACTGAGATTGGTAGAGGGCAATGCACTTGCCCAAGATCACAAAATAAGAAGGTCACAGAGCCAGAACATGAACCTGTCCCACCTTAGGTGATAGGTGAAGTCACTCAGTCGTGTCCGACTCTTTGCGACCCCGTGGACTGTAACCTGCTAGGCTTCTCCATCCATGGGATTCTCCAGGCAAGAATACTGGAGTGGATTGCCATTTCCTTCTCCAGGGGATCTTCCTGACCCAGGGATCGAACCCGGGTCTCCCGCATTGGAGGCAGACNTCAGTCGTGTCCGACTCTTTGCGACCCCGTGGACTGTAACCTGCTAGGCTTCTCCGTCCATGGGATTCTCCAGGCAAGAATACTGGAGTGGATTGCCATTTCCTTCTCCAGGGGATCTTCCTGACCCAGGGATCGAACCCGGGTCTCCCGCATTGGAGGCAGACGCTTTAACCTCTGAGCCACCAGGGAAGTAAGCTTCCCACCAGGGAAGTCAAGTGTCCCACCTTATTCCTGTGCTTTTCATTCCTGCTCTCCGTATGCTTCAGAGCCTACCCTATTGGTTAGATTTTTGATTGTTTTGAGGGCGAGGGATGCTGTAATGGATCTGAATCCTGAATTCGAATACAGCTCAGCCCTTTCCTGCTGTGTGACCTTGGCCAAGTGATCATCTTTTCTGAACCTCAGTTTCATCCTCTGCGAAATGGAGATGATAACTGCCTGTTTAGGATTACAGGAGAGTTTGATAAGATCATATATGTAAAGTGACAGGGAGCCTAACACACAGTACTTTTTATATCCTTTTCTTTATAAGTACTCAAAGTGGGACAGAGTACCTAGAGTTGATGGTTGGGGTGGGGGTGGGGGAGAGTAGGGGGCCTCAGGAGGTTATGGGAGGACCTTAACCAGCAGGAGTAGGCAAGGAAGACTTCTTGGAGGAGGGGATGTCTGAACGAAGATCTAAAGTATAACTAGGAGATAACCAAGTGAGGAGGGAGGGAAGGGAGAAAGGCAGAGGGCACAGCAAGTGTCGAAGCTTAAAAGTGGTTTTCTTCCTTTGAAAAGATTCTTTTGTGGAACATAGGAGAGGACTTATGACGGTGACATGGCAGGTCAGGCACACCCATGTACACATGAGTCTCTAGACATACGATCTCTCTTTCATGTAATACACACAGGCACAGTCAAGTACAGAGAATCATGTCACACAGATAAACACCAGTACACAGAACTGTAGTGTCAAACTCCTATACGTGCATCCAGAATCACAACACAGACAACACACAAGTACAAAAAAAAAAATCACAATGCCTCCTACACTCAGGAACACAGAAATCCAACATAATGAGAAGCATACATAAGGCTGAATCATTTCACCCAGACACTAATACACGTAGGAGGAATTACAACCCTCCCCATACACAGGTTCACAGAATTATGCCACAGCGACCCACACAGAACGAAAACATCAGCAGACACACGATGTTACATAGACCTACATAGGAACAGTGTCACATGCAGAATCACAAATGGACACCCAGTGCACTCACACCCCCTGCAGCAACCCTAGAGATGAGTCAACACACAGAGCTCTGGTGCCTACCAAGGCGAGATCTTTATGGAGGTTTAGAAATTAATGGGTTTCAGAGCCAGCATGGCTGGTCCAGTCCCTCCCCCCTTCCCAGCCCAGCCTAGGTCACCCCCTGAGGGAGAGAGGGGTCAGATCCTTCTCCCCCCGACATAGCACCGATCTGGACAGGCCATCTCTTGATGAAACGATGAGAAGTGCCTTCCAAAAAGGGGAGTGAATTGGGTGGAGAGAGTGAGGCTTTCTCCTGTGGGAGACCAAGAAGAGCACCATCGTAGAAAGAAATTTGGAGAGGGGCGGGGACACGGGGTGGCAGAGAACTGAGGAGTCCAGGCCTCCTCCCCACCCCGCGATATGTAGATTGGGCTGTGCGTGTGCCTATGCGGCTGGGGAAGTCTCCTGGATTGGGAGGGAGCCCTGGGTTCCCCAGATACTTGGAGTTAAGTAAAGGTAAGTATATGTCTGGAGGACTGAGGTGGGGAGTGGAGGGGGCGTCTGGGACAGAGAATTTTTAGGGATTGAGACTGAGAACAGAGAGGTCCATTAGCCCAAGGACCTGGGGGGTCAGGATCTGGAATGGGAAGACTTAAGACAGAGAGTAGTAATTGGAGCTAGTTGAGTTGGGTGGGAAGCCCAGAATAGAATTAGGAAGGTGGAGTCTGAAATTAAAGAGTTAGAGGTCTTAAAATTTGGAACCAGAGGAATCTACAGGGCAAGGTCCAGATTCTAAAATCAGCTGAGTTCTAGAACCACAAGAATGTGGATGTGAAATCAGAGGCAGTTGGGAGGCTGTGAGATCTAGAACTAGAGATAAAGAATAAAGACTAGAATTTGAGATAATCGGAAGACCAAGTTCTAGAACTAGAGGGATTTGGGTGAGCTTAACCCTAGAACCTAAAGCTTAGAACTATAAGGTCTAGAACTGGAAAAGTTCATAAAGCAGGGTCTGTTATCAGAAGATGTTTGAAGGCTGAGTTCCAGGTGCAGGGTAATTTGGAGTCATAAAATGTGGAATAAGAGGGAATTGGATATTTTAAGGTCTAGAACCAAGGGAATTTCTAGGATGAGGTCTGAAATCAGAAGACATTTAAAGCCAGTTTCTAGGACCAGAGAAGAGAGAGAATCAGATCTGGAATCAGAGTCTTGTAAATTGCAAGACGTAGAGGTTTATATATAGTCCAGAACCAATAAATCTCTACCTCATGGTAGAGATCATGAGGACTAGAGTGAACGAGAACTGGAATGTAGTGTCTAGTTCAGAAAGTACTAATTATAAGCTCAAGACATAAAACTCATATCTTCCTTTTGATGGGAAAAGCAAGTCTCAAGTCTAGAGTTGAAAAGGAACAAGCTGGGCATCATGAATCAAAATCATCTAGATGTTACAGAGTCTGGATTTGGAAAGAAATGCATCAAAGATCAGGAAGAGTAGCACCAATTGAGAGCCTGGGGTTGTGAGGTACAACATCAGAGGAGATCTTTGGTCTTAAGAGCTGGGATCAGCAGGAGTGAGCATGTGCCATTGGGAACAAGGGAGAAGTGTGGCAAGAGCTCTCTCTCTCTCTGGAGAGAGAGAGTTCTGGAAGCAGAGGATTCTGGTGGTCCTGGGCCAGAGGGGGTTGGAAGCTGTGAGCCTTAGAACCAGACAGCTTTGGAGACTGTGAAGAAGAAAGCGTTGGAAAGTGTGAACTCCAGAATGAGAAAAAGCTGAAGACTGGGAGATCTGGAATCCCAGTGGTTTGGAGGATGGGAGAGCTAAGGCAGATCACACTGGGCATCGTGCAGTCTGGAACCAGAGATGGATGGGGGGCACACCATCTAGAACCAGAGAAGGCCTGAAGTTTGTGGTCTAGAACCAGAGGACGTTGAAGGTTGTACAGTCTAGATCCAGAGGAGGCTGGGAGTGGCACAGTCTAGAACCACAGAGGGTCACAAGCTGAGTGTGGACTAGAACCAGAAAGCGTTGGAGGTTGTATGCTCTGGAAGCAGAGGCTGGAGGCTACACCAGTGATAGGAAAACCAGCGTTGGAGTTGATGTCCAGATCAGGCTAGAACCAGCTGGAAGTCCAGAGTGGAGGTGTGGGCAGAGTTCGGTGGCTGCTTGGGAGACTAAGGGCTCAATGAGAAGTCATGGGGCGTGGAGGAGGGGGTGGTTAGGCAGTTAGGTCTGGCCCAGAGGCCCCCCTTCCCCATTGACACCTATGATGAGGGGGGGAGATCAGAGTCCCACATTCTTAGAGACAGACCCCAGGCAATTTGTAGCAATTAAAAACATACCATGAAAACAACAAAAATAAGAGAAAGAAAGGTGGATAGAAACATGAATATGATTATCAATATACCCCAAAGCCCAGAAATACCAATCTGAACCCCAACCTCCCCCACCCCCAATTACCGAAAATAAAGCCAAGAGAGGTGAAGAAAAGGATGAGGTAACCAGGATTGAGAACCTCAAGGGAAGTCCTGAGTGAAGCAGGAGGGGGCCAGGGACCCCCTCCCAGAGGTCACTGAGCTGAGACCACCCCCAGAGCGCCCCCAAATGGTGGGAGGCGGAAGGGTGGGGGCTGAGGTAGGCCCAGGGCGGGCGGGGTCACCGAGAGGGGAGAGGGAACCCTTCTCCGGGCACCGCCATCCTGTGCGTTGGCTGCCGGCTTGGAGTATGGTTGACATCCTTTCTTGGGGAGGAGAAAGGAGATGAGAGGAGCACCTGACTCAGTTGGCCTGGGCCAAGCCTGCCGCTAGCTGAAAGTGGCTCCTGGGCTGGGCCGCGTCCTCGTCCGGGTAGAGAGAGAGCAGGGAGGCGCCTGGGCCTGTGGGGGAAGATGGAAGGAAAACCAATGGGGAGTTATCACCCCAACCCGTCTTCCCTCCCAGACAGTTAAAAGCCTGACCGCTGGGACTTCCCTGGTGGTCCAGTGGTTAAGAATCTGCTTTCCAATGTAGAGGACCCAGGTTCCACCCCTGGTCGGGGAACTAAGATCCCGCATGCTGTTCAGTGCAGACAAAAAAAATAAGATGGCAACTCCCCCACCACCAAACTCCTTTCCCCCTGCATGCACTATTTCCCCTAGTGGCGCTGGTTTTCGTTACTTCTGTCTTTGTTCTGGACTGGCTCTCTCAGTAGAATGTCAGCTCTATGAGGGCAGGGAGTTCTGCCTATTTCGCTTCCAGGTATGTCTCTAGCTCCTCGGACAGCACCTGGCACTTACTGTGTGTTCAGTGAATATTTGTTACACGTATAAAGGAAAAGAATGAATTGAGGGACAGTGACCGAGGCTGAAACGGAGGATGTGATGCAGAGTGTCGTCTGAGATGAGGCAGCAGTCAGACCCCACGGAGACTAGAGTCCAAGCTGAGGGTCTCCCTCTTTCTGAAGGGCACTAGGGAGCCTTGGAAAAGCTTTGAGCAGAGGAAGACCAGGGTCAGATTCGTGCTTTGGAAAGCTGCCTCTGGCTGATGCCTAGCGGTTTCAGGTGGAGCCATGGCTGTTGCCAAGGATGCTGGGAGCCACACAGACACAGCAGCTAGTCCCCCTCTGCGGGGGGCTCTGAAAACAGCATCACCGCACCAGCGAGCTTTCTTGAGTGTTTCTTATGAAACCAGTCTCGGCAGCATCTCTACAAGTCCTCAAAACATCTCCTTAAAGTGTGAACTCTTACAATAGGCCCTCACAGAGGGGCTTCCCAGGTAGCGCTAGTGGTTAAGAACCTGCCCGCCAAAGCAGGAAACGTAGGTTTGATCCCTGGGTCAGAAGATGCCCTGGAGGAGGAAATGGTGATCCACTCCAGTGTTCTTGCCTGGGAAATCCCATGGACAGAGGAGCCTGGCAGGCTACAGTCCATGGGGTCGCAGAGTCGACACGACTGAGCGGCTGAGCACACTGTCACTAACAGAGGCGGGAAACTGAGACTCTAGAAGCAGAAACCACCTCCCAAGGCCACAAGCTGGGAATGACCAAGGCGCAATCAGACAAGGGCTTGGGGAGACCTGGGCTCCGCTTCCACCTCAGGGGGCAGCTTTGGCCAGCCCCTGTCCCCCTCAGGGCCTCTTCTTTCCTCCCACGGTGCCCCCCAACCCCCGAGAAAGTAGGAGGGGCTGTTTCCACACGTGCAGGCACTGACAGCCCATCGCCACCCTCGATCACCCCACCTTCTCTCAGCCATCTAAGGCACCTCTCACGGGAGACAGGGACCCAGGGCCCGTCTACCCAGGTTGCTACTCACCCAGGGGCTCATTCAGTTCCAGGAGGTGAGTGCTGGGATCCCGCCGGCTCCCTGGGGCTGGTCCTCCCGTCAGAAGGAAGCTCTAGGGGACAGAGACAAAGCCACCGTCATTAACATCATATCCAAGGAGGCAGGATGGTGCGGTGCTTAAGGGCCCTGTGGGGCTCAGTGGCCACTTATCAGCTCTGTGACCTTGGTGTGAGTGCTGGGATCCCGCCGGCTCCCTGGGGCTGGTCCTCCCGTCAGAAGGAAGCTCTAGGGGACAGAGACAAAGCCACCGTCATTAACATCATATCCAAGGAGGCAGGATGGTGCGGTGCTTAAGGGCCCTGTGGGGCTCAGTGACCACTTATCAGCTCTGTGACCTTGAGTGAGCTGCTGTCCCAGACGTGCTCTGCGGCTCCTTCCAGAGCCTTGTTCTTCCCTTCTCCTGGGCCCCAGCAAGCTGCCCTGCTCCCATGGACTCCATCTAGGTGCAGCCTTCCTGCTCCTTGTTTGGGTTTTTTTGCTCCTTGCTTTCCCTTGGGTTTCACGTGATGGGAGATATCAGCAGGTGGGAGGAGGAAGACCAGGGGTATTTGATCTTTTAGCTGCTTCCCTGCTGGCTTATCATGGGTTGACTGTGTCCCTCCACCGAAGGTTTCAGCTCTTACAAGGTGGACCCTACTCTCTCAAGGATCGGGTCACCACCCCCTTGCCCTGTGCCTTCAGGCTAGAGGTGGTATTGCTAATCCCAGGGTCTTGCCCACACCTTTACCCATAGTCTTGTTACTAAATTCTCCTTAATACCCCATTTGAGCATGCTCTCTGTGTCCTGTCCAGACTCTGACTGATAGAGTTGTTTAACCTCTTGAGTGTAAATGTGAATAATAATAATTGGGAATTCCCTGGTGGTCCAATGCGCTTTCATTGCTGAGGGCCCAGATTCAATCCCCGGTCAGGGAACTAAGATCCCACAAGCTGCCTGGCATGGCCAAAAACAAATAAATAAATTTAAAGAAAAAAATTTAAAATAATTATTACTATTCAAGAGTGGCTGTAGGGATTGAATAATTTACTCATGCTAGGCATTTAGTGCAGTCAGCAGCTGGCACATGGTAAATACTCAATAAGTAAGAAATTGTTGATATTATCAACCTTTATAATATCAACCTGATATTATACTCTCATGTTCAAACAGCTCTGTTCAGACTGAGAATTCAGGCTTTTGTTTGGTAGGTTTTTATATGACTATTTATCAACAGCCCACTAGGAGCAGCTAAGAGCCTGATTTCATTGCATCTCAGGCCAGTCCTATGGAATGTAACTATCCCCACTCTGCAGATGAGGAGACTGAGACTCAGAGTGGTGACATCACCCATACACCCAAGGTGTCAGAGTTACTAGGTGACAGACCTGGGATTTGAACCCAAATCAGTCTGACTCTAGAGTCTGTACTCTTAAAGTTACACTAATAATCCAAGGCCAGGACAGCACTAGATTTGCCGGGGGGTCGGGGGGAAGGGGGAGGAGGAGTGGTTCCCATGGGAGGTGAGGTTTCCTACAGATATTCACCCTTGTCATTTCTCCCCTTACTCTGCTTATTTTTATCTTCTTAGCACTTCCACCAACTTACATCTATTTGCGAAGCCCTTTCGTACCTATTTTAAGCCAGCAGATCAAGGTCCTGCCCTTGACGGGATGACTGACCATCCATTTGACCTTCAGCTAGCCCCTGCCTCCCTTGTTTTTGCATCTCTGAAAACAGTAGGTTTAAGCCTCTCTGCTTCTGAGGGCCAGAGAATCCCACGCAACCCCACACATACCAGACTGAGGGGAGGCAACAGGAAATTTTCGGGTTCTAGGCTGGGGGATCGTTTGGGGGGCCTGATGCCCAGGAACTCCACCTTCTCTGCCTCGTCTTCTGAGCTCGGGACCCGGGCCCTGGAGGGAGATAGGCAAGAATCTCAGGGCCCAGCAAACCTGGGCAGGTGTGGGCCCCACTATGTGCAAGTGAGGAGCATCCATTCACGCGCCCAAGCACCCGTTTGTTCCTTTACTCATACACCCACCAGCCCATTCAATCATCTGTCAATACAACTTCCCATTCATCTATCCAATGACCCATCACTCACCCACATACCTATACAGCCTCCATCCATCTGACCTTCCATTCATCCACCTATCCATCCATCCACCTACTATACTCACTAATTTTCTCCCTCTCTCATTTCACAAATCCTTGTTAGGTACCCACTGTATCCAGCTCCAGGCTGAGAGTCTTGGAAAATAATGAGATGTATCCATGAAAGCCTCGTAAGAATAGTTACCAGACCACCCTGGAGACTAATGGGCTCATGCCTGCAACTTGGAGAGCAGAAACTTGTGTATTAATAATAGTGACTCAGGGGGCTTCCGTGGTGTCTCAGTGGTTAAGAACCCACCTGCCAATGCAGGAGACACGGGTTCGATCCCTGGTCCGGGAAGATCCCACATGCTGCAGAGC
This sequence comes from Cephalophus harveyi, assembly GCA_006410635.1. Classification (NCBI taxonomy): domain Eukaryota; kingdom Metazoa; phylum Chordata; class Mammalia; order Artiodactyla; family Bovidae; genus Cephalophus; species Cephalophus harveyi. The sequence goes on along the minus strand of SJYT01046054.1, from coordinate 912,736 downwards.
AGCTAAGCCTGTGCACCACCATTGAGCCTGCACTCCAGGGCTCGGGAGCGGCAACGACTGAAGCCCACATGCCTAGAGTCGGGGCTCCACAGCAAGAGAGGCCACCCCATGAGGTGACCAAGCACCTCAGTGAGAGTAGCCCCTGCTGTCTGCAGCTAGAGAGAAGCCCGGGCAGCAGTGAAGACCCAGCACAGCCATAAATAAATAAAATTGTTAAAGAAAAATAATGGTCTAACATCACTGAAAGGGGGACACGGGGCCTCTGAAATATACATGAAATCGTGTGTCAGTATGTGTATGTGTCAAGTTTCTTGGGAAGAGTTCGTGGCTTTCAGCAGATTCTCAGCTGTTTAGGAAACTTGGTTCTGGACAGTTTCTCTGACACCATGGCAGTGTCGTCTTCACTGTGACAAAAACTGTCACTAGGCCAGAAATACATCCTAAAGGAGAGGTTGGCTGGTGGGATGTGGATAACAATAAGAACTGGGGAGGGAGCTCCAGAAGGAGGGCACAGCCCAGACAAAGACATAAAGATGGAAACAAACATGGCAAGTGCTGGGGACACCAAAGGCCTGGCTGGAACAGAGGTCAGGGTAGGAGGAACAAGGAGGGATGAGGCTGAAACTAGGGGGCAGGAGAAAGATGGGGTCAGGGACCTTCTCTCTACCTCCCTTTTATCTACCCCGACCAGGGATTGAACCCGCGCCCTCGGCAGTGAAAGCACAGAGTCCTAACCACTGGACTGCCAGCGAGTTCCCTCTACACTGCCTTTGTATCCCTGCTCAACTGCAGCTCACCTCTTCCGAGCCCCAACCATGGGGGAGGATGCTGAGGGGTCCCCTCTGGAAGGGCTGGAGCAACTCAGCCTGGGGTCACTCCCCCAGCGGGGCAGCAGGGAGGTCTCAGGGGTTGGGGGCGACATGCCGTGGAAGCTCCGAGCACGGGGCCGGGGGACAGCCCCTGAAGGTCTGTGGTAGGCCCTGGGTAGCTGCTCGCTGGAGTTGAGCTGAAAGTCATCATCCATGGAGATGTAGGGGGCCAGCATCTCCAAATCCAGAGCATCGACGTCCTGCAGAGGGCAGGAGGGAGTTAAGAGCGTGAGCTTTGGCCTTGGGTGGACCTGGGCTGGAGTCTGAGCTCCACCACTTCTGAGTTGTGTGCCTGAGGTCCAGGGTCTGAGCCTCAGTTTCCTCATCTATAAAATGGGCAGAAAGACTGTGGTAGCCAGTTGCCAAGATGGCCCCCAAGGATCCTCACCTCTTGGTATTTAGGCCCTAGTTTAGTCCCCAGCTACTGTGTCCAGCCAATCCTAAAAGACATCAACCCTGAATATCCACTGGAAGGACAGATGCTGATGCTCCAACACTTTGGCCACCCAATGCGAAGGGCCAGCTTATTGGAAAAGACCCTGATGCTGGAAAAGATTGAAGGCAGGAGAAGGGGGCAACAGAGAATGAAATGGTTGGATGGCATCACCAACTGAATGGACATGAGTTTGAGCAAACTCTGGGAAATGGGAAGCCTGGCGTACTGCAGTCCATGGGGTCACAAAGAGTCGGACACAACTTGGTGACTGAACGACAACAACAAAGACCTTAGGAAGACAAAAGGTGGGGTCTAGAATATCCTTAGTCTGACGAAAGGCACTGTAGAGTTTAAGGATGTGCCTCGCAGGTCTTCTCAATCAAACAGTAGAACTTCTGTTAAACTTCAGAGCTCTGTCACCCAGCCATCTCAACAGAAGCCTGAAGTAGAGCAGGGTTTATCTCAGAGATTAGTGGGTATGGCTTTTGTTTCGTGGAGTGAACTCCAAAGACGTGAACAGAAGCATTGGCAGCTTGGACTGAAGGGGAAAGGGATGGTACAAAATGAAAAGGGACCTTTGGACCATCAAAACTCTCCAAGCAGAAAGCAGGTTACAAAAACCACTCAGCTGCAAACACAGGCTACCTTTATCTGAAAAAGGAAGGATGACAGAGTGAATTGCCAAGAGCCCAAAGGGTGGAGCCAAGAACCATGGAGAAAAACTACTGGGAAATAGTAGGAATGAGTTCTGATCCAGGAACTTTTTTTTTTCAGTTGAAGGATAAGTGGTTTACAGTATTGTGTTGGTTTCTGCCATACATCAACATGACGAGGGACTTTTGATATTTGCCCAAATGGATTTCAAAACTGCTATGGATCAGTGATCCAAGTGCGCTCCTTCCCCCTGCTTTTTTGAATAGGAATATTTAGGCAGTTATTCTACGCCTGTCCCATCACTGGATGTTGGGAATGTGGATGGCAGACAACTTGTCTCTTTAGTTCAGAGGCCAGCGGATTGAGAGGAACTGTATTTGAGGTGCTCAGCCACACCCAGACCTGACTGGGGTGATGAGATTCTGGAGTTAAAGTTGATGTTGTAATGGGAAGAGACTTTGGAGGGCCTTGGGAGGGGTGAGTGTACCTTCTGTGAGGGAGAGACATGAATCATTGGCGGTCCCAAGGATCACTGCCTTCTGGCGTTCCCACTTGTTTGTGACTGCCTTCCACACTGTGCCGTGGTTGGTCTGTCTGACCAATACAATACAGCGGAAGTGATGGGATGTCACTTCTGAGGTTAGGATATAAACGACCGCAACTCCTGTCTTGGGTTCACTCTGTCTCTCGGATCACTCGCCTCGGGGGAAGCCAGCTGGCGTGCTGTGAGGATGCTTAGGCAGCCTCTGTACAGGCCCACATGGTGAGGAACTGAGGCCTCCAGGCAAAGCCATGAGGGCCTGCAGCCTGCCAGCAACCATGTGCCTGAATTTGGAAATGGATCCTCTAGCCCCACACGACTGTAGCCCTGACAGAACCTGATTTCAACCTCATGAAAGACTCAGACAAAACCATCCAGCTAAGCTGCTTCCAGATTTCTAATTCTCAGAAACCGTGCAAAGTAATAAATGTTTGCTTTAAGGTACTGAGTTTTGGGGTAACGTGTGACACAGTGATAGACGCTAATACATCATGCCACTGTCATCTTCTCTCTCCAGACCACCAATCATCCAAACACTTTCCATCTACCATCCATCCAACAGTCTGTCTATCCCACAACCCATCCATCTAGATACCTAAGCATTACCCATCCATCTCTCTACTGTCGCCCACCTAGTGAATTCAGTGATCCATCTATCTGTTCATTAACCACTCCACCATCCCTCTCTAAAGCTTAGATGCGTCACCTAGAACCCAGAGGTAAAGACCGCTCCTTCCATGCCAGCCCTTACCTGAGCGATATCTAGATCGGTCTCCACTGTCTGCAGGTCTTTCCCAGAGGCCAAGACTTTGTGTGCATTCTCCACATCCACAAGGAGTTCATCTGGGAGATCCGCCTGCGGGGACAGAGTAGAGACTCAAGGAAATCTTGGGCCTGGGACATGTTGGCAGTAAGGCAGTCTAAACATCTGAGCTCAGGCTAGAAGTGAGGGTCAGTGGTCAGACAGCTGGGACACCAAGTGAGTCAAACAGCAAATGTGAGCTTCTGAACCTGGGTGTGCAAAAGTCGGAGTGCCTGGGTGTAGACTGACAGAGCACACTTCGGAGGTTCCAAAGACCGAAGCCTGAGGCCAAGATACTTGGGCCCTGGCGGGTTAAAGATCTTGGAGTCTGGGGGGAAACAATGCCAAGTCCAGTTGTCCCAAGGGTAAGGGTGAGGTCAAAGGTCACAGTCTGTTTCTCTGGTGGACAGAAGATATTTTGGGGGGTCATGAAGGTGGGGATAAGGAAAGTCAAGACTAGATATTATGGACCCCTGAGTCAAAGGTCAGCTTTCTGGACTCTTAAGTAAAAACAGTAATCATTACGGTCTGTTGAAGTCTTTACCAAGTGCTTGTCATGAATGATATCACTGAACCCTTGCCATAACCAGTGAGGTGGCTACGTGCTGCTATCCTAATTTTACAGGTGAGGAAACCGAGGCCCCGCTTGTCAGGTAACACAGCTCTACATGGCAGAATCAGGGTCTGAATCCAGGTTTGAGTAATCTAAAACATCAGGCATTCTTGTCTCTGTGAGGTCAAAACTCAGAGAACCCAGGACTTCCCTAGCGGTGCAGTGGGTAAGACTCCGTGCTTCCACTCCAGGGGGTGCAGGCTCCATCCCTGGTCAGGGAACTAGATCCCACTTGCTGTGTGGTGCGGCCACAAAGTAAAAATTAAAAAAAAAAAAAAAAAATTCAGATGTTTAGTCACACATCCTACATTTTGATCCAGATAACAGTTGAAAGAAATCTGGAATCTAGATCTTGAAGGAACCCCAACTCCATCTCATCCCCAACCTTTCCACTCCACAGAGGGAGAAACTGATGGCCAGAGAAAAGCAAGGTTCAAGCCAAAGACCCAAAAGCCTGGATCCTGAGGGCTGAAGTGGAGGGAATGCTTACCGGAAGAGGACTCTGGGGGCGCCGTGTGGCTGGGGGTGCACTGGGGGTAGCAGCTACTGAAGTCCCGTCCAGGATTGGTGCCAGGAGGCGACGGAGGTCAGGGCTACAGAACCGACGGGGGTCAGCGGCCAGGGCGGCCTCACTCAGGGCAGGGGGGTGCAGGAAAGCCAGGATCCGGGGGCCAGAGGTATCTGCAGAACATACCAAGATGGGTAGGACACAGGAGGGCCACTCAGCCCACCAGAGCTGATGATGTAATCAGTATGGACCCCATTCACAGCATTGGGAGCTGAGTGCTGGAGAAGACCTGCTGGGCCAGGTGCCATCCCTTCAGTTGCCCTGAAGGGTCCTAGGGGAGCGGGGGCACACAGTAGACAGGGACAGTAGCAACTGCCCAATGGTGGGGACGTGTTTTAATATTTCAGATTGACACAGCTGGACTGGGGCACAAAACACCTGGTTCTCCAGTAACACAGAACAGCTTTTGGCCATTTGGCTCTGGTGGAGGGAGGGTGAGTGGGCATGTTGGGGGAGGAAGCTGGCCCAAGACTCTCAAGGAGGTTCTAAGGACCCTGGAGGTCAAGATGTGGTCCTAAGCCAGTTCTAAGTCAGAAACGGAAAGGGTGTGGGTGACCTCATACCACACCCAGGAGCATGGGTTGCTAGCAACCCTTTGCAGATGGTGAAGCCCTAAAGAACAGTCAGGGAGGGAAACTCATTTATCCAGGATTGGAGGGGGAGGGCAATTAAGCAGGAGAAAAGGAAGAGGTAAAAAGAAGCCAGATGTGGAAGGGTCTAGACTATTGGAAGCCAAAGTATAGCGAAGTGGGAGCAGGGAACAAATTGAAAGTGGGGACAGTTGGGAGTCACAGCAGGATTCAGAGCACAGGATGACAAGACAAGCAATTCAGGAGAAGAGGGAGGGCAGAAGAGAGAAGAGCATTCTGGGCAAAGGAAGCTGCACATGCAAAGGCCCTGAGGCAGGAAAGAGTCTATTCTGTTCCCAGAGCTCTAAGGAGGCTGGTGTGGTTAAGAAAGTGAGCGAGAAGGGGAAGGAGGCAGGAGGGAGGTCACACGGGGCCAAGCGGGTCAGATGAAGGCACTGGGCTTTCTCCCGAGCATCCTGGGGACACAACTCCACCCAGCCCGGCCCCATACCAAGTCTGTCCCCAGGATTAGGGACATCCTTCTGAGAGGGGCTGCCCCGCTGAACGTGTCTGCGAGAGTGTCGCTCCGTTTGCTCCAGGGACAGCACCACTTCGGTCTCTTCCACTCGGCTGGGGTACAGGGCAGAAAGGGGAGTGGGAGTCAGAGAGGGTGCCTGGCCCTACCCCTAGGCAGTCCCTTCCTAGTGATGTCCTGTTACAGGAGGCCATCTCGTCCAGGGGTGGGAGGGCATTGTACAGAAAATAATTTGCCATGCTGACTTGTTTTAAAGATTTAAATTTTGTTGACTGCTTTTTTTTTTATTATTATATTAAGAATAGCATTGCAAAGAAAGTTAAGGGTGTCTTCCCAAATTCCCTCTGTGGAAGCAAAGGCAGGAAAAAAAGAGTTGGCATTTAGCACAGCCTGGGAAGAGAGAAAGGGAAGAGAGACTGAGGAGCCATGAGGGGCAGAGAACAGGGAGACTGAAAGGCATGAGAACTAAATATTCTCTTTATAGACATTTACTTATAAAGGCATTCTTGTAAATGTATTGATGAAGACTATATATGTACCATATTCTTATGTTACCAAATATGAAGAATTTATAGGGATATATTTTTATGAATAAGATTTTATTTAGGAAGCTTCTATTCATAGACATTTGCCACATTCAAAGGAACGAATTTATAAATATATGCTTCTGTCCCTCTGTCTTCCTGCCGCCCCCTTCCTCCCCAGTCTCTAGCTGCAGAAGCAATCCAAATGTTCCCTTTGCAAACTGGCTTCTGGATAATGGGGCCCAGGGCGGAGGACCAGACCCTTATTTGCATCTCATTTGCATAACACTCTCCAGGACAGAGTGTGGGTGGTCCTTCCACCAGCTCTTCCAGAAGCTGGGACCCTGCACCATCCTCACCCACCCCTTCTGGGCTGAAAACATCCCAATTGAGGCTGGATCCAAAGCTCCCCCACCCCTCTAGAAAAACAGAGGCTCATACAGTCATGTGTACACGCACTCCGTACTCACAGGCACAAACAGGAACCTTCATATACCCCCAGGTGTATTCCTGGTCAGGTAGGCACACATACTGTCTACACTGGGGCCAACACATGTGCCTACATGCCACACGGAACGCACATATTCATTCCTTCCAGACCTTTCCTTGTTTGTGCTCAGTCGCAGTCATGTCCAACTCTCTGTCATCCCATGGGCTGGAGCCCACCAGGTTCCTCTGTCCATGGGATTTCCCAGGCAAGAATACTCGAGTGGGCTGCCATTTCCTCCTCCAGGGGCTCTTTCCAATCCAGGGATTGGACCCACGTCTCTTATACCTCTTGTACTGGCAGGTGGATTCTCTACCACTGTACCACCTCAGAAGCCCTTTCCTAGACAACCAGAAATACTTAGTGGTTAAGAACAAGGGCTCTGCAGCCAGCAGCCTGGGATTCAGATTCCAACTCTGCCTCATACAAGCTGTGTGACCTTGAGCCTATGGCTGAACCTCTCTGGGCCTCATTTTCCTGTTCTGTAAAGTGGGGATAATAATAGTACCGCCTCCCCAAGTTGTCATGAGTCCTAAATAAGTTAGTATATGTCAAATGCATAGAACTGTGGCACAGGATGAGCTCTATATATTTGCCATCATTGTTTATTGAGCAATTACTATGTGCCAGGCACTGACGTTTCAACAGTGAACAAGACAGGCAAGACTTCTGGCTCTCATGGTGGGAAATGCTAGTGGGAAAAGACAGACCTTAAGTAAAAGACATTATTTGTTGGTAAATGTATCTATGTCATTGTTGTTATTTAGTTGCTAAGTCACGTCTGACTCTTGGTGACCCCATGGACTGACTGTAGCTTGCTAGCCTCCTCCGTCCATAGGATTTCCCAGGCAAGAATACTGGAGAAGGTTGCCATTTCCTTCTCCAGGGGATTTTCCTGACCCAGGGATCAAACCTGCATCTCCTGCATTGGGAAGCGGATTCTTTACCACTGAGTCACCAGGGAAGCCCTATCTATGTATTTACAAAAAGTATTATACACCTTTCCGGTAAACAAAGCACTTGAAACATGGCTGGTTGGAACTGAGATGTATCGTCATGTAAGTGGCTTCCCCAGTGGCTCAGCGGTAAAGAATCTGCATGCAATGCAATCCCTGGGTTGGGAAGATTCCCTGGGTAAGGAAATGGCCACCCGCTCCAGTCTTCTTGCCTGGAGAATCCCACGGACAGAGGAACCTGGCAGGCTACAGTCCAGCGGATGGCAGTCGGACATGACTGAAGTGACTGAGCAGGTCAGTGTAAAACACACCCCGGAGACATACTCTCCTGATGGTCTAGCGGCTAGGAATCCATATTCCAAATGCAGGGAGCCTGAGTTCGATCCCTGGTAAGGGGACTAGATCCCACATACTGCAACTAAAGATCCCACATGCCCCAGTGGAGATCAAAGAGCTCTCATGCCATCTGGGAGCAGCCAAATAAATAAAATAATAAAAATAATAAAACAGAATACACACTAGATTGAAAAATTGAGTATGAAAAAAGAATCTAAAAGTCTCAATAATTTTTAGGGGACTTCCCTGATAGTCCAGTGGTTACGACTCCAAGCTTCCAGAGCTTTTGCTGCAGGGGCTTGGGTTTGATCCCTGATGCAAGAACTAAGATCCCACATCCCACTCAGCATGGCCAAGAAATCTTTACAACTTCTTAAATAATAATTTTTAATATCAATTACATGTTGAAATGATATTTTTGTATGCATTCGAATATGTACACGTGTACTATAACATAATGTACAATAATTTAATAGTCTTATTTATTACATTAATCCATATAGTCAGAGCTATGGTTTTTCCAGCAGTCATGTATGGATGTGACAGTTGGACCATAAAGAAGGCTAAGTGCCAAAGAACTGATGCTTTTGAACTGTGGTGTTGTAGAAGACTATTGAGAGTCCCTTGGACAGCAACATCAAACCAGTCAGTCCTAAAGGAAATCAACCCTGAATATTTCTTGGAAGGACTGATGCTGAAGCTGAAGCTCCAATACTTTGGACACCTGATGCGAAGAGCCGACTCATTGGAAAAGACTCTGATGTTGGGAAAGACTGAAGACAAAAGGAGAAGGTCCTCCAGACCTGCTTGGGTCAAAACTCAGCTAACTGTGTGACATCAGGCAAAGGACTTCCTCTCTGTGGTCTTCAGTTTTCCCTCCTCCAAAATAGGGATCGAGGAACTTCCTTGGTGGTCCAGTGGTTAAGAATCTGCTTTCCAATGTAGAGGATACGGGTTCAATCCCTAGTCAGGAAACTAAGATCCCCCATGCCTCGGGGCAACTAAGCCCACACTGCCACAACTAGAGAGCCTGCTTGCAGCAAACGACTGAGCCCACGCGCTCTGGAGCCCATCCGCCACAACTAGAAACTCAAGCTGAAACGAAGACCCTGCATATGAACTAAGAGCTGATGCAGCCAAAAATAAATAAATGATCCGTTAAAATGGGGATCCAAATAATGGTTATACCTCATGGGCTTCTTGTGAGTACAAAGCCCATGGTGTAGAATGCTGTAAGTGCCCTGAGCAAGTGAGTTTTATTTTTATGGAGCAGGTGCTACTGGCAATGGAAGGAGGCTCAGATGTGGAAGAGGAAGGATGGAGTCTACAAAGTGTCAGCACTCAGGCAGGCACAGAGACCCACGCAGCTGCATGCCACATGATATTCATACTCAGTGCTTCTCATCTCACAGTTAACCCCCTTCCAAATCAGAATCTTTGAATAACTTGTAGCCTTGAGAAGAATCAGAGCAAAGGAGAGGGGACCTCACTGTTACTGAGTAACCTCCTATTCATGCTTCATCCATTTTCTGCCAGTAAAACGGAACTCCCCAGGCCTGCTCTTGGCTTAGAGGGTGAAAGATTGAAATTCCAGGGCCTGGCCATCCAAAGGCAAGTCTTCATAATGAATAAAAGGAGCTTCCAGAAGAGATAGGAGGGCAGGTCCCCTCTCCTTTGCTCTGATTCTTCTCAAGGCTGCTGCTGCTGCTAAGTCACTTCAGTCGTGTCCGACTCTGTGCGACCCCATAGATGGCAGCCCTCCAGGCTCCCCTGTCCCTGGGATTCTCCAGGCAAGAACACTGGAGTGGGTTGCCATTTCCTTCTCCAATGCATGAAAGTGAAAAGTGAAAGTGAAGTCACTCAGTCGTGTCCTACTCTTTATGACCCCATGGACTGCAGCCCACCAGGCTCCTCCATCCATGGGATTTTCCAGGCAGGAGTATTGGAGTGGGGTGCCATCACCTTCTCCGGCTACAAGTTATTCAAAGATTGTGATTTGAAAGGAAGTTGATGGGAGAGCATTTCGAAGACGACCAGTCTTGTTTTCCCGTGTATGAAGACTTGCATAAATATTCCTGTTACCAACATCTGTTTTCTAATACAATCTCTTCTTGATCAAAAAGACCCTGGGAGGGACTTCCCTGGTGGTCCAGGGGCTAAGACTCCATGCTCCCCATGCAGGGGGCCCTGGTTTGACCCTGGTCTGGGAACCAGATCCTGCATGCTGCAACTAAGAGTTTGTATGCCACAACTAAAACTCGGCTCAGCCAAGTAAATAAATTAAAAAAAAAAAGAAAAAAAAAAGACCCAAGGAAACTCCTATGGTTTTAGAAATGCATGCCATGTCCTGGGAGACAGACTTCAAAGAAAAGCTGTAATTCTCTGTCCTGGGTGATAATTAGCTGCCCTTGTCGCATGTTGTCATGGTGAAAAACTTCTAAGATCCATGATGGAAGGGGGGGAGGAGCCTATGCTTTACCACTACACGCTCATTAGAGTGGTTCTAATGAAGAAAGAGGAAATCAACCCTGAATATTCACTGGAAGGATTGACGCTGAAGCTCCAATACTCTGGCCACCTGATGCGAAGAGCTGACTCACTGGAAAAGACCCTGATTCTGGGAAAGACTGAAGGCAAAAGGAGAAGGGGGCGGCAGAAGGTGAGATGGTTAGACAGCATCACCAAATCAATGGACATGAATCCGAGCAAACTCTGGGAAATAGTGAAGGACGGGGGAGCCTGGCTTGCTGCAGTCCACATGGTTGCAAAGTGGGACACAGCGACTAAACATCAATGAAGACAAAAACAGACAATATAAAATAAAATGCTGGCAAGGATGCAGAGGACTAGAACCCTCACACAATGCTGATGGGAATATAAAAGGGCACAGCCACCTTAGAGAGCAGTTTGGCAGTTTCTTCTGAAGTTAAGCATACACCGACCATACGGCCCATCCATTCCATTCCGAGGTGTTGATCCAAGAGGAATGAACGACCTCACAATATCATGGATGAGAATGTTTCCTTTTCTCGTAATCACCCCAAATAGTCAACAGTTCAAATGTCCTCCAACTGAAGAATGGATAAACTGCGGTCCATACATATTCATAGCATAGATTACCTAGCATCAAAAAGGAACTGATGGATACACACCACAACATAAATTTAAAATCTTTTAGGCTAAGTGAGAGAAACCAGGCTCAAAGACTACATACTATAGAATTTCGTGTACATGACATTCTAGAAAAGGCAAAATCTAGGGTCAGAGATTAGATCACTCGTGCCCAGAGACCACTAGGGGGTGGGCTGAGGTTCACTATATAAGAATTCTGGGGGGTGATGAAACGACTCTATAGCTTTTTTTATGTTTTGACCTTGCTGTGAAACTTGTGGGACCTTAGTTCCCCAACCAGGTATTGAACCCTGGCCCCAGCAGTGAAAGTCAAGAAAGAAGCCAAGTCCTCACCATTAGGCTGCCAGGAAATTCTCTGCTCTATAGCCTGACTGTGGTTGGGGTTACACAATTCTGTGCATTTGTCAAAACTCACAGAACCACATACAAAAAAAGAGTGAATCTTCTCATGTAAATTACATGTCAATTTTTTAAAAGGCCCTATGATTCAGCTGTCTTATAACTTGAAAATAGTCTTTTTCATTTAAATTACCAGCACACACTCATATATTTGTGTCTATATGAAGATGCCTGTGTGTCATCAGTCACAGGTGTTCTACATACATGTGCACACTTCTCACGTGTGCACCGTGCACACGCACACTTGAACATATACACACATACCTGTTCATACATATGCAGACCAGACCCATGCACACAGACATCCCACCTCCTTCCCGCTTACCTGATCAGGAAGTGGACGCAGACGATACTCTCAGATTGGGGACCCCGGCCCCCTGACACCACTGTGGCCTGGGTCTGGGTCCACAGGTAGCCACCACTCCGGGCCAGGAAGCGGTACTGCCCCGTTACTGCCTGGCCCTTGCTCAGCACTGGGGAGGAGCATGGGGAGGGGTTAGGGAAACTGAGGAGAGAAGGCAATGGGGCGGGGCACGGGGTCAGGGAAGGGAATGTTCACTGGGGCTTGGGGAGCGCGGAGCTGGTGTTGGCTGGCGCCATGCAGCACCGGAAATGGAACCTGAACACATACACGTATGGATGCTCTGGCCAACTGCGTCCGAGTCCAGCGCGTGGATGTACTCGTAGGCAGAACAGCCAATCAGGTCGTCGGGGCTGTAGCCGGCAACCTCCGCGATCCTGAGGTGGGTGCAGTGGAGCCTAGGTCAGTTCAACAGGCTGAGGTGGAGGGTGGGTGAAAGGAAGGAGAGGGGGGAAACGGGGCTGAAGCCAGCAAGACAGAGAGAGACAGGCTTGTAACAGAGAGAAAGGGAGCGCAAGGAATAGGAAAAGGAGTGTGGCAGGCTGAATAATGGCCCCTGAAGATGTCTCCGTCCTAATTTCCTGAACCTGTAAACACACTACCTTCTACGGCAAAAGGGATTTTGTAGATGTGATGAAGTTAACGATCTTGAGATGGAGAGATGATCCAGGATCCCCTGGGTGGGCCCAGTGTAATCACGGGAGTCCTTACAAGCGGGGGGAACCACACGGTCAGAGTGAGAACAGAAGATGGGATGATGGAGGCGGAGGTGGAAGTGATGTGCTTTGAGGTGGAGCGAGGGACCACGAGCCAAGGGATGTAGGGGATCCCCAGAAGCTTCTATGGCAAGGAAACAGATTCTTCCTTGGAGCCTCTGGAAAGAACACAGCCTTTGATTTTCATTTCATAAGACTCTTCTCAGACTTGTCACCTCCAGAACTCTGAGATAGAGAATATATGTTGTTCTAAGCCAATAGGTATGCGGTAACAGGATACAGCAGCCATAGGAAATTAACAGCGGAGGAGCGTGCGTGCGTGAGGAGCGTGCATGTGTGCGTGCTCAGACGCTTCAGTCCTGTCCGACTGTTTGCAACCCTATTGGTTGTAGCCCGCCAGGCTCCTCTGTTCACGGGATTTTTCGGGCAAGAATACTGGAGTGAGTTGCCATGCCCTCCTCGAGGGGATCTTCCTGACCCAGGGATCGAGCCCGCAGCCCTGCATTGCAGGTATATTCTCTACCCACTGAGCCACCTGGAAAGCCCGAATAGGGGAGGAGAGAGAAGGTAAAAATGGGGAGAGCGATGAAAAGAAAGACAAAAGAAAACGTGAAAGAAATAGGAGAGGGGTAGAGAAAGGAAGAAAGAACATCACAAAAAAGAACGAATAGAAATAAAAAGCAATCATTATGATAATTATTTTAAAAAATAGGCACGTCGAGGCTACTCTGCACCAGGCAACTCACTGAGTGCTCAGAGCACCTGTTCTAAGTAGGCTCTGTTCTCACTTCACAGGACGGATGAGGAAAGTGGGGTACAGAGAGGTGCGGTCCTTTGGCCAAGGATGCACAACCAGCATTTGAACTCGAACAGTCTGAACTCAGATAAGAAGACCCACATATAGGGAACTTCCTTGGCATGTTCAGAAGTTAAGACTCTGCATTTCCAGTGCAGGGGGCTCAGGTTCAATCCCTGGTGGAGGAACTAAGATCCCCCATGATCAGAGGCATGGCCAAAAATTAAAAAAAAAAAGACAATTCAGAGGCAGGCAGACATATCAAGACAGAGACAGATGGAGTCAGAGAGACAGAAACAGACCAGAGAGAGAAGCTGGGGGTGGGGGGTAGGAGAGGAGATGGTGAGTGAACTTGGGCAGAAAGGAAGAGGAGGAGCTGGGCTTGGCAGGTGGTGGGTGGGCCCCTGACTCCTGCCCACCTCTCATCACAGTAGATGAACTTCATGTCCAGGCTGTGGCGGCTGAGGAAGGCCCCTCGGCCCAGTGGGGGCTCTAGGCTGCCAGGGTGGGGGATGGCTTCACAGATTAGCACCAGGCATTGCAGGGGGGGCTCCAAGTTGGGACTCCCAGCCAGGGAAGTCTGTGCTGGGGGCTTGTAGACCCTCATGTGTCCAGAACAGTGTAGTACCTGGTGGGGATAGTTGGGGGCAAGAAGGTGATGTACCTGGGCCTGGGGCTACTCAGAGGACTGGGAGGTATGATCCTATGGGCCCCTCCCCCAGAGAACTGAAAGAAGAAAGCCCTGAGGATTTCAGAGCCCCAGCTCAGGGAGCTCTGAGGACCCCCAGACCCCAACCCCATAGAGACCCCAACCTAAGAAGGTTCTGACAATCTCCAGATTTTAAGACACAGGGAGCTTTGAGGACCCGATTTTCCTACCCCATGGAGACTCCAGACTCAGGATGCTGAGGACTCCCAGCACCAGGCCCACAGAGATCCAGACTAAGGATACAAGGACCCCCCGCTACCCAGCCTCCTAAGTACCCAGAGGATGTCCAAGACCCAGCCTGAGAAAGCCCCACTGGATCCCGGGCCCAGGAGACCCCCGGACTCCAACCCACTGAGGGGAACTTTAGGGCTCAGGTCCAGCCCTGGCGGGCCCCTCCCCTACAGGCCAGATCCTGCCCACCTTCCAGGTGGCCGCCTTGAGATTGAGGGTTCGCCCGCGGCTGCTGAGGGTGCTCTTCATGCGCAAGGAGAAGCACCGCTCCGTGGGGGCCTCCGGCTTCTTTTTGGACAGGCCTGAGGAGGGCCGCGGGGTGGGGGAGGAGGGGAAGGGAGAGGACGGGGAGGGAGGAGCTGGTCATCGGGTAGCTCAGGACAGGGCCCAGGTCTCTCCAGCACCGTGGTTACTACACTCTTCCCAGCCTCATCCTCAAAATCTAGACCTGAAACCAGAGAGGGTCTCCCAGGGGTATGCTAGCTCTTTAAGACCCGCCCCCGAGAGCGGGGTGAGTCCCTGCATTCCCCCAAGGCAGGGCCACAGCGTCCTTCTCTTCCCGTCTTTTTTTCTTAGTGGACAGGGAAGCTTGGCATGCCGCAGTCCATGGGGTCGCAAAGAGTCAGACACGACTGAGCGACAGAACTGAACTGAACTGATTCCAGAGGGGAGAGGATATGCTGAGGGCAGGATGGAGCCTCAGTTTCTGTAATTTAAGGGCAGAGACCTCCAGGGAACTCACTCTGCCTGGGGGTCAGGGCATCTTGAAGTTCCTCTTGGTCACAGGGATGGATAAAATCAAAGATATTGTGTCCGATCAGCTCCAGCTGGGAGGGAGGGAAGCAGAGGGGTGCCTTGGAGGAAAAGCATTTTTACAAGGGCCTCTGACCCATCTCACCCTTCCCATCCTCATCACCCTGCCCCAATTCATGAACCCGGATTATTTTCCTAGTCTCCTTATTCATTCATTCATTTCTTCAACATGCCAGGCCTTCTTCTAGATGGTGTGGGCACAGAAGTAACTACAAAGACAAAACCCCTAACTCTCAGAGCTTACTGGGTAGTGGGGCGCATGCTCAGTCGCTTCAGTCATGTCTGACTTTGCGACCCCGTGGACTGTAGCTCACCAGGCTCCTCTGCCCATGGGATTTTCCAGGCAAGAATACAGGAGTGGGTTGCCATGCCCTCCTCCAAGGGATCTTCCCAACCCAGGGATCAAACCCAGGTCTCCTGCATTGCAGGCGGATTCTTTATCAGCTGAGCTACTAGGGAAGTCCTTATGATGAAATGATGGAACATTATCTTAGAGGTAATGGTCAGAGCTAAAGCTGAACGGGGGAGTGATGAGATCTTGGAGTCCTGGCTCTGCCATTTCCTAGCTCTGGGACCTTGGAACATTCACCTTTCTGAGCTCAAGAGCTCAAACTAACAGAGAAGTTGGCATCAAGAGTGGGATGGGGACTTTCCTTGTGATCCAGTGGTTAAGAATCTGCCTGGCAAGGCATGAGATGTGGGTTCGATCCCTGGTTGGGGAACTAAGATCCCACATGCCGAGGAGTAACTAAGACTGAGAGCCACACCTACTGAGCCAGGAAGGCCACGACTAGGGAGTCCATGGGCCACAACAAAAGATCCCTCGCGATGCAGCTAAGACCTGACGCAGATAAATAAAATGTCTTTTTCAAAGAGTGGAATAACAAGGCAAGGCAAAGGAATAGATGCCAACTGTGGAGCTCATCGGTGTGATATAAGAAAAAAGAACAGTAGCCCTCTCATGGGACTGCGTGTAAGATGAGCTGGAATTAGTTCTACTCCCTAAGTCTCTTGTCTCCCCATCCCCCGGCCCCTCATCCTACTCCTTTTCTCCCACTTGGGACCCCACATCCACCGTTTTATGGAGTTTCCAGCCTCTAGATTCGCTCTCTCCAATTCTATCGCTGTGCAGTAGCTAGAGGGATCTTTCTAAAATGAAAATCTGATTGCACCTTTCTGACACAATCTCTCCTCTGCTTAAAATCCTTCCATGACTCCCCAGTGCCCTGGAGACAAACCTTCTATTTCAGTCCTAAATTGTGACCTCGAGCCTTTCTGTCACTTTCTCCCACTGCACTCTGCACCTAACTCGAGAAATGTCCCCAAAGGTTCTGCTTTTATCTCACATCTGTGTCTTGGCATATTCTGTTTCCTTGGCCATGTACATTCCTAGCCTTTGGCGGTCCCAACCATTCACCATACCCTTTGACTGGGTAAGTCCTTCAGGTTTTAGCTCAGATGTCTTTTCCAGGAAGCCCTTGATTCCCTCCCAGTCTGGGTCAGGTGCCAGCGTCCACCCCCGGCTTGGACAGCCCCTTAAGCTGCCCCACCCCAGCCCTACCCATTCCAAATTTTCCTGTCTGGTGACATATTTGCCTCCCCTGTGCTCTGTGGGCCTTGTAAAAGCAGGGCTAAGGTGGTTCTGGTCCCATCCGTATCCCAGCATCGCCTGCACAAAGTAGGAGTCCCTCTTACCTGACTGAGGCCCAGGTGTTTGCTGACATTTTCTGACAGGTAAGCCATGTCTCCCTCGGCGGTGAGCACCATAACAAAGCCCTCCAGGGCCTTCAGGTAGCAGGCATCCAGCGGTTCGCCCCCTGCTCCCACCTGGTTCCACTCCCCTGGTGTCCAGGCCAGGATGGATGGGGTGTGTCCAGTCAGCTGTGAGCCCGCCCTGGCTAGCCTCCCTCTGCTTTCCTTCACTCAGAGGGACTTACAGGTACCCCCAGGTGAGTGGGGCACATCCCAGTGACTTGGAGTCCCAAGGAAGAGGGAAGGACCAAGGAGGACTGGAGTTCTAAGAGAACAAGGCCTCCCAGGGGTACAGAATTCTAGGAAGGCAGGGGTGTCCCAGGGGATAGAACTCTTGCTGTTTGGTCAATAAGTAATGTCCTATGACTCTTCTGGGGCTTTAGCCTGCCAGACTCCTCTGTCCATGGGATTTCCCTGGCAAGAATACTGGAGTGAGCTGCTATTTCCTTCTCCAGGGGATCTTCCAAACCCAGGGATCGAACCTGAGTCTCTGGCATTGCAGGTAGATTCTTTACCACTGAGCCATCTGCGAAGCCCCTAATAGAACCCTGAGGAGGGCAGAATCCTAACGGGATGAAATTCCCAGGGGTCAAAATTCTAAGGGGCCAAGGTATAAGGGGAGTCAGAATTCCAAGGGGGCCAACCTTGCCAAGGGTTCAGAATTCTTGGGGCAGGACCTTCCAGATGGGCAGAATTCTAAAGAAGCAGGGACTCCCAAGCGACAGAATTCTAAGGAGGACAGAATACAAGACAGGAAAGTCTAAGGGGCAGAGTCTCCAGAGGATGACTCCACTTTCCCCATAATAAGATCTTTTCAGGGTCTTGGGATTCCAAGGGGTGTGTGTTTGAGAAAGAGAGAGAGAAAGCCTCCTGCTGAATTTTAGGGATCTTTCTAAAGGGTTGGAATCAAGGGGACAAACAGTACAACTAGTGAATCTAGCTGAGAAGATCTCCCAGGGGACCAAGTCCTAAGGGTCCAGGTGCCTTAGGGAGTTTAGTGAAACAGTGAAGTGAAAGTGGTAGCCGCTCAGTCCTGTCTGACTCTTCGTGACCGCATGGATTGTAACCCGCCAGGCTCCTCTGTCCGTGGAACTCTCCAGGCAAGAATACTGGAGTGGGTAGCCATTCCCTTTTCCAGGGGAATCTTCCGACCCAGGTGTGGAACCCTTGTCTCTTGCATTGCAGGCGGATTCTTTAGGGTCTGAGCCTTCTATTCCCTAGAGTTCTAATTCTAAGGAGGCGGAGCTATGCAAGGGAGCATTCCAACGGGCGGGGCCTAACAAATGACAGACTTCGAAGAGGATGGGGATTCCTAGGACTGGATTCCGATTGGCCAGAACTCGAAGGGGCGGGGCCTATCCAGGGACTTGATTCCAGAGGGGCGGGGCTCCGCCGGGAAGCCATCTGGGGGCGGGGCCTTGTCGGGACGCGGCTTCCCGGAGGAGGGGGTCTCCTCGGGAGCTACCTTTCCGAGGGCGGGGCCTTGCCCAGGTGGGAATTCCCGGGGGCGGGGCTCACCTGCGGTGCAGAGGCGGTGCATGCGCAGGTAGCTGATGGTGAGGCGCATGATGGAGGCCTTGTCCAGGTGGGCGCTGACCCCGCGCGCGAAGGGCAGCGTGTGCGCCAGCTGGTACAGCACCTCGGTCTCCTGGCTGCGCCGGCTGCGGGCCGCATCCCGGGACTTCTCCTTGCGCAGCTCCGTGCTCGACCTGCGGGCATGACCTGCGTTCACTGGAGGCGCTCCCGGAAGGGAAAGAGTTGGATGCGGCAAGCACATGGGGTGCTGCCACATGGGTCTCAGAGAAGTCAGAGCCGCGACTGTGCAGGCCTCGCTGTGTGGCGCGGGCGAGTTCCTGGAGCTCTCCGGGTGGGCTATACTATGGAGTCGCTCCTAGCCTCGGGTTTTATTGTCCGTGCGCCAGCCCACGCTGCCCTCCGGTGCCTCACTCCTCTCCAAGGCGTGCCCGGGGCCGCCCTGTCCCCTCCCTGACTTATCTGCTGATTATTCCCCGGGCTTGGGGCGACTGGGTAACAGGGAGGCCTCCTGCTGGGAGGAGGCTGGCAGAGATGGCCAGTAACCAGGGGAGGAAGGGTGCAAGAAGATGCCTGCAGCCCCTTCCAGGCCCTCTGCCCTACAACCTCCCTGAACCCCGTCTGCTGCCCTTTTCCCTCCTCAGCTGAGCTGAGTTCTCAGAATCTTGGAGTACAGATCTCAAAGTCCAACGACCCATCTCCCGGGGCCCTGCCAGGGAGATACAGCAAACCATCCCTAGGGTCCTGGGGGGTTCTGTTTAGCCAATGGCTAACCACTCACCCCCGCCCTTTCAAATGCTTGAATTCTGCGTGTGGGGTTGGAAGTAGAAAGTTATCATGATTTTTGGTTGTTTGTTTGATTGTTTTCAGAAATATCTGCCACTTATCCAGCTTTTACTATTATGTCAGACCCTGTGTCATATGTGTAACTTAATTAACCTAGGCAGCTCAGACATCCCTAGGAAGAAGATAATAACATTATCCCCATTGAACTTATGAAACCCAGGCACAGAGAGGTGCAGTGCTTGCCCACAAGGAGTGAAGCTAAGGTTTGAATACTGGTCTGCCTGAATTCTTCAGTTTCCCCTGTTGTATGCATGTGCTGAGTCCCTTCAGTCATGTCCAACTCTTTGCGATCCTATGGACTGTAGCCCGCCAGGCTCCTCTGTCCATGGATTCTCCAGGGAAGAATATTGGAGTAGTTTGCCATTTCCTTCTCCACGGGATCTTCCCGACCGAGGGAGCAAACCCTCATCTCCTGTTGTATGGCCCTGGATTATCTCCAGGTTTTAGTACTTCTTCCTGTTTCTGCACTGTCTTAAAAGTCAAACTCCTGGTCTCTCTGAATCCAAACTCTATAGTTTTTTGGGGAAAAATGATAGAGTATATTACATATAGTATAGTATATGTAATCTTATCTATATTGAGATACTACTATTGATAAAAAAACATAAATTTGTTGTTCCCTTGCTAAGTCGTGTCCAACTCTTTGTGACTCCATGGAGTATAGCACACCAGCCTCCTCTGTCCTCCATTATCTCCTGGAGTTTGCTCAGAATTTGTGTTCATTGAGTTGGTGATGCTGTCTAACCATCTCATCCTCTGCTGCCCCCTTCTCCTTTGACCTTCAATTTTTTCCATGATCAAGGTCTTCTCCAGTGAGTTGGCTATAAATGGCAACCCACTCCAGTATCCTTGCCTGGAGGATCCCGTGGACATATGAAAAACCATTAATAAGCAGCTATAATTTGCTAAGTATTTATGAGTCTGGCATTGCACTAAGTAAGGACTCAGCCTACGTGTACTCATTCAATCCTAAGGAAGCCCTAGGCAGGGATTTCCCTGGTGGTCCAATAGTTAAGAATCCACCTTCCAATGCAGGAGACAAGAGTTTGATCCCTGGGAAGGGAACTAAAATCCCACATGCTATGGGACAACTAAGACTGGAGGCAGCCAAATAAATTTTTTTTTTTTTTAAAGAAAGCCTAGGCTCTGAAACCTCCATTTCACAAAGGGGAAACTGAGACTCTGAAAAGGTAAGTCCTTCGCCCCCAGAGTCATAAAGCCATTAACTGGAAGAGTTGGGATCTGAACTCGGGCAGTGAGATTTCAAAGCCTTCATTCTTCTAATTCCTTTCTTATGAACCAACCCCCTAAACCCCTACCCCCGGCCCGGCCCCTTCCACAACCTCCATGGAAGCAAAACCTGAGAAAGGGAAGCTGACCTTCCTAAAAGCCAGAGGCCATTTCTGGGGCATCAACTGCACACCCAAACAGGAGCCCTGCAGCGCCACCCCCAGGCACAATGGAGGGAGGCGCGTGGTGCCTCCCGTCTCTCTACAGATGGGAAAAATCTCATGCAAGCGGGAGGGAGGCGCGGAAGGGGACAGGCTGGGTGGAGGGGTGAAGGGAGCCAGCAACTGCCCTCATCCCCTCCCTCCTGGCTGGCGGGGGGCAGGGGCCTCCAGTCCTCCTCTGCCCAGAGGACATTCCGTCCTCCTGTCCCGTTCTGTTCCAGCCTTGTTTGTCTTCCTGCCCAGAGGGTGGGGGTGGGCGGGCCTCACTGAGCTGGGGGCCCAGACGGAGGGAACAGGGAATGGGAACAGGGACGGGGGTAGGGGTGGGGTTGGCCCCCCACCTCCCGGGCAGCTGGGCTCTACACTCCTCTCTGTGGCCGACTCCTTCTCCCTTCATAGAAGGAGCTAGCTGGTGGCTGCGGCGGGACCCTCCCTCTGGCTCCCAGCCTGCTCTGCGGATATTCTGACAGCAAATGTGGGTGGGCCTCTCCTGGTCTCTGGCCTTTCCCTGTATTTATTTACATATTTTAATTTTATTATTACTATTAAAGTTTTTATTGAATTTGTTACAATGTTGTTTCTGTTTTCTTGTTTTGGGGTTTTTCTCTGGCCCTGAGGCATGTGGGGTCATACCTCCCTGACCAGGGATGGAACCCCTACCAGCTGCATTGGAAGGCGAAGCCTTAACCACTGAACCACCATGGAAGTCCCTTGCCTTTCTCTTTAAACAGAGTCGGGGCTAATTCTTCTGGTTCAGCGTTCCAGTCTTGACTCCATGACCTATTAGCTGTGTGACTTTGGACAAGCTGCACAGCCTCCCTGCGCCCAAGAACAGCACAAATACTCATGGGGATATTGTGAAGACTAAATGAGTTACTGTATGTCAAGGGCTTAGAATTGAGGCTGGCAATTGGTCAATGCTATATAAAGGTTCGACTCTTTGTGACCCCATGTACTGCAGCAGAATTCTCCAGGCAAGAATACTGGAGTGAGTTGCCATGCCCTTCTCCAAGGGATCTTCCCAACCCAGGGATCGAACCCAGGTCTCCTTCATTGCAAGCGGATACTGTCTGAGCCACCAGGGAAGCCCAAGAATACTGGGGTGGGTAGCCTATCCCCTTCCCCAGGGGATCCTCCCAACTCAGGTATCGAACCTGGGTCTCTGGCATTGCAGGCAACTTTTATTATTCCCTCTTCGTCTACATTAGGGATGGAAGGCTTAGGAGACTCGTAGGCTCTGGAGAAACCCTCGGGCTTTGGTGGTAACCCCGTGGTGTGGTGTGTGTGTGCAATCACACATGTGACTTTTTACACAATACTTTGAGAAAAAGATTAAATCATAGTGATACTAATAATAATGATAGTGCTGGTGTATTGAAAACTCATGAGCTTAGAGACCCCATTAATTCCCTTCAACAACCCTAAGCACCTGGAAAAGTGATCTCCCTTTTACAGAGTCAGAAACTGAGTCTCCAAGCAATTGCATTACCAGCCCAAGTCACCAAGCTGGTAATCCCAGGGCCCTCCACAAATGCGCAGCTATGCTCAACGCTTCTGTTAATCCAACCACGCATTGGCTTTTGCCCAGAATCCTGTCTGACTTGAACAGTTTATTGCCCACCTATGGAGTATTCTGCCTCAAAGCTCTGTCCCATCACCACTAGATCTGGGGCAGGAGACGGGAAGTAGAACCCTCATTTTCCAGGCTATGAAACTGAGGCTCAGAGAGCAGCCTGCTGGCATAAAGCCACACAGCCGGGAAGCTGGTGAGCTACGATTTGAACCCTGACTTTGGGGCCTGGGCTTTTAAGTGCCATGCCTTGGTAAGCATACCACTCAAGGGACCCCTGTCCAACCCCTCCACCGCCCAGTGGACCCCCGTCCTTTCCCCTGCTCCCACCCTGCTGCCTCTGGATTTCCCCAGCTGGCCCCATGCCCAGCCCTGGTCCAGCCCCTTGGCACTCTGCCCAGGTTGAGACGTGCAGCTGGAGCCCTGCCACCCTTCCTCTGTGTTCCAGCAGAGAACAGGGGGTGGAGCCAGACCGGGAGGCCCCAGGGTAAGGCCTGGGATGGGGACTAGGGCCTGGTGCCCCCCCCCTACCAGGAGAGGGAGAAGCCTACTTCTTCCCTGCCGTGAAGAAGCTGCCCCTGAGAGCAAAGGCACGGAGAAAGTGGGGACACTGGCCCCACATTCGGGGCTGCTCCTGGCCGCTCTCTCCTGACAATCAACTGGGTATTGGGGGTCTTGCAAAAAGTAGAGAGGATCTGGGGGGCCTTAGGCTGAACCCCTGCAAGGATCCTCTTGGCATTGCCCTGAGGTGGCCTGAAAAGGCCAGAGGCAGAGTTTGGGTTGGAGAAGGGACTTGGGGAAGGGGGTTGGGGAAGTCTCTCTACTCCTGACTCTGTGCATTCCCAAGGATCTGGTAATCCAGTGGGGTGCCTGTACCCCAAGTCCTCTGTTCTCTGGGAACACTCTGACCTGGGAGACACCCAGGGCCAAGTGCCCATCGGGGCTTCCTGAGAATCACCCTTGCCTGGGGTGGGATGGCAGTTAGCCAGAGCTGGAAGAGGGGGAAGCAGTAAGGGAGTATGGGGGCCCACTCAGCCTCACCCAGACCCTCTTTGGCCCAAATGCCATCCTAGGGGTGCAGGAGGGGATGGAGCGTGGCCGGGATCCGGGTGCAAGTTATGAGTGGATGGTGCGCAGACTCAGATGACACCAAAGGAAAGGACTGTCCTTAGATGGGGAGGGGGGCAGCGCTCCCAGCTCGGCCAAGAGGGGCCCCCACCCAGCCAGGAGGGGCTGGGCCAAGGCTGGCCCAGAAAGGGTGGGATAGAGTTTCCCTGGCAGGCCCAGAGCCAGAGACTGGAATAGAATTGGTGGGGGAGTATAGGTGAGGGGGGGAGGGATGTGAAAACATGGGGGTGTAGACAGATCCAATCAGACCTGTGAAGCCAGGGAGGAGGGAAGGGGGTGAGGCTTCCTGGACGCCTCAGATTGGACGGGAGAAATCAAGGGCTTGAGATACTTTCCGGGGTTCCATGCAAACATGGTCAGACAGGACCCCCTGGCTGTGGACCCAGAACACCAGTTCCTGTGCTGCCCAGCAGGTCTGCACCTGTTGGGAAGGGAACACAGAAGCCCACTCCCTGCCCAGGATGACCTAGCTGGCCGCTGCGGCAGGGGGCGCGCCCATCACAGCTCGCACTGAAGCAGGCAGAGCACCATCTCTGGGGTCTTTCCAAATAAGGCTTGGGTGCCGCTTCCCACTGTCACAGGGACTGGGTGGGGTTGGAGGAGTCAGATAAGAGGCTAGACTTTGGGAAGTGTGTCAGGCTGTTTTCCTATTATTAAAGGGATGACCCTACCTTTCACAAGAATACAAGAAAAGCCCTTGGGAAGGGTCCCCCAGGTGGCTCCTGAAAGGTGACCGCCTCTTCCTATTTCTAGGCAACCCAAGGTTTGGGAAACAGTATTAGGGAGGGTCCAGTTATGGAGGTTCTCTCTTGAATCAATAGCTGACTCCTAATTCTAAGGGACTCCGTTTATCTGGGAAGGCTCAATTCGGGGCTGTCCTGTATCTCCTAGGACCCCAGGGGTCTTGTGTCAAAGAACAACCTCAATTCTGGGGGCTCAGAGGCCAGAAAAGTTACTCTGAAGAAGAAAAATGCCTCCCGCAGAAGCCCGGGAACTGCTCAAGTGCAACCACCCCAATTCCGTGGGGACCCCGAGTTTCACCCCTAATTAGAAAGGGAAGCGAACCCGGAGCAGCAGGAAATCGGGGATCAAGACCCCAAAGTCGCTCCTGGCTAGAGGGGCGTGGCAGCCTGGACTTGGGGGAAATGCCCCCACCCCTGCGATCCCCTAGGGTGGAGGGTGCGGCGGGGATGTGCCTGCAACCGCGCGTCCGAGGGCGCCCTAGGCTTGCACCCGCTCCTTCCCCACCGGCTCAGGGGTCGCTGGAAGAAGAGCCCCCAGTTCTCATCACTCCTGCCCGCGAAGCCCAGTACCTTGCGCGCTGTAGTCCCAGCGCCATGACTCGCCAGTCGCAGCTCCGGAGCCCTACGAGGCCCCTAGCCCCCTCCCCTGCCCCGCGAGCCCCCTCCTCAGCCCCTCCTCCCGCCGCACGGTTGGCTACTCCGCGCCCTGCCCGCGGCCTTTATTGGCTGATGGGTCTGTCACTTCCAAGAAAGAGGCGGGATCAGAGACCGAGCCTTAGAACGCCAGGCGTGTGTGTGTGTGCAGGGGGCGGGTACCGAGGAATACACACACACACCCCGCCACACCCCTTGCCGCGGACTTCTAGGCAGTGTCACCCGCACAGTGCACAGTCGGCGGGCCTCGCCTTCTGGCCCAGTCTATCCCGCCACGTTCCGACACCGACACTCTTCTGAACCCACCTAGTTCGCTCTGTCCCTCACACCCCAGCCCCCACCCACTAACTCCCACCCTCGGCTCACCCCTCCTTTCTACCCCCAGATGGGCCCCTCCGACTTCCAATCCCACCCCCTCCAGTGGCCCAGCCCTGCCTCCGGAGTCGCCCAGATCCGCCTACTCTGTCTCGTCTTCCTTATCCACCGAGCCCCTCGCTTTTCCTCTTCGCCCCCAACTCCCGACCCCACCCACCCCAGTTCTACAGCCCCTCCTGTTCTGTGCCGCACCGTTCCCTCTCAGTTCCCTGCCCCTTCCTTCCACCCTCTCATCCCTCCATCTCGCCCCCACGCCCGCTGGTCCGCGCTCCTCTGGTCTGGCACCCCTCAGTCCCCAACCCCGCCTCCTTGCCTCTTGAACTCCCTTTGCAGGTTCTCGCTGGTGAGTGATTAAGTTTATGTCAGGTAAATTTTCAAAACTCAATCACACCCACTTTTCAGAAGAGCGGAGACATGGTAGCTTTCTACCAGTGAAGTAAGTAAGAAGGTAGACAGGGAGTGTTACAACTGGCTAAGGCGGGTGTTAATCCACCGCAGGTCAATATTCTGGATTCAGCTTTGGGGAGAGAAAAAGACACTATAGCAGAAGTCTGTGGATTTTGCTCACCCTGGTATCCCATTCAGTTTTCTTTTGGGGAACTTCTCTCTTCTTTACTTATTTATTAAATACTTTTACTTATTTATTTATTTGGCTGCCCCGGGTCTTAGTTGCAGCACATGGTATCTTTAGTTGCAACATGCAAACTCTTAGTTGCAGAATGTAGGATATAGTTCCCTGACCAGAGATCAAACCCAAGCCCACATGCATTGGGAATGCAGAGGTTCAGCCACTGGACCACCAGGGATGTCCCTCGGTCTATTTAATTTGAACAGGACTGGCCATAACCCTCCCATCACCAGCTCCAGGGACTGGTGATAGGTTGGTTTAGTCTCTAAGTCATGTCAGACTCTTGCAACCCCATGGACTGTAGCCCACCAGACTCTTCTGTCCATGGGATTTCCCAGGCAAGAATACTGAAGAGGGTTGCTGTTTCCTCCTCCAAGGGATCATCTCAACCTAGGGATCGAACCCAGGTCTCCTGCATTGGCAGTTGGATTCTTTACCACTTAGCCACCAGAGACTAGACCTAGCCAGCTTATTCTGTTTCTCAGATCACAGTGATTAGTTCAGGGAAGGAATGTGACCTAACCTAGCCTAGTGACAACCAGCCCTGAGACATTTGTTGCAACTATCATGAAAGATGTTCTCTTTCTCCTGGAGTTGCCAAGCTAGTTGGATGTGAGCCTGGAGCTTACGGGGCTCTGTTGCCAAGAAAGGCTTTATGAGATGAATGTCAACACAGAGGAAAGCAGAAATGAAAGTTTGTGAAAGATAGTCTTGACACTAGCACTTAGGTGCCTGGATCTGGCCACACCTGAACACCATTTTAATCATGGAACCATTACGGGGTTTTTGGTGGTTGCTGTTGTTGTTAAATACTCTTTTATTTATTTACTCTGTGCTTAGATTAGTTGAGTTGATGTCAGCTGCTTACCCTCCAAAGAATCTTGATAAACTGAGGGACTGTGTCCTAAACCTCAGGAGAGAGATGTGTGAATGAGAGGCCAAATCTAGAAAAGGCTGCAGGAGAAGCAGTGTCCTATTCAAGGGAGCAGGGGTTATCCAACTCACAGCAGAAAGCCAATCTGGGGACTTAGGGCATCCAAGGAAAACTAGCATATGTTAAACAAAAATTAAAATAGAACTAAAACTTATATACATAGATGTGCCAGGCATCTATGATCTAGGTTAACATTAAACTTCACTTGGTTGTTCCTGGCAGCAAAAGCAATACAGGAAATGTGTTTGTTGAAGTAGTTTCTAATTTTTGCTAAAAGGATATGTTTGGGGGACTTCCCTGGTGGTCCGGTGGCTAAGACTCTGTGCTCCCAAAGCAGGGGTCCTGAGTTCAATCCCTGGTCAGGGAACCAAATCCCATATGCTGCAAATAAGGTTTCACATGCTGCAATAAGAAGATCCTGCATGCCACAACTTAGATCAAAGATCCCATATGCTGCAACTAAGATATGATGTAGTCAAATAAATTGATTAATTTTTTAAAAAGGAGTGAAATTTTTTTTTTTTTTTTTGCCTGAGCTGCATGGCTTATGGGATTGAGCCTACCTAGTTCACTGATCAGGGATCAAACCCAGGCCCCTGGCAAGGGAAGCTGAAATGATCTGATGCTTCCTCACGCCTGGTGGTTGATGCTGCCTGTCACCTAGAACCTCCCCTGGGGACTGTGGCTAGAGCATCGACATGTGGTCCTTCCATGTAGCTGCTTGGGCTTCCTCCCATCATGGCCACCAAGTCCCAGTGGAGAGGAAGAGTGAGTGAGAACACACGCAGAAGCTGTGTCTCCTTTATGCCTAGCCTTGCGAATCATGCAGCGTCCCTTCCCTCTCATTCCTTCCATCAAGGCAATCACAAAATACGGTCTAGTGGAGGGAAAGAGACTACACGTCTCGATGGGAAAGATCAAGCTTCCACAGGGAAGAACACGTGGAACTGGAAACATTACTGCAGCTATTTTGGGGAAATATCTGCCACACTTTTTACAGAACATTACCTTGGAGTTCTGCCTACAAGCAGTGTCATGGAGGTGGAGTCTTAGGCTTTAGGATATTCGAGGAAAAAATGCTTATTTTATCAACAGGGAAATAGGGTTCAGCAACAAAACCCCAGAACCGTGAACATACCCAGTCTGACGAGTCAGCATTCCTGGCTACTGTTTTCTGTGCATCTGCTTGGGCATTTTACTTGCTGAGGTTCACTTCTCTATGACTCACTCTCCCTGCTGTCGAAGACTGGGTGGAATAGCTCCTAACCGTTCTACAGCCGCCACCTCTTGTGATCTAATCCTTTTTTTAATTTTTAAACATATTTATTTATTTGGCTGCACCTGGTCTTAGTTGTGGTCGGTGTGATCTAGTTCCCTGACCAGGGATCAGACTCGGGCCCTCTGCATTAGGAGCTGGGAGTCTTAACTGCCGGACCACCAGGCAAGTGCCATCTTGTGATTTGATTTTATCTCAGCTCTCCCCTTCCCTGACTCTGACTCTTCATAATATGGGCTTATAAAGATCAGCTGGCATTCCTGGAACACTGCCAGGAGCAGAAAATCCCTCCAAACTCGAGCCAAGCCAACCTGGAACCAGACGATGGATTAAATAGGACGAGTCCTAAGTGTTACGCACGGGCTCTATGCCACGTGCAATTCCTGCTCTTACTGGAACATCAGGACAGCTCCATTAGGTGGGCTCCATTATTCTCCTGCTGATCAGCGGTTACTATCCATGGTTCTACAGCCAGCCTGCTTGGGTTCAAATTTTTACTCCATCACTTGCCAGCTGTGTGAGCTTGGGCATGTTTTTTAACTTCTCCGTGACTGAGTCATTTCTGTAAAATGCTTTTAGTTAAAAAAAAAAAAAACCAACCCTGAAGTAGATCAGACTATTGTTTCCAAATCTTCACTCCCCTGCCAGTCAAGGGGCTCCATTCTGAAGAGTGAACAGGCATAGCTCAGACAGGCATGGTCACTACCCACGTGTCCACATGCATACATGTCCATGTGCGTTTTGATGTCACACACATAGGTGTCATGTAACACACAAGTCAGTAGCAACACATGGATTCTGACAAATGCACGTGCTAGCACATACCGTGATCGAGATCTATGTCTTGGCCTCGTTGTTTAGTCGCTAAGTTGTGTCCTACGACCCTTTTGCCACCCCATGGACTGCAGCCCTCCAGGCTCCTCTGTCCATGGGATTTCCCAGGCAAGAATGTTGAAGTGGGTTGCCATTTCCTTCTCCAGGGGATCTCCCTAACCCTGGGATGGAAACCGAGTCTCTTGCGTTGGCAGGCAGATTCTTTACAGCTGAGCCACCAGGGAAGCCCGTCTTGGCCTTAGGCATACCTTAATGTTAGCCTGCTTGTTGCTGTTGGCACGTGGATGCGTGTTGATGCATACACAGATAAGTGATGCGTGTAGGTATCCGGGTTCTGTAACAACACCTGTCATCCATAAGACACGCGAAACTCACACGCATGACTATAAGCACATGCATCTGAAAATCTCTTGCATCACATGGTTCTCTGCGAAGACTCTGATGTGTATGTTGGTGTAAACGTGGGTAACCATCCCGCCACGGGGGTGATAGATAGTGACCCAAGTCCCCCTGCACGAGTGCTCCGCGCTTTGGCACGCCCTGCAGTGAAACCTTGTTAGACTATGGAGGCCAGGATGCCCCTCCCCAGTTCTCCAAGTCCCCCTGCTCCCTGGTACATCCCTCCTTCGCGATTCAGTGAGCAAGTCTCAGCACTTGGAGCCATCCTAGGAGATGTGTGTGAATCTGTAAGGCTTCTGACATTTGGTGGCCAGGGAATCCAGATTGTTGCGATGCACTGTGCAGCCCAGACCAGAAGGGGTTTCCTGGGTTCCTGCTCGAATAGGGTGCCAGAAGAATCTCTTAACGACCGTCTTAGGCTACAGTGGCTCCCATTTTTACCTATAGCCAGCAAGAATTTTGCATATATATTAAAATCTATCAACAACCTCAGATATGTAGATGATGCCATTCTAATGGCAGAAAGCGAAAAGGACCTGAAGAGCCTCCTGATGAGGGTGAAATGGGAGAGTGAAAAAGCTGGCTTAAAACTCAACATTCTGAAAACAAAGATCATGGCATCCTGTCCCATCACTTCATGGCAAATAGAAGGGGGAAATTGGAAACAATGACAAGTTTTCTTTTCTTGGGCTCCAAAATCACTGTGGACGGTGACTGCAGTTGTGAAATTAAAAGATGCTTGCTCCTTGGAAGGAAAGCTGTGACAAACCTAGACAGTATATTAAAAAGCAGAGGCTTCACTTTGCAGACAATGGTTTGTATAGTCAAAGGTATGGTTTTTCCAAAAGTCATGTACACATGTGAGAGTTGGACCTTTATTTTTTGGGGCTCCCAAATCACTGCAGATGGTGATTGCAGCCATGAAATTAAGACGCTTGATCCTTGGAAGAAAAGTTATGACCAACCTAGACAGCATATTAAAAAGCAGAGACATTACTTTGCCAACAAAGGTCTGTCTAGTCAAAGCTATGGTTTTTCCAGTAGNCAAACAGTGCCAGACTTTATTTTTTTGGGCTCCAAAATCACTGCAGATGGTGACTGCAGCCATGAAATTAAAAGACGCTTACTCCTTGGAAGAAAAGTTATGACCAACCTAGATAGTATATTCAAAAGCAGAGACATTACTTTGCCGACTAAGGTCCGTCTAGTCAAGGCTATGGTTTTTCCTGTGGTCATGTATGAATGTGAGAGTTGGACTGTGAAGAAGGCAGAGCGCCGAAGAAGTGATGCTTTTGAACTGTGGTGCTAGAGAAGACTCTTGAGAGTCCCTTGGACTGCAAGGAGATCCAACCAGTCCATCCTAAAGGACATCAGTCCTGAATATTCATTGGAAGGACTGATCCTGAAGTTGAAACTACAATACTTTGGCCACCTGATGCGAAAAACTGACTCATTTGAAAAGACCCTGCTGCTGGGAAAGATTGAAGGCAGGAGGAGAAGGGTCAACAGAGGATGAGATGGAGTTTGAGTAAACTCTGGGAGTTGGTGATGGACAGGGAGGCCTGGAGTGGTACAGCCCATGGGGTCACAAAGAGTCGGACATGACTGAGCACCTGAACTGAATTGAATATGCTCATCATATTAGAGAATCATAGCACTGACATTCCCCGTCTTTAGGGTATTTGAGTGCCAGAAAAATTAGCCAGTCGCTCTGTTTTTTCTCCTCTCTTAATAGATATATGAATGTTTTCATTTAGCCCTTATTTCAAAATGTCATCTATCAAGAAAGATAGACATTTGACTGGATCTTGTCTTATTCACTTTAAATCTAAACTTTTTAGTCATCAACAGCAGGGCCATCCGGCCCTGTAATGTCTGAGAACGTCAACCTAGTGGATCACTTCCTGTTTATCATAAATTACAGACTCACCATCAGTCGTCCACAATTCTGAGATCCAAAGAGCTCTGAAAAGGAGAGCGTGCCATCGCGCGCACTTGATGGCAAAGGCTGACCCCACACGGGCTGCTTTGGTGATCTATATTTATCCCACTGTGGTGTAAACAGCCCACATTTCACTGCGGGAATATTGATCTGTTTGCTTCCAGGACTCACCCTGAACCCAGGTGGGCTGACCTCATACATGTCACGTATACCAACCACCTTTCTAAAAATCAAACACCTCCTTCATTCTTAAACACACATGCTTAGTAAAGGACTGTCGAGCTTATTTTTCTTTGGGTTCTTTTCTAAACTACAGATAATATCTTGCTATCATTTCTAAATTAATTTTATTTTTGGTTGCGCTGGGGCCTTTGTTTCTGGGTGAGCTTTCCCTAGTTGCGGAGCACAGGTTCTAGGTGGACGGGTTTCGGTGGTTGCAGCATGTGGGCGCAGGAGCTTCGGCTCTCAGGCTCTAGAGCATGGGCTTTGTAGTTGTGGTGCATGGGCTTAAATGCTCCATGACACGTGGGATCTTCCTGCACCAGGGATTGAACCCGGATCCCTGGCATTGGCAAGCAGCTTCTTATCCAGTGCACTACCAGGGAAGTCCTACCATAATTTTTAGAGATTATAGGTACAGATGAGTTAGTCTGTGCATGAATTTCATTTCCTGATAACAAAAGAATATATTTTAAAATCTATTATTTTTAAAGGGGGTACTGAATTGAATAGATTTTATATCTATTATTACAGTCAATTGAAATGATTATATCACTAAGCCAGTGATTCCCAAAGTATGGTCTGCAGACCCCTGGGAGTCTCTGAGCTCCTTTCATGAGCTCTGTAGGATCAAAACTACTTGCATCAGAATACTAAGATGTGTTACTCTTTTAAAAATTTATTTGGCTGTGCCAGGTCTTAGGAGCATGTGGGAGTCTAGTTGCCTGACCAGAGTTCAAACCCAGGTCCCCTGTATTGGGAGTGTGGAGCCTTAGCCACTGGATCACCAGGGAAGTCCCCTGGCTTTATGCTACTTCCCGCTATAAGGTAGTTTTCCAGAGGCTATGTGATACTTGATTATGTCATTGCTGTGATATTAACATGCAGTGCATTTATCACTGCTAC
Organism: Cephalophus harveyi; assembly: GCA_006410635.1. Taxonomy (NCBI): domain Eukaryota; kingdom Metazoa; phylum Chordata; class Mammalia; order Artiodactyla; family Bovidae; genus Cephalophus; species Cephalophus harveyi. The sequence continues at coordinate 880,499 of SJYT01046054.1, read as the reverse complement.
TTTCCAATCAATAATTAAATCTTTAAAAAGTTATCGGTTTAGGGGCTTCCCTAGTCATCCAGTGACTGGGACTCCATGCTCCCAGTGCAGTACAGGGGGCCCAGGTTCAACTCCTGGTTGGGGAACTAGATCCCAGTCGCCACAGCTGAGACCCAGTACAGCCAAATAAATAAGAATTTTTAAGAATGATCAGTTTAGATTCATATATGGTAAATTGGAAAAGCTGTCCTTTAGTGTGGTGGTGCCAGCTCTTACTGGCTCGGGAGAGTGAGTTGTTTAATTTCTGATCATATGTGCCAATTGTTAAATCTTTGGTAGCATGAAATGGGTCATGGTTTGGAGGATTTACACCACAGAGACATTATATCACGGATTTTTTTTTTCAGAGAGCTGGATGAACATCACACCATATTGTATATTACCCACACCAACAAAGACTCTTCAGGATCCTGGAGATTTCCCAGGCAATCCAGTGGTTAAGATTCCCATGCTCCCAATGCACTGGGCACCCATTTGATCCCTGGTCAGGGAACTAAAATCCTGCATATTGCCAAGTGTGGCTAAAATAAAAAAATAAAGAGATGTTATAAAAATGATTCTTCTTTCCTCGATAATTTTTAAGAATATGAAGGCGTTCTGAGACCAAATCATATCAGAACCAGTCCTCTATAAACGAAAAAGCAATCAAGCCCTAATCTAAGCCTGACGCGCCCCCTGGTGGATGTGATGATATACACATCCAAACATACACAACTAAAAAGTGCCTGCGTGTGTGTGTGTGTGTGTGTGTGTGTGTGTGTGTCTGCTTGGTTGTGAAATAGCAATGTACACGTAGAGATCACACTGGTTACGTATTTTAACACTTTCCGTTTACTTTTATAACTTTATTTATTACTTCTGGATGTTCTGGGTCTTCCCTGTGGTGCGCGTGCTTCTCACTGCTGCGGCTTCTCTTGTCGCAGAGCACGCGCTGAGGGGGCACGGGTTTCAGTGGTTGCAGCTCGTGAGCTTAGTCGTTTCAGCTCCCAGGCTCAGTAGTTGCGGCCCACGGGCTTAGCTGCCCAGTGGCGTGTGGGATCTTCCTGGACCAGGGATCCCACTCATGGTCCCTGCATTGGCAGGCAGGGTCTTAACCACTGGACCACCAGGGAAATTCAGGCTTCACTCTTACAGGCCAGTTATCTTGTAGAACATCCCTCGATTTGGGGTTGTCTGATGTTTGCTCATCATTCACTCCAGGATATGTATCTGGTAGGAACACTACAGAGGGGATGCAGTTTTCTTATTGCGTCCTTTCCTTGGACACGTGATTCTGATTTGTATCATTATCCATGAAGTTAACTTTGATTACTTTTAATGATTTGAGCCTGTCAGTATCTCTTGTTCTTGTATTGTTTAGTCGCTAAGTTGTGTCTGACTCTTTTGTGACCCCATGGGCGATAGCCCACCAGGCTCCTCTGTCCACGGGATTTCCCAGGCAGGAATACTGGAGTGGGTTGTCACTTCCTTCTCCAGGGGATCTTCCTGACCTGGGGATGGAACCTGTGTCTTCTGCATTGACAGGCGGATTCTTTACTGTTGAGCCGCCAGGGAAGCCCACCAGGGAAGAATACTTGTGTATAATGCTGCTGCTGCTGCTGCTGCTGCTAAGTCGCTTCAGTCGTGTCCGACTCTGTGCGACCCCAGAGACCGCAGCCTCCCAGGCTCCCCCGTCCCTGGGATTCTCCAGGCAAGAACTTATTCCCCTGTGTTCTGTGCTTCCACCAGGTGGCGCACGGCATTCCTTCAAGTTACAATCTCGACAGCCATTCATCGCCGGTGACTGCTTAGATCCTTCATCCACGAGTCACAAAAATAGTAATCATGTAATCCTGCCCTTTATCCCAACCTTTTTTTGTTGTTGTTTGGATTACTTCTATGAAGAAAAAAATTCTTTCTCCACTAACTGTATGTCCTGAGGTCCAGGTCTTATGTGAAAGGCAAAATAAATACTTGATTTTTGGGGGGGACCAATTCTCATAATACTGACCTGGTTCCCTGATCCTGTAACAGGAAGAGGGCTTGTCCTTTTCTTTCCTGTCCATGGAGGGAAAAAGCGTCAGAAGACAAAGTTCAATTGAGTTCATTTTAAAGATCTTATTGGTTTTATCCAAATACTCATGAGTTGGGTAGTATCCAGTTTAGCAGATGGAGAGGGGTACCAGGTGCTGTCATAAATCCTGTCTGTTCCCATAACAGGCACAAGTCCTTTACACCCCAAAGGCATAAAGGCTGTCAGTACAGATGTTAACCTTCATTCCTCCACCCTTAAGGCAATTCGAGTGAAAGTCATTCATTCGCCTTTCTGAACTCACTTAGCAGGACCTACTATGGGCCTCCCCTGGTGGCTCAGTGGTAAAGAGTCCACCAGCCAGTGCAGGAGACGCGGGTTCCATCCCTGGGTGGGGAAGATCCCCGGGAGAAGGAAACGGCAACCCACTCCAGTGTTCTTGCCTGGAGAATCCCATGGACAGAGGAGCCTGGCGGGCTGCAGTCCATGGGGTCGCAAAAGAGTCAGACATGACTGACTGAGCACAGCATGCTGCTGCTGCTGCTGCTGAGTCGCTTTAGTCGTGTCTGACTCTGTGTGACCCCATAGACGGCAGCCCACTAGGCTCCACTGTCCCTGGGATTCTCCAACCAAGAACACTGGAGTGGGTTGCCATTTCCTTCAATGCATGAAAGTGAAAAGTGAAAGTGAAGTTGCTCAGTCATGTCCGAGAGCACAGCATAGGGCTTACTATTCAAGAGGTTGTGTTGATTACAGTTAGGGTATCCTGCCTAGAAAATCCCGTACTCTTCTTGGAGGTAAGAACCTTGGACATGAAAAGTAAGATCAGCTTGGAGAAGAGGGATTTCTGATAAGTCTAATCTAGGACAAGATAATAATCTGATATTGGCGGCACCATTTGGGATGTCCGATCAGGGGGTAAAGGAAGCAGGGTGTCAGGGTTAAGGTTTTGACAGGGGTGTATGGTGATGTGAGAGGCGGAGAGTAGGTCTGTAGAGACACAAGAGGTTCTGTGTGTTCTCATTAAATGATCAGTCTTCACAGCCTGAGGGACTCAAAACCAAATCATAGATGACATAGAAGTTTGGGAGTTGCGCACACAGCACCTAAGGAGCATGTGCTCAAGGACAGGAATCCCTCCTTCAGAATCACTAATTCTGCTTGTAAAAATATGAACTGGTTGACATCACAAATTACTATAGAAACACAACTATAGTGAGGTACCAACTGACACTGCTCAGAATGATTTAGTCTAAAAATAATAAATCCTGGAGAGGGTGTGGAAAAAAGGGAGCCCTTCTACACTCTTGGTGGGAATGTAAGCTGGTGCAGTCACTATGGAAAACAGCATGGAGGTTCCTCAGTTCAGTTCAGTTCAGTTCAGTCGCTCAGTCGTGTCC
>SJYT01046054.1:853974-876889 GCA_006410635.1 Cephalophus harveyi | reverse complement strand
CTCTATTTCTTTGCATTGATCGTTGAAGAAGGCTTTCTTATCTCTTCTTGCTATTCTCTGGAACTCTGCATTCAGATGCTTATATCTTTCCTTTTCTCCTTTGCTTTTTGCGTCTCTTCTTTTCACAGCTATTTCCTCAGAAAATTAAAAATAGAGCTACCATATGATTCAGCAATCCCACTCCCAGGCATATATATTCAGAGAAGACTACAATTCAAAAAGAAGCATGCACCCCTCTGTTCATAGCGGCACTATTCATGATAGCCAAGAAATGGAAGCTATCTAAATGTCCATCAAGGGATGAATGGATAAAGATGTGGCGCATATACACAAAGGAATACTACTCAGCCATAAAAGAGAATGAAACAATGCCACTTGCAGCAACATGGATGCAGCTAGAGATCGTCACACAAAGTGAAATAAACCAGAAAGAGAAACACAAGCACTGTGTGATATCACTTATACATGGAGTTTAGAATTCGACACAGATGAACCTATTTATAAAACAGAAACAGACTCAGACGTGTGGTTGCTAAGGGGGAGAGGGGGCTGGGGAGGGATGGAGTGGAGTTTGTTTTGAACAGATGCAAACTGTATATACAGACTGGACAAAGAAGAGAGTCCTGCTGTAAATCACAGGGAAATATATTCAATATCCTGTAATAACTCATCATGGGAAAGAATATATATATGTGTGTGAATCACTTCTCTGTACAGCAGAAATCAACACAACATTTAAAATCAACTCTACTCCGATAAAAATGATTAAAATTAGAAATTATACAGCAAAAAAAGAAAAAAAGAAGGAAATTTCTGGGTCACGCATTGACACACAAACAGAAGTATTCAAAGGCCTTTGTAAACCCTAAAAACCAGGTGTCTGTCTCTAGGTCATGCTCCCGCCCCAGTTCCTCCTCCTGCTTACCTGACACTCTCTCTGTCCTCCTGTAAGTTTCCTGGGAAAGGTTCTCTCTGGCCAGATAAAAACAACACCTAGATGCTGCCAGGAGGAAGATTCAGTCCATTTATTCTGGGGGCAAAGGGAAATCCAGGGAGGAAGCAGGTGAAACGGGAACTGACAGCATCATCCTGGCTTTCACATCCGGGAGCCCGGCTCTGCCATCCTGGACTTGGAGCTGGGGGAAGGACATGGCGGGGCTTATTCAGGGGTGACCAGGGCCGGCCTGCCTCTCTCAGATGGGCTGGGCCAGCGGGGCTGGAGGCTCTTGGAAGGATTCAGGGGGCCTGGGGACTGTTCCAGCCTGTATCACTGACCGGCATGGGACCTCATCTCAGTGTCTTGCTTGAATCCAGGGATCAGGTTGAGAGAATTCAATAAATGGCCAGTTGATTTCATATCTACCGTCCAGAAACCCAGCATCTTTTACACACAGCAGAGGCAGAGTCCCAACAGCTGAGATAGCTTCTGTCCAGCATCCTCACAAAGCTGGGCTCCGGAGCAGAAGGCAGAGCCATCCGCACACAGAGAGGACCCAGGTGGGCAAGAGGCAAGAGGCAGACGGCCTCCAGCGTGAACAGCTGGAGTTGGTTCCCTGTGAACAGAAACTCCAGAGCAGCAGGAGCAAGAGAGGAGCAGGGCCCTGCCCAGATGCGAGGCAAAAGACCACACGTTCCTCATCCTCGCAGTCAGTGACACACGCGCAGAAAGGCCAAAGGGGAGGCGGTGTCACCTGTTGGTAAATGATGTCCTCCTACCCCTAGCCATTTTCACTAGAGTCCATGTTGGCTGAGAGATGCGTGTGCACGCACGGGAGCAAGACGACTGGCCACAGGCGACCCGGGGGAAACGCCCCACACAAGTGATTCAGGCCACCCTGAGGGGGCAGCACCTCCCACCTGTCTATCCACACACACTCTTAACTCCTCTCAGGAAGCACTCGCCTCGCTTCACACCTCTCTCTCTCTATGTGGAAATTTATTTCTACACAGCTGATGGGCCTGGGCCTTGTCACTGACCCCTGGTCCCTGGTGGGCTAGTGGTTAGGATTTGGTGCTCTCATTGCGGCGGTCTGGGTAAACTCTGGGAGCTGGTGGTGGACAGGGAGGCGGGGCGTGCTGCAGTCCATGGGGTCGCAAAGAGTCGGACACAACTGAGCGACTGAACTGAACTGACTCCAGTCTCCGACAGGGAACTGAAATCCTGCCTCAAGCCGCTGCCGGCTGAGGCCACCTGAGGTCAGGCAGAAGTGGGGGGTGGTCTCTGAGGGAGCTGGCAGTGGCATGGGATAGCGCCACATGTAATGGTTTACAACACTCGAGAAGGAACAGAAGCAGGATGCCAGCCCGAAGCCTCATCGCTGTCGAATCAGAGCTCTCAGAGTCCATTGAGCCCTGGCCTGGCCCCCACTGCCCTCCCAACAGCACAGCCTCTGAGTCTCCCCTGCGGTGTCGGGGTCCCCCTCCTTGTCCCACTGCAGGGACTGGCGCAGCGGCCCTGAGACACTAGACTCCAGGCCGGGGCATGGGGGGCTGGGCTCCTCCCTCCTCAGTGATGCCAGCCCCCTCGCTGGCCTCCGCGCCGTGCTCCTCTCCCTCACCCCCCTGGGAGCCGGGTCTGGCCTCACGCCCCTTTCGGATCGCGCTGACCAGGTTTGCATTCCTCCAGGAAACTCCTGGTAACACTGAGGACCAAAGAGAGGAACCCCATCATGGGAACACGACATGATGGGGCAGGTAAGTTAGGGTTTCTCAGGAAAAGAGGAGGCGATTCCCCCAAACCTTCTCCATTGCCAAGTGTAATAACAGTTGGGTTTAGTGACTCAAGGAGGGAAATAGATATTACATCATTATGCGACTCACATACAGTCCCAGAGAAAAGTGCAGAGGACTCTGCTCAGAGCACTTTCTCTGCTTTTCTCGGTTCGGTTCAGTTCAGTTCAGTTCAGTCGCTCAGTCGTATCGGACTCTTTGCGACCCCGTGAATCGCAGCACGCCAGGCCTCCCCGTCCATCACCATCTTTTCTGCTATTCTGCTGCTGCTGCTAAGTCGCTTCAGTCGTGTCCGACTCTGTGCGACCCCATAGACGGCAGCCCACCGGGCTCCCCCATCCCTGGGATTCTCCAGGCAAGAATACTGGAGTGAGTTGCCATTTCCTTCTCCAATGCATGAAAGTGATAAGTGAAAGTGAAGTCGCTCAGTCGTGTCCGACTCTTAGCGACCCCATGGACTGCAGCCCACCAGGTTCCTCCGTCCATGGGGTTTTCCAGGCAAGAGTACTGGAGTGGGGTGCCATTGCCTTCCCCGTCTGCTATTCTAGTCTATCCTTATTCACGGAAAACATAATACTGTTCATGCCCAAGTGAACTGGTTTTACATCCTACCCAAAAATGTCCCAGTTTTGTTTTAATTGGGTCCGTCAGGTCTCAGTTGCGGCGCGTAGGGTCTTCGTTGCGTCGCATGAGATCTTCCGCTGCAGCGCACACGGACTCTCTAGTTGCGGCGCGTGGGCTCAGGAGTTGTGGCGCTCGGGCTTAGTTGCTCCCAAGTATGCAGGATCTTAGTTCCCCAACCGGGGATCAAACCTGATTCCCTACCTTGCAAAGCGGGTTCTCTTTTTTAAAAATAACTTTCTGTATTTATCTTTGGCTGTGCTGGGCCTTCGCTGCTGCGCGGGCTCTTTCCTAGGTGCAGAGAGCCAGGACTGCTCTCTAGTTGGGGTGCGGGGGCTTCCACTGCGGTGGATTGTCTTGGTGCAGAGCAGTTTCCAGGGCATGCGGATTTCAGCAGTTGCGGTTCGCAGCAACAACTCTGCAGTTGCGCTTCCCAGGCTCTAGAGCATAGGCTCAACAGTTGCGGCGCTCAGGCTTAGTTGCTCTCTGGCATGTGGGATCTTCCCGGATCAGGAATTGAACCCCGGGTCTCCTGCATTGGTAGGTGGATTCTTTACCACTGCCCCATCAGGGAAGTCCCTGCCCCAATCTCTTCCTTGGGAAATAGAGTTCCCTGTTCACTTTGAAATGAATTAATCACACCTGAAACTAACACCACATGGTAAATCAATGATACTTCAATTAACATTTTGTAATTAAAATTTAAAAATTAAATGTAAAATATGTTAATAAAAAAAGTTAAGTTTCTAGTTCAGAGGTGGTGTTACGGGTCATCTCTGGGGGGGTCTGAACATGAATTCAACACTTGCAGCCCTGCCAGAGATGAGTCGGATCCCATTCACTGTAAAAGTCCTGCTATTTTGTCTCCATTTGTCACTTGAGTAGCCTCTTTTTTCTGTCGCTGTGACTGCTGCTTCTGCTGCTTCACAGTATCAGAAGCAGGAAGGGATCTGGCCTGGCCTTCAGGTGTGGCAAGTGGTCGCCTGTGTTACATGGAGCAGGGACCAGCCTGTGACAATGACATTTGCAGGGAGAATAAATAGCATGATCAGACGTCAAAAGCTGGGGCCTTCTGACCCTGGGGAGTCCCGGTCTCACCTCCTAACGGGCACGCTGCATACCTGACATTGTTTCAGAAAATATGTTCCACCAAGTTCCTGCCTGCTCCCTAGCAGGGGATCCCTGAGGCCAGATGGTGATAAAATTTCCTACAACCCAGGAGGAAGTTCAGTCTTTTTACACCCTGGTACTGAGGGGAAGTCCCTGACTCTGCAGATTAGCGGTACATTCCAGAAGCACTGCTGGGGTTTGTTCAGGAGTCCCTGAATGCAGGGCCTCCTTGCGCTTTCCCAGGGGCTGGGCTTGAGCCTGATGGAGTTTCCCTGGTTGGTATTTGGGGTGTCTGGGACTAGTCCGGACTGTGTCTCTGACCTGCTTGGGGCTTTATGCCAGGGTCTTCCTTACTTCCAGGGAACTGAGGTGAGAGATCACAACCAGTGAGGCTTCCAGCATCTCTTGTTTCCCATGGTTTTCTGAGCATCCTTTGCCAGTGGGACCACCTAAGACCATGGTGGTGACGAGGCAGCCATGGTCCCTGTCTTCTCAGAGCTCTGAGTCCAATAGAAATCCCAGACTCATCCCCAGATGACAGGCAGCTTGTTTGGAGACTGTTGCTATTTTTTTTTTTTAATTCATTTTATTTTTTATTGCACTGGGTCTTCGTTGCTGCCTGGATTTTTCTCTACTTGCGATGAGCGGGGGCTACTCTCCAGTTTTGGTGCGTGAGCTTCCGATTGCAGTGGCTTCTCTTGTCGTGGGGCACGGGCTCTAGGGCTTGCAGGCTCAGCACTCAGGCTCAGTTACCTTGCGGCATGGCACGTGGGATCTTAGATTCCAGACCAGAGATCAAACCTGTGTCCCCTGCATTGGCAGGTGAATTCTGAACCACTGGACCATCAGGGAAGTCCCTGTGTTTGGGGACTGTGGATGTGGGCTTTCAGTTGCCTCTGCTGCCCACTGGGCCGATGACTGCCCAGGAATGGTCCTGGAGGACAGAACAACACACAAGCACCGATGTATTTAAAATAATGCTTATGTTTCCCCTAAACAACAGCAACAGGCCTCCCCCAAGGAGCTCAGTGCCATGTGAAGCGGGTAGGAACAGTGACTTTGCCTTTGTTCTTGGGTCCAGGACCTGGCGTCAGGGGGAGGTTTGTTTTTTTAATTTTTATTTGCTTTGGGTTGTGCTGGGTCTCTGTTCCTGTGCCAGCGTTTCTCTTGTTGCTGAGCACTAGCTCCAGGGCGCTTGGGTTCAGTAGTTGCGACTCTCCGGCCCCAGAGCAGAGGCTCAATAATTGCAGCCCACGGGCTCAGTTGCTCCCAGGCATGTGGAATCTTCCCGGATCAGAGATGGAACTCTGCATTAGCAGGCGGATTCTTTACCACTGAGCCACGAGGGAAGCTCCACAGTGAGGTTCTTGAATGTGTCTGGGGTCGAGCGTGTGACTTTCCTTCTGCCCCCAAGAGAAGGAGAGCGCGGTCTCCCCAGAAATGCCTTGGAGGTGAGTGAGGTGAAGCTCAAAAGCTCAAAAGTCACACAAATACAGAGAACAGACTTGGGAGTTTGGGGTTACCAGATGCAAGCTCGCATATCCAGTATGGATTAAGCAACAAGGTCCTGCTGTATAGCATAGGGAACTATATTCAATATCCTGCGATAAATCATAATGGAAAAAAATATGAAAAAGAATGTTTATTATGTACAATGAATCACTTGGCTGTACAACAGAAATGAAGACAACATTGTAAATCAATTATACTTCAACAAAATAAAATAAAAATAAAAAGCTGCTTGGACTTCCCTGGTGGCTCAGGAGTCAAGAATCTGCCTGCCAGTGCAGGAGTTGCAAGCTCGATCCCTGGGTCGTGAAGACCCCACAGGCCGTGGAGCAACTAAGCCCGTGTGCCGCAATTGCTGAGCCTGTGCGCTGCAGCTGGGACTCGCAAGCACAGAAGCTCTCCCAGCTTAGAGCCTGGGCTCTGAAATAAGAGCAGACAGCGCAGTGAGAAGCCTGAGCACTGAAACGAGAGAGTAAACCCCGCTCGCCACAGCGAGAGAGGAGCCCGTGAGCAATGAAGAACCCAGCCCAGCCAATAAATAAATTTAAAAAAAATTTTTTTAAGCTATCAGAGTCAAACCTGAGAAACTGAGCCCTCCTCTCATGCAAGGTGTTGCCTATAAATGGTCTACTTGGCCCTTTGAGAAAAGGATAGAAGTTCAAACCCAGGGCTCTCTGACTCCAAAGCCTCATCACTTTTGGGGCTGGTGTCCTCTGTGTCTATGGAGCCCTGGTTGGGCCCCCCACAGCTTCCCTGAGTACAGCCTCTCAGACCCACCCCCGCTGCCCGGACCTCCTCCCACTTGTCCACTCAGGAACTGACTCAGCACCCGGAGAGACCAGGCTCTGAACTCCGGATAGGCAGAGGACTGGTTCCTCACTCCTGAGCGACGCCAACTCCAAGCTCGCCCTGGGCAATTGGCTTCCCTTGGGAACTGGCCCGTGTCCACACCAGCCTCAACCGTCTTTTTGGTAGAAACACCACACTGGGTGCCAAACACCTGGGCGAGACAACATGAGAGCTGAGCCCATTTTTTCGAAAGACACAGTGGGACAGCAAGTCACCGGAACTTTGGAAAGCTGCAGGCAAGCCTGTGCCTGGAGTCTTTCCAATCTCTTGTCTGTTTATTAATCTTTGTCTGTGACTCACTGGGAAAAATAGATAATACATCCTTAAGTGAGTTACACACAGTCCAAAAATATGTGATTACTAAGTATTTGTGAAGATACTCTGCCGTGCCCACTCTCCTATCTTCCATGAATTTTGTCTTCATTTTAAAAGCTTTAAAAAGCTTTCTTGGTGGCCCAGTGAATAAGAATCCGCTGGCCAATGCAGGTGACCCAAGTTCGACCCCTGGTCTGGGAAGATCCCACGTATCATGGGACAATTAAGCCTGTTTGGTCACAGCTACTGAACCTGTGCTCTAGAGCCCATATGCCACAACTAGGGAGCCCAGGAGCCAAAACCACTCAAGCTCGAACACCCGAGAGCCTGCCCACTGCACCTACTGTGGGCCTAGAGCCTGTGCTCCACAAGAGGAGCCGCCGCACTGAGACGCCCACAAGCTGCAAAGAAGAGTAGCCCCACTCGCCACAACTAGAGAAAAAGCCCATGCAGCAGGGAAGCCCAGCACAAGCGGAAGTCAATAATAAAATAAAAAGTATCTTTTGAAAAGCCCTAAATGGAAGAGTTAAAACTAGCAAAGTCTCAGAAAAGAGAAGGGAGTAAATGTTCATGGCTTTGGATTCGAAAATTGTTTCTTAGATATGACACCAAAAGCAAAGAGGCAAAGGAAAAAAAAAAAAACCAGACAGGCTATATTGGACTTTTAAAAAAGTTTAAAGTTCTGTGTATCAAAGGATACTGTCAAGGAAGTGAAAATGCAACTCACAGAATAGGAGAAAATATTTGCAAATCACAAATCTAACAAAGATCTGAAAGGTAATCTCCAGAATATATCCAGAATTGTAACTGCAAGGAGATCCAACCAGTCCATTCTGAAGGAGATCAACCCTGGGATTTCTTTGGAAGGAATGATGCTAAAACTGAAACTCCAGTACTTTGGCCACCTCATGTGAAGAGTTGACTCATTGGAAAAGACTCTGATGCTGGGAGGGATTGGGGGCAGGAGGAGAAGGGGACAACTGAGGATGAGATGGCTGGATGGCATCACGGACTCGATGGACGTGAGTCTGAGTGAACTCCGGGAGATGATGATGAACAGGGAGGCCTGGCGTGCTGCAATTCATGGGGTCACAAAGAGTCAGACACGACTGAGCGACTGAACTGAACTGAACTGAAAATCAAGGGCTTCCCTGGTGGCTCAGTGGTAAAGAATCCACCTGCCAATGCAGGAGACATAGGTTTGATCTCTAGTCTGGGAAGATCCCACCTGCCTTGGAGCAGCTAAGCCCGTGCACCACAACTGTGGACCTGTGCTCTAGAAACCGGTAGCCACAACCGCTGAAGCCCAAGAGCCCTAAAGCCTGTGTTCTGCAACAGAAGAATCCACCATGATGAGCAGCCGCCCCTGCACGGCAACTAGACAGTTGGCTCGCCACAGCTAGAGAAAAGCCCAAGCAGCAGTGAAGATCCAGCATGGCCCAAAATAAATACACTTAATTCTCTAAAAACCGAGAAGTAAAAACATCTGAATGCAGATGGTGTCAGTCCAGGGAACACAAGGAACTGTCCACAACACTGGTGCTGACCAGTCTCTTTCATTAGTTCTGTTGCTGGAACGCTACTTTCCCTGAGTAGCTTCACTTTACAGGGTGATTCAGATTCCCATCTGCGCATGCAGGGTGAAGGCTGGTGTGGTTTGCCTCAATCTGAAACCCTTGATCTGTTTGGTTCCAGACGAAATTCATTCCCTTCTCACTGAGGATCAAACGCACAACTAGGCCTGATTCTCAAGTGTCTTTCTTGACAACAAAGCCACAAAAAAACTGTGAAAAGTGCTCAGGAGAAGATATCCAAGGTGCCATCAGGATGTCATGACGTTATACACCTCATCCTCAGAACTGAGGGACTTCTCAGGAGGGTGGCATTTAAACTGAAATCTGGGGTGTGAATGGAAGGCACGTGAAGAGAGTGGGGAGAGGGTCTGACAGAAACCATCATGTATGAACCCTGGAACTTGGGGATGTAGGGGACACACAGGAGGTGGGAAGAGAGTGGTGAGGCATACAGCTGACACAGCTGTTGAGCCCTGGGAGACGTCTGGGCTGTAATCAGGCTTCCCTGGTGGCTCTGACAGTAAAGAATCTGCCTGCGATGCAGGAGACCAGGGCTTGATCCCTGGATCGGGAAGCTGCCCTGAAGGAGGGAATGGCAACCCACTCCGGTATTCTTGCCTGGAGAATCCCATGGGTGGAGGAACCTGGCGGGCTACAGTCCATGGGGTTACAAAGAATCGGACCCAAGTAAGCAACTAACACACACACGCACACACACAGGGAGTTATAATAAGCCGAGGGCAATGGGAAACCATGAGGAATGTGCAAGAAGGACACTTGGCACCACCGCCCTTCACTGAGGGCCTCCTTGTCTGCAGAGGCTGGGAAGGGTCAAGGAGTAGATATCCAAGGTGCCATCAGGATGTCGTGACGTTATAGACCTCATCCACAGAATTGAGGGACATCTCAGGAGGGTGGCATTTAAACTGAAATCTGGAGTGAGAAGGGAATGAGTTTCATCTGGAACCAAACAGATCAAGGGTTTCGGATTGAGGCAAACCACACCAGCCTTCACCCTGCATGCGCAGGTGGGAATCTGAATCACCCTGTAAAGTGAAGCTACTCAGGGAAAGTAGCGTTCCAGCAACAGAACTAATGAAAGAGTTAGTTTCCTTTCCCACAAGCCCTGGCGGCTGGGGTTCCGGATGTATCTGCAGCCCTGGGCATCACAGTCATGCAGTCACCAAGTGTTTCCCCAGCAGCAATCGTGAGTTTAGGCAACGGCTCTGAGGTGCCAACAAGCCACTGAACAGAAATGGAGTATTTGGATCCTGGATCAGTGCAAGGAGGGACAGCCTAGAGTCTCTCCCTCCAGCTACTCCTAAGACACATAAGCTCTTAATCGACTATATCATTTGGAGGATCCAACCAGGGCTGGGTCAAGCCAAACCATCCATTCTTTGGTCACTTGAAGTCACGTTGCAGGGAGCAGGGATCTGTTTGTGTGATCCCAGGGATAGAGTTGTGCAAAAGAGGGACACAGCCTCCCCATCAGCCAGCAGAGGAGGGACCTCGTTGATCTGGGGAGTCCCAGCCCCTCCTCCTGCATACCTGACATTCTTTCCATACACCTGAAGTCCACCTCATTCCTGCCTGTTTCCTGGGAGGGGCTCCCTAAGGCCAGATGGAAATAACACTCAGACACCTCCAGGAGGAAGACCTAGTCTATTTATTCCTGGGGCAATGGGAAAGCCAGTGGGGAATCGGTGAGAGCAGGAACTGACAGCTACCCCCTGGTATCACATCCAGGGAGCCAGCTCTGCCAGCCGCAGCCAGGACACGTGGGAACGTTCACCTGGGGCTTCCCCAGGGTGGTATATGAGCAGAGTCTGCTTGTCCTTCCTAGATGGGCTGGGCCAGGGATGTTCAGAGGCCCCTGGACTGGGGCAGGAGACCTGGGATCTAGTCCAGCCCGAGTCACTGACCAACAGTAGGACCTTGGGTCAGTGTCTTGCTTGGCTTCAAGAAACAGAATGACAGAATAAAACAAATAGTTGTGTGAAGTCAGGATCTTACACTTGTTACCAAGACAGCTAGAACTTTCTCTAGCCATAAGCAGAGGCAGGTCCCAACACCTAGTGATGGCATCAGCCAGCACAGGCCAGGTGCCCTCACAGATCTGGACTCTGACGTGGATGGTGACTTCCCATGTGTCTCGGTGGCAAAGATTCTTCCTGCTAATGCAGGAGACGCGGGTTCGATCCCTGGGCTGGGAAGATGCCCTGGAGGAGGAAATGGCAGCCCACTCCCATATTCTTGCCTGGAGAACCCCATGGACAGAGGAGCCTGGTGGGCTACAGTCCATGTGGTCGAGAAGAGTGGGACATGACTGAAGCAACAGAGGACGCACGCACGTGTCTACAGACCTTAGAAGCGGCATTGCTCTTCGGGCAGCACCCAGGCTCCCCGCCTCTGTGCTGATCTCCTTTCACGCTCCTGCTCTTCAGTGACTCAGCTCCAGGCCCAGGAGTGAGGTCTGGGCTCGTCTCTCTTCAGAAACAGAACCCTAACCCAGCCCTAGAAAACATGCCTTCTGCCGCATCCTGGCTGCTAGCCAGGCATCTACAGCACCCCAGATCCTCACAGAGGCAACTGTCCTCCTGGAGCGATTCCAGGAAGCGAATGGAATCAAGGTCATGAGCAATGTGCTGCTTCAAACTCTAGAACATGACTTGACAACTAGCATTGGGCAAAGGAGGATCCACCCTTGCTTCAAGCCTCCTCCCTTCGGGACTTTGTTAACCAACACCGGCAACTTGCCAGAAAACAGACGCTACATCATTACCTGGGTTCCAACATTCCTGAAGGCAAGGTTCAGTACACAACATTTAATTGTGAAATAATTAATAAGATTCTGTGCAATTAGTAGAGACGTGGATTGGTCTCAAGATCGTCATCCAGATTGAAATCAAAAGAGAAAAACAAATATTGTGTATGTGTGGAATTTAGAAAAATGGTACAAGTGATCTTATTTGCAAAGCAGAAACAGAGACACAGAGAACAATGCGTGGATGCCCAAGGGGAAAGGGGCGGGGATGGGATG
The DNA here is from genome assembly GCA_006410635.1 of Cephalophus harveyi. Taxonomy (NCBI): domain Eukaryota; kingdom Metazoa; phylum Chordata; class Mammalia; order Artiodactyla; family Bovidae; genus Cephalophus; species Cephalophus harveyi. The sequence continues at coordinate 865,138 of SJYT01046054.1, read as the reverse complement.
GATCGGGAGATTGGGACTGACGTATATACACTATTGTTACTGTGCATAAATTAGACAGCTAATGAGAGCCTACCCTATAGCACAGGAAATTCTGTGGTGACCTAAATGGGAATGAAATCCAAAAAAGAGGGGATATATGGAAACATATAGCTGATTTACTTTGCTGTACAGCAGAAACATGACATTGTAAGGCAGCTATAGTATATACTTTTATATTATACAAAAGTCAATAATTTTTTTAAAAATCCTGGAAAAAAGATTCTTTGCAGCACATACTAATCCATTCCTTAATCTATATTTTCTTCAATTAAAAAATGATATAGCTGATGACCAGCTTGAGTGGTTGTCTAACCTACTAAAATGTTGCAGTCCACGGTTGGGAACTACTCAGCGACTGCAGAAACCCCCAAGCTCCAAGGGGCGATGTGGGATGGGAGGGGAGCACGCGGTAGCCTGCCCCCTTTTTTGTCATTCAGTCGCTCAGTCGTGTCCGACTCTTTAAGACCCCAAGGACTGCAGCACCCCAGGCTTCCCTGTCCATCACCGTCTCCCGGAGCTTGCTCAAACTGATGTCCATCGAGTCATTGATGCCATCCAACCATCTCATCCTCTGTTATCCACTTCTCCTCCCGCCTTCAATCTTTCCCAGCATCAGGGTCTTTTCCAATGAGTTGGCTCTGCAGCAGGTAGCCTAAGTATTGGAGCTTCAGCCTCAGCATCAGTCCCTCCAATAAGTATTCAGGGTTGATTTCCTTTGAGATTGTCTGGTGTGATCTCCTTGCTCTCTAAGGGACTCCCAAGAGTCTTCTCCAGCACCACAGTTTGAAAGCATCAATGGGACAAAGAAAACATTTAGGACTCTGGTCACTGCACAGGTATTTCTGCTGTAGCAGGATCTTCCCTGAGCTCCTAACCCTAGTCTCAACCTTCCTGTCCACCTTCCCCAGAGCAGACCTGCTGGGATATTCGTAGACACAGATCTGAATACTCTCCTTCCATGCTCAGGACATGGACACGGTGCCCAGTGCACTGTGGATAAAAGTCCTGAGTCCTCAGTGCTCACAAGGGACTGGCCCTGCCCCCCTCCCACTTGCTCCAGCTCCCTCTCTCTCTGGGGCTCAGCCTTCCTAAAATACAGTTCAGCCTCATCCTTGAAATATTAGCTCACATATCCCCTCTTCCAGGAATCCCTCCCTGAACACTCAAGGCATCTCATGACCTCCCATCCTAATCTGGGCTCCCATAGCCACTGAGTTTTTACCCAAACCTGACCTCTCTGAGTCTTCATGGTCTTAAGGATGGTCTGTAGCCCTCTACGATGCTACTGAACAGTCACTGCACCCGCAGCAACCTCTAACACAGGGCTTGCCACACAGCTCATTCTTAGTGAATCTTTATTGCCAGGCTCTTAAATGTGTCTGTCATCTATTTTAGAAAAAAAAAAAAAAAAAAAAAAGGGTCGGGCTTCCCTGGCGGCTCAGTGACAAAGAGTCAGGAAGGTAAGCCACTGCAATGAGAAGCCTGCGCCCCACAACTAGAGAGCAGCCCCTGCTCCCCCCAACTAGAGAAAAACCCACACGTGGCCACAAAGACCCAGCGTTGCCTAAAATAAATAAATAAATAAATAAAATTATTATCTTTTAAAGTCCAGAAAGTAGAAGAAGACTTAGAGGATCTCATCGGAAAGCTGGCGGGTGGATTCATCCTGGGAGAGTGGGAAGGACCCCAGGATCCCTATTTGCAAAAGAGGCTGCGGTGTTGGGGGTGGTGAGAGGGAGGTTCTGTTGCGGAGGAGGAGGTGGAGGCCCCAGTCGGTCTCCTCCTGGCTCTCAAAGGATTCACATCATGTTTGACAGTGACGTGACCAAGCTCACATCCAAAACCTGTTGCTGCCCCAGGGGCCCCGCGTGTCTCTGCAGGCCTGGCAGGAAGGCAGGAGAGCTGATGGCAGCACGCGCCTCTTTCTGGGGCAGGTGGGGGCGGGGGCTCGGCAGCATAAGTATAAAACCGCCTGCTGGGATCTGCGAGCTTCCTTCCACTCCACCGCAGCCAACCCAGAGCCATGACTCCACGACGCCGCATCCTGGGTAAGAAGGACCAAATCCCGACTCTCTTGGAGCCCAAATCCGAAATCAGCCTCAATGCCATCCTTGTCTCAGTCCATTACTCCTCTTCCTCAGCCCCCAGCCAGACAAGTGACTCCATCATAGCAGTACCCCTTCCACATCCCCAAAGGCGTGCGTGCCTGCTCAGTCGCTCAGTCATGTCCAGCTCTTGGGACCCCATGGACTGTAGCCCACCAGGCTCCTCTGTTCATGGGATTCTCCAGGCAAGAATACAGGAGTGGGTTGCCATTTCCTTCTCCAGGGGATCTTCATGACTCAGGGATTGAACCTGGACCTCCTGCACTGGGTGCTGCTGCTGCTAAGTCGCTTCAGTCATGTCTGACTCTGTGCGACCCTGTAGATGGCAGCCCATCCCTGGGATTCCCCAGGCAAGGCTCCCCCATCCCTGGGATTCTCCAGGCAAGAACACTGGAGTGGGTTGCTATTTCCTTCTCCAGTGCATGAAAGTGAAAAGTGAAAGTGAAGTCGCTCAGTTGTGTCCAACTCTTAGCGACCCCATGGACTGCAGCCCCCCAGGCTCCTCCATCCATGGGATTTGGCAGGAGTGTTCTTTATCCCTGAACCGCTTGGGAAGACCAAGAGCAGCCCCATCCATGTCCCTGATCAATTTCCAAACTCATGCCCAATGCCGTACATTATGACAGACTCCCACCCCAAATCCTGGCATCTAAATTTTAATATTGGTCATGGACGTAACACGACACCAGTGTTAGCTCAGCTGCCTTTAACGCTTGACTCCAGCTGAGCCTCCTGCTCTGAACTCTTCCCTCCCAGGGAACACCTATATCCCTCAGAACCCCAAACCCATTTCTCTGAGTCCTGCCTGGCTCCTCTCAGCTTCCACAGACCCATAATCCGCAGACACCTAACACAGGTCTGCCTCTAAGCTTTCCCCGAGCCTCGGTCAGGACAGACACCCCCTCGGACCTCCCCTCCTCCAGCCTGGCCTCCAGTGGCTGCCCTATCCGCTTTTGAGGCCACGCATCATCCCTTTTCCTCCCGCAGCTGTCTTGGCCGCTGTCTGCATCCTTTTGCTTCTCTGCTCACACGGTGCCCCAGGTGAGCCCAGGAGGGACATGGACGCTGGGGGGTGGGGTGCTGCTCCTAGAAGACCCCAGCCCAGGACTTGCCCACCCCGCTGCAGGGTGACACCATCTCTGTTTCCTCCAGTGTCCCCCACAGGCTCTCAACTGTTGCTGTGCCAGTCACACGAGCGATGCGGGGACCAGTTCTATGACCCCCGGCTGGACTGTTGCTATGACGATGCCGTGGTACCCTTGGGCAGGACCCAGAAGTGCGGAAACTGCACCTTTAGGGTCTGCTTCGAGCAGTGCTGCCCGTGGTTGGTCAACAGGCCCCAGGAGTCCTTCGTGGTGAAGGTGAAAGGTCAAAACTGTTACTCGGCCCCATCCCTGGATGATCGGGTTTGTGGCAGGTGAGGTTCTGCACCTCCCCAAGGGAGGAGGGGGCGTGGAGGAGGGGACCTGCATACCGATTCTATGATTCAACTCCCCCTGCCCCCGCAGCCGAGTGCTCTTCTGAGTCCTTCTGTCCCCGTCCACCTGCTCTATTCCATCCACCAAAGACCTTGATGCTGGGAGGGGTTGAGGGCAGGAGGAGAAGGGGACAACAGAGGATGAGATGGTTGGATGGCATCCATCACCAACTCAATGGACATGGGTTTGGGTGCACTCCGGGAGTTGGTGATGGACAGGGAGGCCTGGCGTGCTGCGGTTCATGGGGTTGCAAAGAGTCAGACACGACTGAGCGACTGAACTGAACTGAACTGAACTCCCTTCTCTGTTGCTTCTTTCTCCTTTTGTTTTTATTTCTATTTCATCCTCTTCATTGGTCGGCCCCTGTCTCTCTTTCCCACTCCTCTGCCCATAATCTGTCCACCCTCCCTCTGTGTCCATCTCTCTCTTGCTCCCCCTCTCTCTGCCTCTCTTCAGTGTTGGCTGACAGATGATCAGAGGTCAGTTGGATGCTGCATCCTGAATGAGCCTGGAGAGATGGGTCGTCCCCTTAGATCTGGGACATGGAGTGGGTTTTAGAGGGATAGGGGACACTCAGATTCAATCCCTCCCTCCTTATTCTGTCTCCTTTTAACAGTCATCCTAAATCTGTCCTGAGCAGGTGGACTGGTCCCCTTTCTGTGACTGTGGACAATCGTGAGAGGTTACTTTGCTGTTGGACGTCCCCAGGACCCTGACCTCTCACAATGACCCCTATGACCAATACCGTGAGGGATGATCAATCCCCAGGCTGGCCCTGGGGACCCTTAATGAGATCCGCCATTCCCTTTGGCATTTTCTCCACCAGGAGCAAAACAGGAGGCACTCTGTGAATTCTGCAACCTTACATATTCTATCATGGCGGGACCTCGATGCACACGGAGTCCTTTCTCCACTTCCAAAGGTGGCAAGATAACACCCACTTTTCCACTTGAGAACAAATTTCAAGTTACTATGACTTCCTGGTTGCATTGAATAAAAATTCCATTTCAATCACAAGGCTCCGCTTTCTTGCACTGATCTCGACAGGGTGTGGCACAGGGTCGGGGACGCGACTCACAGGGAGGGAGGGACGGGGTCTTGGCTTCTCCCTCCCAACCCCACAACCAAGGAGGGAGGGCGGGTGGGCGCGCCCCCTGGCGGGCACTGGGCCCAGCGCGGGGCGGGGCGCTTCTGAGTGTGGACCAGGAGGCAGAAAGAAAAGTCTCCCCTTTCTTGGAAATCCAAGCCCGGGGGTGGACTTTGCACTGGCCCGGAAATTGTGGTGTGGGGGTTGGGACTCTCACAAAGGAAGAATTTGCTTGTCTCCGAAAAGGATTTCCTGGAAAGAAATCAAAATTTGCGGCTTTACAAGATTCTGGAAACGGAGGTATCTGAACTTAGTAAGGCAGAGCACAGGGAAAGGTCAGAGTGGTCCATTTGTAAGACTTCCCCCTCTGGAGTCAGCTCTGCTCAGAGAAGGGCCTGGAAACTTCTGGAATGTTTGAACCTTTAACCGAGGGTCATTTCAGCCCAGGCTAAGGAAGAATTTGCTTGTCTCCGAAAAGGATTTCCTGGAAAGAAATCAAAATTTGCGGCTTTACAAGATTCTGGAAACGGAGGTATCTGAACTTAGTAAGGCAGAGCACAGGGAAAGGTCAGAGTGGTCCATTTGTAAGACTTCCCCCTCTGGAGTCAGCTCTGCTCAGAGAAGGGCCTGGAAACTTCTGGAATGTTTGAACCTTTAACCGAGGGTCATTTCAGCCCAGGCCTAAGGGCCACAACCAGTGACGCTGCTGCTGCTGCTGCTAAGTCGCTTCAGTCGTGTCCGACTCTGTGCGACCCCATAGACGGCAGCCCACCAGGCTCCTCCGTCCATGGGATTTTCCAGGCTAGCATTCCACAAAGGTTTAGAACAGAAAGCTGGGGAGATGGCTATGATTGTTGGAGACCCCTTTGGGGGCACGACCAATTCAGGGACAAAAGGTATCACTTTATTCTGTGTAATTCTGATATAAAATTGTTTTATACCAATATAAAATTAACACATAAGAAAATAATTTCCAAAAAGTACGCTAGAGAAGTCTGGGTCCAGGAAGGGACAGGACTGGCCCATGAAGTAAGTGTGAGGAGAGAGGAAGGAGTTTGGTTCCAGGGTGGGCAGGTGGGTTTGGACACCATTTCAAGTCACGCTTCACCAGAACGTTCCAGAAGGGGGCTGGGTGCAGATGTGGCTGGGGCCTTCCCTGGTGGTCCAGTGGTGAAGACTCCACCATGTGTAAAATAGATGGCTAGAAGGAACCTGGTGTAGAGCCCAGGGAGCTCAGCCCTGTGCTCTGTGATGACCCAGGGGGGTGGGACGGGGGGACGGAAGGGAAGGCCGAGAGAGAGGGGATGTATGTCTGCACAGAGCTGATTCCCTTCTTTGTACAGCAGCAGCTAACCCAACATTATAAAGCAATTATATGCCAATAAAAATAAACAGAACAGAGGCTAGAACAGAACTAAGCAGGCTTCCCTCGTGGCTCAGAGGTTAAAGCATCTGCTTTCAATGCAGGAGGCCCAGGTTCGATCCCTGGGTCAGGAAGATCCCCTGGAGAAGGAAATGGCAACCCACTCCAGTGTTCTTGCCTTGAGAATCCCATGGACGGAGGAGCTTGGTAGGCTACAGTCGCAAAGAGTCAGACATGACTGAGGGACTTCACTTTCACTTTCTAAAAATAAATATAAATAAAATGAGGTGCAAAAAAAGAAAAAGACTCCTCCATGCTTCTACTGCAAGGGGCACCAGCGCCATCCCTGGTCGGGGAATAAGACGCTGCTGCTGCTGCTAAGTTGCTTCAGTCGTGTCCGACTCTGTGAAACCCCATAGATGGCAGCCTACCAGGCTCCCCTGTCCCTGGGATTCTCCTGGCAAGAGAACTGGAGTGGGTTGCCATTGCCTTCTCCTGAATAAGACATTACACATCACAAAAATTAATTAATTAAGAAAATAAAGAGAAGATCAGGAGGTGGGGCTGCAGATGGGGGGGTAGGAATGTGGAACAGGGCTGTGGGGGTGGGGCACTCAGAGTCTAGCCGTATGGGTGGGCCCCAGACTCCATTCAAACATGGGAACCAGAGCTCAGTCTAGGAGATCAAGGGCCAGGCAGCACAGATTCGTAGGTGAGAGGCTCTGGGAACTTCAGGTTGAAATCTTGCCTCCAAGTGTCCCTTGACTTTTCCTCGTTCTTCCACCCTTTCCCTGTCCTCCCCAGTTGCCTCTTTTCCCAGTCTATGGCCTCAGGATTCAGATCCACCCATCTTTCTCCTCACCAGCAGACTCCAGTTTACTTACTTACTGTAAGTTACTTACTGTAATGTTGACACAGGGCTTCCCAGGTGGCTCAGGGGTAAAGAATCCTCCTGCCAATGCAGGAGACGCAGGTGCAATCCCTGCATTTCGAAGGAATCAGGAAGATCCCCTGGAGAAGGAAATGGCAACCCATGCCAGTATTCTTGCCCGGGAAGCCCGAGGCAAGAGGAGCCTGGAGGGCCACAGTCCCTGGGGTCGCAAAGAAGTGGATATGACTTAGCAACTAAGCAACAGTGTTGACACAGTCCCTTCTGGGTGAGATTCTGGAAGAGGGAGCTGGGTGGGGAGGACTGGCACTAGGTTCTCTTGCTCCTTTACTGGAGGGGGAAGTGGTAGAGGAGGGGCTTTGAAAATCGCCTCCGCTTGGGATAGGACTGTCCCCATCATTTCTGAGGTGCTGTAGGACCCCCTCCACAGACACCACCAACTCAGCACAGAGACACTTGGCCCAGAATGAGAGAAGTTCTAGCATCTATGTGACCTCCAGTCCTGGCATGGGACTTGAAGTGGCCTTGGTTGGCGCATTTCTGGGTCCACTGGGGCCTTGACTAAGATTGCGGCAGAGTCACCCCCTTGGAGAGCTTGTGGAATGATGAGCTCATCCTGTTTGAGAGAAGATTCCCATTTCTGGGAGATGGAGGCGACCATGGGAGAGATGGTGCAGGGAAAAAGCCGACTATTCTCACCCTCCATTCTCTACCCAGTCGCCATGACTGGACTGTTCATGGGCTCATCTCACCAAACCTCTTGATGAAAAATGTCCATTGGTGCGGAAAGCGCCTGCCAATATACTAAGCATTTTATTAAAAATTCCACACCTGCAGGGCTTCCCTGGTGGTCCAGGGGTTGAGTCCCAGCTTCCAGTGCAGAGGCCCAGGTTGGATCCCTGGTCAGGGAGCTAGATCCCACATGCTGAAAGTAAAGATCCCAAGTGCTGCGACCAAGACCTGGTGCACCAAATAAATACAAATTTTTTAATTAAAGGAAAAAAACAATCAAAAAAAACCCCAAAAGCCTTTCCTGGCTCAAAACAACAAAGCTCCTTGGAGAAATGACTGGTCTGGGAGCTGAGGCAGGGAAAGCACAAGATAGGCCTGAAACATTTGGGGCCAGAAAGTGTGAAAGGGAGTAGACAGAGAGTGACAGGGACTTGTCAAAAGGGCCTTGTCCCACAGTTTCTCATCACACATGACCCAAAGCTGCCCTCCAGGTGCTTACTCTTCACCTCCGCACTCTATCAGGAGATGCGCGTGCAGCGGCATTGGCGGGCTGGGCGGGCCTCGGTACCCATCTCAGCAGGCCAGCGCCTCCATTGCGTGAAGGTGGCTCTCATGCAACCCCCTGACTCACACACTTAGACTCCTTGTTCCGCATTTCCAGATGGGTCGGGTGTGTGGTCAGCCTCACCACTGACCTCACGCATTCGCTTCATATACTTTGGTCCTGGTCCAGCGCTTGGAATCCCCCAACCCACGTCCACTAGTACAACTCACGCGGGGTGCACGGGGAATACTCCACCCAGTCCCGACCACACACCTGGTCGCTGTGGGGCAGAGGAGGGAGGGAGAGCAGTTATGTCACGGGAGAGACAGGCCCCCAGGAAAATCACAAAACAGGACTCCTTCGAGGCTAACCCACCTGAGACGAAGGGAGAAAACGCACGGCGACGTGTGGACAAACAGGGTCGGCGCGCCCTCTGGCGGCGAAAGTGGGGACCCGCGGGGAAGGATGCTCCATTTCCCACAATGCCAAGAACAATCCCGTCAGAGCTGAAGGTGAAATGAAACTGTATTTCATCCAAGTGAAATACAGTGTACCAGGCTTTTCAGAAGTAGTTATTCGTTTCCTTACTTACTGTCTGTCTTCCCGACTTGAACGTGAGTGCTGGAAAGTCCTGCTTTGCTCACAGCTGAACTCCTAGCACCTACAACAGGTAAGTGGGGCACACAGCGGGTGCTTAGTAAGTTATATGGACCGGAATTAACAACAGTTTTGCCCTCGGATTCAGGCTTGAGTCTGTCTCTGCAGGGCAAGGCATCCCCAGGAGTTAAAATGTGCCCGAGTCCCCATTTCTGGACATGGTCTGGGACCTCGAAGCCCCCAAATTTGCTGAACAAGTAGCTCTTAGCTTTTTTCTGAAACTTGCACATGGGCCTGTTCCCTGAGTCAGTGATGTAAGGGGATCGGGAGTGCACCTCTAAGCCTGAGGAAACCTCTCTATCTCTGGGGCTGTGGACAGAGCAGGGGCAAGCTGGTGGGGTGTACAGGTGGCCCCCATCCTGTCTAGAAGTCTCTATATTCCTGGGTAGAAGCCCAAGCTGTCATGGAATTCTAAATTCCAGTGGGATCGTCCAGCCTCCAGTTCCTCCCCATTCCTGCAGGATGGGGAGCTCGGAGCACCTGTGGATGGAGGTTGCTTGAGTTAGCCCAGGTAAGGGGAGAAGACACCTATAGGGAGTCCTGAATGGGAGCGAGGTGTGAAAGGAAAGCAGTCCCCTCCCCCAATAAAAAGGAACTAAAAGCGAGTGTTTATCACAGGAGCATCACAAATTACTGGAAGACTGACAGAGGGTACCCTCGGGATCCAATAAATGTGGGAGAAAGCTGCCCCCCTTCCCCCACCCTATCTCCCCAGAGCGAACCAAGGACTTCGGCAGAAAAGGAAGTCCACTTTGAAATTACACCACCCAGAGTCGTTTCATAGGGACTGTCACTTTGCACATATCTTTCTGTTTTCTTTTTTGGAGGTGTCTTTGTGAATCGGGTAGATCATATTTTGTTTAGCAGCTGTTTGCTTGGTGTAAAACTTTTAAAAGCTATTTATTGGGACTTCCCTGGTGGTCCAGTGGTTAAGAATCTGCCTTCCATGTAAGAGATGTGGGTTCGATCCCTGGTCGGGGGACTAAGATCCCACATGCTGTGGGGCAACTAAACCCTGTACCACAATGAAGATCCCGTGTAAGACTCAACACAAATAAATCAACATATTTTAAAATATTTATTTATTTTGGCTGCACTGGGTCTTAGCTGTGGGACCTAAGATCTTCATTGCAGCACCCATGTGGGATATAATTCCCTGACCAAGGATGGAACCCGGATCCCCTGCACTGGAATTGTGGAGTCTTACCCACTGGACCATCAGGGAAGTTCTGGGTGTATAACTTTTAGATCTTTAGCAATAGGGTATGTAGGCCTCCATCTGTACTCTATTAACCATCGTGTGAGAGGTGGCCCCAGTGTTTACAACAGCCCTGTGAGGGAGGGACTGTTGTGAAGCCTATTTCACAGATGGAGAAAGTCAGGGTGACTCAACATGTGATATTCATATGCATTTATTGCCAACTATGTGCTTAGAACTTAGGATATAATGGTGTGTGAGAGGGAAAATGATAGCCCATTTTTTATCTTTAAATGGTGCAGTAATACATCCTGTACTTTTGGGGACAATCTCGTGTTTGCCCATTGATGCAACATAAATATTAAGGGCTCCCTCATTCACTCTTAGGTGTCATGGTTTAGACAATAAATTATATGATGGCCCTTCTTAGAGACCTCACTGTATAGGAGAAACAAAGATTAAAGAAAGAAACAGGGAGGTTTATAACTACAGTTGTGACAAATACAGAGATGGAAATAGTGTGGAGAAAGTAAAATAGCAGGGTTTGTCTTAGTCCCAGATATCAGAAAGGCAGTGTTAATCTGAGAAGGAGACACCGAAAGACTAGTAAGTGACAATTAGGATGCAGCAGGCGAGTGAGGAGCACTCCACACTTGGGAACGTCGAGGGAAACGCAAAGATGCTGCTTTGTTCTTGCTAGAATCACCATTTAATTGGACGTCTATCATTGTTTCTATAACAAAAAGACAAGTATTTTTTACTAACTGCAAGAAAATCTCGAGGGGGTTTCAGTTCAGTTCAGTTGCTCAGTTGTGTCCGACTCTTTGCGACCCCATGAATCGCAGCACACCAGGCCTCCCTGTTCATTACCATCTCCAGGAGTTCACTCAGACTCACATCCATCGAGTCAGTGATGCCATCCAGCCATCTCATCCTCGGTTGTCCCCTTCTCCTCCTGCCCCCAATCCCTCCCAGCATCAGAGTCTTTTCCAGTGAGTCAACTCTTCGCATGAGGTGGCCAAAGTACTGGAGTTTCAGCTTTAGCATCATTCCTTCCAAAGAAATCCCAGGG
>SJYT01046054.1:821762-852647 GCA_006410635.1 Cephalophus harveyi | reverse complement strand
CAAGTAATACAGTCCCAATTGTTATGGGCAATATAACAATTACCCAGTGTTATAAATTGCTCTAAATATTCGCAGGGGCATGTCTCAATTTTAGGCTGACAAGACACAGAATAAATAGAATTCTAACAAGGGAAGTCTTCATCCCACCTAGCTAATGATTGCACTCTTAGTTTCGTTAAGGAATATGTGTAAATATTTCTGTCTTTTTACAAAAGGTTAGTTGTTTTGTAATCTGAAAGTTAAAGTATAAGGTTGCTGAATTTCTTCAAGTTCCTCTTTGTACAGAGTCCCCTGGGGGCAAGGTAGTCAAAGTTTCTCCATGGACTGCAAGAGGGCAGGGTGGCTGGGTGACTTCGGAAGAAGGTCTTGGCCATGATCGCTGTGAGGTCGGGGTGGAAGCAGCCCATTCTGTTGGCCATGGTGAGGCGCATGGGTCTCATCCTGAGTCATGAGAAGCCACAGAAAAAAATAAGACTGGCTTTTTGATTTGAGCCTGGGCCTCACAGGGGCCAGGGTGCATGATGCAAGGTCATCGAGAAGGTAGGAGCAGAATCCAGGTGCGAGAAGATGGTAACTGAATCAGAGTGGAGAGAGCAGAAATAGACAGGATTATCCTGATTTATAAGATATTTAGGAGACGGACTTCCCTGGTGGTCCAGTTGTTAAGAATCCACCTTGCCAATGCATGGGACACAGGCTTGATCCCTGGTCCTGGAGGATTCCATATGCTGTGGAGCAACTAAGCCCGTGTGCCACACTGAGCCTTCACACTCCAGAGCTTGTGCCCTGCAACAAGAGAAGCCCCTGCTCACAGCAACCAGCAGAAGTCCTGCCGGGCAATGAAGACCAAGCGCAACCAAAAGAAAAAAAAGGTGGGGGGGATATTTAGGAGATAGCAGCATCGTGACTTGGAGGTGGATTAAACAAGCATCCCGTCATTCGGTAACTGGCTATTGAGCACCTGCTTGGTGCTGGGCATCACTTTGGGTGCTGTTTTGGGGAGAGGGTAGGAGGTGGTCAAGGATGGTGCTCAGATTTATGGCTTTTGTAACTGGAAGATGATCATATCATTCCCTCAGACAGGGACTCCCAGAAGAGGGCCAATTCTGGAGGAGGAAATCTTGACCCATTTTGGAAATCTTGTGTTTGAGGTGCCTCTGGAGCACCCCAGTGGAGATGTCAAGTAGGCAGGTGGATACACAGATCCAGGATTCAGCTGAGCTCAGACATAAACATAGGAAAGTCATCTGTATTTTGGTGTGACTGAAGCTATTGTCTGGATAAGGTCACCTGGCAGAAGAATATAACGATCAGGAAGGGAAGAATGAGTCTGAAAGTGAGAACAAAAGGCCAGCCAGAGAAGTGGAAGGAAAATCAAGAAAGTCTTACGACACAAAAGCTAAAGGAAGTGAGCATTCTGAGAAGGAAGTGTTCAGCTATGTCAAATGCTGTCCAATTGCCTAAGGTTATTCAGTGGCAGAGCTGTGCAATTATAAATTCTAGCCCAGGTAAAGGTCTAAAAGTAAAACACACAGTAACGTTTTTTAAATAGAAAATATTTTATAATTTTATTTGTGGAAAGATCTTCTTAAGGTAAGACAAAACAACCTATTTTTAAGAAAATTTTAATAGGCTGGAGGAAAAGATTTGCAGTACATAAGGTTAAATCCTCATATGCAAAAACCCAACAGGAAAATGATTAAAGAAATAAACGAACAGTTCCCAGAAGATGGACACAAACATCCATTAATATGTAAAAAGATAATCACCTGTCTAAAGTTGAGGAAATGCAAGTAAGACAATAATGAGATACCATTCCTTGGGCTGATCACATAGCTGGGGAAACGAAACACTAACACTTCTTTTGGGATGCCATTAAGCAACATAAAATCTAAAATGTAGCCTTTTCCTGACCAGGATATTTGTGCATGGTGTCCTCAGGGTATGCAAAGTAACAGAGCTCTCCACTGTTTATTAATTATCAATTCTATTCTATTAATTATATTAACTCTATAAAAAGTGCATTTGTACCCTTTTCTATATGTACCTTATTCTTTAATGCTCTTAAAAAGAATTGAGACACAAAATATACATACTCAACAATTCAACAATCCCAGTAATGGGGTTGTTTTCTTCACTTTGCAACTTGATAAGAAACAGGCAAACAATCCAATTTTTTTTTAATGGTCAATGGAAAATTAAAGACAACTGACCAAAGACACGTCAAAATGGGCAGCAAACAGAGAAATACAAAGTCCCTCGAGTGGTCATAAAATCACCAATTAATGTTCCAAAGAGATTTCACTTTATACCCATAAATTTAAGAAGTGACAACACCCACTTTTGGGGTGAGTGGGGGCTTTAATACATTAGTAGTAGAAATATGAACTGTTAACAGTCTTCTGGGAAAAACAATCTGGTAATATCTATTAAATATGTATACCCTTCGACCTAACAAGTCTATATGTATAATTTATAAACACTCCAATGTATAAGGCTGCTATGTCTGACAATAATGTTTTGTGCAGCACTGGGGGTGGGGGGTGAAGAGGGACTGAAAAATCTTCAAAGAAGAAATTATGTCAGACTTCCCTGGTGGTCCAGTTGTTTAAGAATCTGCCTACCAGTGCAGGGGACATGGGTTGGATCCCTGATCCAGGAAGATTTCACATGCTGAAGGGCAACTAAGCCCGCGCGTCGCAACTACTGAGCCTGCGCTTTCGAGCCGGTGAGCTACAACTGCTAAGCTGCCCGCCTACAGCCCGTGCTTCGCAACAAGAGAAGCCCCGGCAGTGAGAAGCCCGTGCTCTGCCCTGGAGAATGGGCCCTGCTCGCTAGAGACATTCTGAGCGCAGCAAGGAAGACCCAGCACAGCCAAAAACAAAATTTAGAAAAGAAATATTATGTAACTATTATGAAAGACAGATTAGAACTATGTAGATGTATTGCCCTGGAGAGATGCCTATGAAATATTAGGTGACAAAAGGCAAATCGAGGCTATGGTTTTAATTTTACTTTGAAAAATGTGTCCATATATGTATGTTTATAGGAAGCAGAATGTGGTTTAGAGCTTAATCTCTGGAGTCTGGAACTTGTGGCAACATCCAGGCATCACCATCTTCTCCCTGAATGTAATAACCCTTTTGTGCCTCAGCTTCCTCAATTATAGAAAAGGCAGGGTTAATAATATCTGCCTCACATACCTTGCTGGGAGCACATACTGAGATAATTCATGAACATGCTTGAGGATGCCTGGTGAGCCATTTAGCGATATCATGGTTATAAGCATGATCTCCATGAGCATGGAGAATACGGTGGAAGAAAATATACCACACTCTTCTCATTGGTGACCTCGGGTGGGTGGGGCTGGACAGAGGAGGACACAGCTGATTAATATTTGTGTCAATTCAACTTGTTACAGCTAGCATACATTATTTTTAATTTTTTCCATTTATTTACTTCTGGTTGCACTGGCTCTTTTTGCTGCGAGCAGACTTTCTCCAGCAAAGGCTACTCTCTAGTTTCGCTGCACAGGCTTCTCATTGCGATGGCTTGTCTTGTTGCAGAGCCCGGGCTCTAGGCACGCGGGCTTCAGTAGTTGCGGCCCATGGGCTCTAGAGTGTGGGCTCAGTAGCTGTGGGACGTGGGCTTAGCTGCCCCTCGGCATGTGGAATCCACCTGCACCAGGCATCAAACCCGTGTCTCCTGTATTGGCAGATGACTTCTCAACCACAGGACCACCAGGGAAGTCCCTGAAAAATTTTTCATTACAGCATGGTTGATCTACAATGCTATGTTAGCGTCTGCTATACAGCAAAGTGTAGCATATGTTATCTTGTAAAAAAAAAAAAAAGTAAATAATAATAAAAAAAAAATCTACCAAAGTAGAAGGACAAGCAAAGCAGGCAGTCTTCCCTGAACTCAGCAAGTGCCTCTAGGAGGTACTAGGAGAGGAGACCTGTGCAGGGCAGAGGCCCTGGGTGAGTCTTCTACCCCACCTGCAATCCCAAGCGGCTGAGTGGTGCTAGGTAACGGCTGTTCCTCTCTGGACCTCAGGATCCCTCCTGTGGAGCTTACCACCAAGGGAAGATCTGAAGTCGAATCCTGGTGAAGCTTATGTGGCACTCTGAGTCAGACAGCTTCTAAGCGATCATTCCATGAATTAGATACTTTATAGGATCAGGCCCATTTTGCAGGTGGGGAAAACTGAGTCACAGAAAGGTTAGAGTCACTTGCACAAGTTCACACACTGGAATGTCACCAGATTCAAACACAGGCAGCCTGGCTCTGAATGGGGGTTCTGGACCACCAGGCTCTCCTGTCTCCCATGTGTCAGCAAGGTGATCAGCCAGCTTCTGGCCTCAGTTTACTCAACTGTGAAATGGGCTTTCCATGGTGCACCTCTTCCGTTTGCTGCAAGGGTTAAACGGCATCGGGCTTAGGCCCAGGAGAAGTGTTTTCAAAAATAGGCGCCTGTGTTTCTTCAGTTTCTTGCAGGAAGAAGGGAGAAGAGGCCTCAGGGCCTCCCGGTTTTTCTCTCCCGGTTTTAAGCTCCTGCTGAGTTGTCCAATGCCCCACCGAGGGCAGAGACAAAGCAGGGAAGAGATAGACACTGGGTCTTCCAGAAACCACGGTTTCGCTCAGAGGCCTGTGTGCCTCTCCCCACCCCCAACTCCCAGCTGGATGAACGGGCTCCCCTCTCCCTACCCAGCCCAGACCTGACCATACCACATCCTGTTGGGGCCCCGCCAGAGTAGGAAGAGGAGTCCCTCCGGGCGTGAGGCAAGACCTTCCCCGCATGGCTCCCTCCACCCCACTGCAGATAAAAGCCCAGGGCCGGCAGCGCGCCCTAGGCATCTCCACGCGTCCTGCCTGCCATGTCTCGTCGCTGCGTGCTGCTCGCCTGGGCCCTCCTCGCCCTCTTGAGCCTCGGGGCGGCTCAAGACTGCGGCCCCATCGTGTCCCGCAAAGAGTGGAGGGCCCTGGCGTCCAAGTGCAGCCAGAGGCTAAGACAGCCCGTGCGCTACGTGGTGGTGTCGCACACGGCGGGCAGCGTCTGCGACACTCCGGCCTCGTGCCAGAGGCAGGCCCAAAACGTGCAGCACTACCACATGCAGACGCTGGGCTGGTGCGACGTGGGCTACAAGTGAGTGCGCAGGGGCGTCGGGGCTGGAGCCGGGGATGCAGGGGAGAGGGGCGCGCGGGGGCGCCGGGAGACCGCGGGGGCCGACTCTGGAGCCGCCTGATCCTGGAGCCGCCTGCCTGCGGGATACCAGCGTCTACGTTTCTCCCCCAGGGTCGCCGCTTAGGGCTGGGCGTGTGCAGGCAGTGCAGACGTGCAAGGGGGAGGGGAAGGGGCTGCAGTCCGAGCTCTGACCCCAGAGGAAGGGACAGATTTTCCAGGTACACAGGAACAAGTCCTGCGCACTGGATTCGCTTGGTAGTCTAGTGCCTGGTGAAGCCGGGGTTGGGCTTACAATCCCAGCTCCATTTACCGCTGGTTGAGCCCTGGGGCAGGCATTCCCGTCTCTCAGCTTCAGGGTCATCTCCCTCCTCTGCAAAGTCAACAGGGTCGTGAGCCACTCCATTGCTGAGCCAGCCAATACTCCTTAGAACACTGTCTGGCAGGCAGTGGGAGCCCCTAGATCCATGGACTGTTGCTGTGTGCCAGGGGCTAGGATGGGCACAGCCGTGGACACAGAATCTAGCCCAAAGGGATTTAAAGAGCAGCAGGCAGCAACAGGTGAGGAACAAGAGAAGTCCACAAGATGAATTTAGACGGTGATGGAAGCGATGGAGAAAGGGAACAGAGGGATTGACTAGGGAGCCGTAGGTCACAGGGTAGTGAGCTGGGGGTACTTCAAAGGTAAAGGCCAAGAGGCCGAGGGAAGGGGTCAGGCCTGGGGGACAGAAGTCAGGGTGGCTGGAGCTAGCTGGAAAGTGATATCAAATGAGGAGGAAGAGGTCAGCAGTGGGTAGATGGCACAGGGTCTTGTGGGCTACAGGGAGGACCTCGGTTCTGCTCTCAGCTGTGGGAGGGATGCCAGCCAGCTTGGGGTCCGAGAAACTCCCTCTGGCTGTGGTGTGGAGAACAGATGGTAGGGGCTGAGGGCAGAAACAGGGGGCGGGGATTGGTTAGATCTGCCTCTGGGGCCCACCCAGGCCCGCCAGCTCCCTCTCCAGGGGACTAGGCTGGGGTCCCACACACGGATTTGTACCTCTAATTGGTTTTCGGGCCTCTGTAAGCACCAGAATTGCCTTACTGGAAGTGCAGACTCCCAGGCTCCATCCTGAGAGATGCTTCAATAGGGCTGGGGTGAGGCCAGGAAATCTGAGGACCTTGCTCAGAGAAATCGAGAAGCCTCTGAGAGTATCTCCACCTCTTCCGGCTCCAGATATTATAATCCAAAGGCCTCAACTTCAAAATTTCGTTTCCAGGAGTCAGGCGTTCTGATTCTGCATGTTTCCCTGAAGGAATGAAGTCCAGAGAGTTTGGCTTCTGGGGCCTCTGGTCTAAATCACTTTAGAGGAAACCTGACTGAAGTTTGTTTCTCCAATTTTAGGCTGCAGAGTCTGATCCCGATGTTTTGAATCTCCCTTCCTTGTCACATCTTCTTCGGAGCCTCAGTTTCTTCACCTGTAAAATGGGGCTCCTGACCACCTATCCTGCTGGTGGTGTTTGACATTTAAATGAGATGCGTCCATTTAACACAGATAGAGAGAGTACCAGTTGCTTGTGCAGGGGGCAGGGGCTGTGGCAGGGCCATGCCCAGCCCAGTCCTGGTGGTCAGTGTCACTGGGGTATTTCTAGTCTCTTCAGTCCTTATTCTGAGAATCTGGTATTCCAAGTGGTGATGTCAGGACCCAATATTAGGAGTCCCCACATTCTGTGCATTCTTGACCACCTCGTGAGCCAGAGGGCTGAGGGGGCCAATCTCGAGTATCCAAAAAGCCCATCTTCTGGTTAATTCCCACGTGCTCAGATGCTGTCATGTCCGACTCTGCAACCCCATGACTGTAGCCAGGCTCCTCTGTCCATGGGATTCTCCAGGCAAGAATATTGGAGTGGGTTGTCACGCCTTCCTCCAGGGAATCTACCCAACCCAGGGATCGAACCCGCATCTCTTATTATCTCCTGCATTGGCAGGCGGGTTCTTTACCCCAGAGCCACCTGGGAAGCCCAGCTACCTGGGCTTAATTCCAACGTGCCCAATCAAACTCGCTCAATCAAGGCATGCTGAATGATTGAGTCTGAAGGATCTGCTTCTAGGATTGGAAGCCTCAAGGAGACAGGTGCTGGGGCTCCGGGGTTTGTGTCTGGTTGCAGTCCTGTCAATCAAGTGCATCCCAGCAGGGAAGAGGAAGCAGGAAGCAGGCTGGGGAGCTTCTCAGTAGAGTCCTGAGACCTCACTAGTCTCCAGGACAGGACCTTGGGTAAATACTCTAAGTCAGCTTCCTCAGCTTAAAGTGGGGATGACAGCAGCGTCAGAGGATTCCACGTGAGGAGTCAACGAATCAAGAGCTCAACCAATCCTCCAGGGAGGCGGGAGAGAGCAAGGAATCAGACTATGTGGACGGGAGTCACGGAGACTTGGGTGAAAATCCTGGCTCCCTGACCAGCTGTGTGACCTCGGGCAGGTGTTGCTACCTCTCTGAGTAGCTGTGAGATAGGGGCAGTGGCACCTCATGGGGTTAGGGATGCAAAAAGGTGCACCTAGAGCTGTGCTGGACAAATAGCAAGGGCCAGGGTCATTGTTTTTATTGTGGAAGATTAGGGGATGAGGAGGGTTGTTGGGGAAATTGTGAGTGGCAGGGACAGGGGTGGGGTGAGCAGAGGAGGGAGAGAGTCCTCCCCCAGGAAGCTCTCCATCATTCTCCCACCCACAGTTTCCTGATCGGAGAAGATGGGCTCGTGTATGAGGGCCGGGGCTGGAACACCGTAGGTGCCCACTCTGGGCCCACGTGGAACCCCATAGCCATCGGCATTTCCTTCATGGGCAACTACATGGGTAAGTGTCCAGCCATCAGCGAGGGGGCTGACATGGGTTCTGGGGGATGGCATTTCGTGGTGCGTCCTGGCTGGGAGGCTCTGCCACCTACAACCTCTGTGACCTCAGGCGCGATTGTTTCTCTGAGCCTCGTTTCCTCTTTTGGATAAAGTCCATTTCCAACCACACGGTTTCAGACGAGTTCGTCTCTATAAAAGTTCGTCGGTCAGTCCATGAACTGGAGGGATAGGCTTAACCTGAGAAGTGCTTAGAGTAGATTGCCATGTCTTCCTCCAGGGGAATCTTCCCGACCCAGGGATCGAACCCAGGTCTCCTGCATTGCGGGTAGATTCTTCACCATCTGAGCCACCAGGGAGGCCCCAGAAGTGCTTGATAAGTGGCAGCTACAGCTGTGGATCGGATGGGAAGGTCTGGGGGCAGAGGAGGGTGAATAAATGATCATCCTGATGGCCGACACTTGTGGAGGGCTTGCTCTCTGCATAGCCCCTCGTCTTAGTGTCCCCCAGCCCTGTGGGCCGGTGCTGTCATTCCCCCCTTTCACAGATGAGAAAACTGAGGCACAGAGAGCAGTGGCAGGCCAGGTTCTGGGCCCAAGTGGGCCAGCTTGGAGTGCAAAAGCACAGCCCTACCCACATTCCCTCAGCCCTTGGAGGAAGCCCCAGCCTAACTCCTGCCTCTCCTCCCCCAGATCGGGTGCCCCCAGCCCGTGCTCTCAGGGCAGCTCAGAGTCTGCTGGCTTGCGGCGCGGCTCGGGGATACCTGACTCCTAACTACGAGGTCAAAGGACACCGCGATGTGCAACAGACGCTCTCTCCAGGGGACCAGCTCTATCATATCATCCAGCAGTGGCCACACTACCGCGGCGTGTGAGGGCCTGTTCATCTTCTCACACCCCACCCATCCCAGCAGAAACCCCCCCGCCTCCCCCTGCCCCAATAAAGGTGAAGCTCAAACTGTATTCCTGTGTCCTGACATATGCCTCTTCTCTCCTTCCCACAGACCTCAGCCACACACCCCCGCCCCGCCCCAACACCTCCCAACACTCTGACCTTGCTGGTGCTCAGAACCCAGAGGTCCCGACCCTGAATAGAGACCCCAGAGATCCCAGCTGGGAAGCAACATCACAGCTCAGAACCCGGAGGTCTCAAGTCAGAGCGCCGGGAATTAGCACCAAGTCCACTGAGACGTCACCACCAGCAGCTCAGGGGTCCTCACCTCCTGGACAGTGAGCCATGCTACAAGACACCCCCTCTCTACCTCACCACCGAAGACATTTCAGTGCAGCATCTCTGCTTGGATCGCTGTGGGGATGAGCTGCTCACTCCCAACCTTCGGGTCCCCCCCTTTCATTGGGAGACTTCCCTGAGCCTGTACCCCCATCTGCCTCCCAAGTCGTAGCCAGAAATACACACAGGTCCCAGTTACACACCCCGCCATCCCAGCCACCAGATCTTCATTTCTCCCCACTCCACGCCCACCCTTCAGTCATAAACTGAGGGATCCCAAAGGCAAATACGTTTATTTACAAAACTCACTTACCCTCCCTCCCAGCATGCCACGCCTGCGGGAGGGGGTGGGGTGGGGCCTCACACGCCTGAGACCAAGCGCACCAGGAGGGGCGGGGCCAGGACATACCGGCCCCGCCCCCACGCCGAATCCAGCGGTGGGTGGGGTTGGAGGAGCGCCAGTCAACATCGGAGGTCACGACCCCGTATCCAGTCGGTTCATGTATTCCTGCAAGGCCTTCAGGCGGGCATCTATTTCGGCCATGTCAGCCGCCTGGTGGTCCGAGCTGTACTCTGTGAAAGCAGGCGTGGGTGTGGGGGTCTGTGAGGGGCCCAAAATCCTGCCCTCGGTACCATCCCAGTGGGCTCTGGGGCAGGAGAGGGGGAGGTGTGGAGTCCCAGGCTCACCTTTGATGGGAACCCAGCCCCCCGAACTGGCCAGGCGTCTCTGATGGCGACCGCGTTCAAGGGGGGTGGACTTCTGCTGCTGGGGATGGCGGGAAAGGGGGTCAGGCACCCTCTATTCCCGCACCCCCCAAATCCCACCAGAAATTCTGAACCAAAGGACCTCATAAAAATAAGGGGTGACATCTGCTGAGCACTTATGCAAAACAAGCTCCTTGTATCTTCACCAGAATCTTCTGAGGTCAATACTATTACTATTCCCATTTAGCTGATAAAGAAACTATTGGTAGCTACAGAAGCTAAGTAACTCCCTGAATCACACAGGTTATAGCAAGCGGAGGCAGGTGTTAAGATCTGGCAGTTTGAGGCCAGAGCCTTGCTTTTAATCGGCATTCCCTGCCCTCCCGGTGGGCTTCCCCTGTGACTCAGCCGTTAAGAACCTGCTGGCCAATGCATGAGGTGAGGGTTTATCCCTGAGTCGGGAAGATCCCCCTGGAGAAGGAAATGGCAACCCACTCCAGTATTCTTGCCTGGGAAATCCCACGGACAGAGGAGCCTGACGGGCTACAATCCATGGGGTCGCAAAGAGTCGGACACGACTTAGTGACTAAACAACAGCCACCCTCCACCGCACCGTCATTCTCCCCTCCAACCCAAAGGTCTCAAAACACTGCCTCCAGAGGAATTCCGAATTGCCCTTTATAACCCGACCCCCTAGAATGGAATCACGGGAGAAAAAGAGCGCGAGCTTCTGGTGGTTTGATGCTGCCCCGCCTTCTCCAAAGCCCGAGGGAAGGCACTCACCGTATTGAACCCAGTCCAGGTGGTGGGGCTGGGCGGCTTCCCCCGGTGGCGAACGCTGAGAGGAGGGAGTGATCAGGATCAATGGGAAAAGTCTGGGGCACCTCCCATCTCGCACTCTTCCTCGGTTTCAAGGCTCCAGCCTCCATCACCCAATCTCCCCTCAAAAGAGTGTTTCCAATCTCCCCAGACATCCGTTTGGAGGCGGTCCTTTCCCCCAGCCCAAGTTTTACCCTCTAGGGAGGGACTCAGAGAAATCCTCTAACTCGCTGCAGGAGCTGGCGGACGAGTAGCGGCTGCGGAAACTGTCCACTAGGGGGAGACGGAGAGTGTGAGCCTCCCGCACGGGCCACAGTCCCGCCCAGCCCGCCCGCCAGCCCAGTTACCCGAGGAGCTGCGATTTCGGGAGCGGTTAGCCGCGTCTCCTCGACCGGTCACCGCTGCCGGCGGCCGAGTCTGGCGAGACCAGGAGACGGATGGGCCGTCCCCGCTTCCTCCGCTGCCCAGTCGGTTCCGCTGCTGCCGACTGGGGAACGAGAAATGAGACGTCCCCCTGTGCGCCCAGTCCCGGGAAGGGCGTAGCTGCGCCCCTGCGGGTCACAGCTAAATAGGGGAAAACCATGAGGAAACACAGACCAGGAAGGGGTGTGAGAGACAACCCAGGGGAGAGGCGAGGCTGGCGATCAGGAGAGGAGATGGAGGTCGGGGGAAGCAGGAGTAGGCGACAGGTGATGGAGATGGGAGAAGGGGCTGGATGAGCGCACGCTTCAGAGCGGCAGGGAAAGGGGCAGGGCTACGGGCAGGTGAGGAGGAAACATGCTCTAACTTCATCTTGATCTCTCTCTGCTTCTTCTCCTTGGCTTTCACAAAGGCTGTCGGGTCGAAACGGGGCACGCGACCACCTAGGACCGGGTCGGGGTGGGGTGTGGAGAGAAGAGGCTACGGTCACCGGATCACGCCCCCCAGTTCTAGTCCCACACACCTCCTCCCACGGGCAGGGCAGGGCCGTCACGGACCTGTGGGCGAGGGCGAGGGGCGGGCAGGGCGGCCTCGACCGCGGCCCCCGTCCCGGGAGGAGGAGCGGGCGGCGCCACGGCCACGCGACGTTGAGCGCTCCCGGGATGTGGAAGCCCGATCTTCCCGCGCCGAGGGCGGCACCACCGGCGGGGTCCGTCTCCTGGGAGCACAGACCCAACCCACTGTAAGTTTCCCACCGGTGACAACACTCTTCCCGGACTGTACCATCTCCGAACCTTCAGTCCTAACCCCTACCCCGCCGCCCCGCCGTCAACTCCTAACATTTACATTCTTCCACACGGTCCTCACAGACCTCTTTCCCCAGGCTTCACCCACTCAGAACCCCCCAACCACCCCTCTAAAAAAAACCATCTGTCAGTTCCCTACATTCTAACACATCCTCTCAGAAGACCCTTCTCCCAGAGGTCTCCCAAGCTTCCTGGAAATCATTCCCAATTTTTCAACACGCACCCCAATACATGCCAGCAAACATCATCCGGATCCCTACCTGCTTAGCCACGCCCCCTCGCTCAACTAGCCTTCAGGCTCCGCCCCTAGCTCCAGGTCCGGCCTCCCGAACGCCGCCTCAGGCCTGCCCATCTCTCTACAGACCCCGCCCATCGTTTTCAACCACTGACTCCTCTAAGCCGCTGGCAGCTCATTAGGTCCCTCCCATTCCTCCATCCCCGCCCACTCTCAGGCCCTACCGGTCCTCTCCAACCTACCTGGGCCCCGCCCCGTCGCCCAGCCCCGCCCAGTCACCTGGGCTCCGCCCCGCCCATCTCGCCCTGGAGCCCACCCGCAGGCAGGTCCGCAGCGCCGAAGCCCCGCCCCGGGCGCGCCCCTCACCCCCTCTTGTACAGGGCCAGCTCCGTGTTCAACGCCTTCAGCCGTGCACGCAGGCTCCGCTCCGATGCCTTCACCTCTTCGAGCTGCAGGGAGAGAAGAGGGGCGTGGAGGTCCAGACTGAAGCCAAAGTCCGGGCCCCGCCGGCCGCCCCGCCCCCTCACCTCCTGGGCCAGGCGGCGGCAATCCTGGCTTCGACGGCCGGACCCGCGGTGCCCGAGGCCGCGCTCCTGCCGCAGCTCCAGCTCCAGGCCGCGCACGAGCCCGCGCAGCGACTCGACCTCCTGGCGCGCCGCCCGCCCGGCCAGCGCCTCCTCGCGCAACCTGCCCAGCTGGGCCTCCAGCTCGCGCTTCTCAGACACCAAGCGCGACACCCTGGGAGGAGGAGGTAGAAGGTGAATGCCGGGGCCGGGTGAGGGGCACGGTCCCATACTCTGCCCTCCTCCACCCGGGTGGGCACGCACCGCTTGCGTTCAGTTCAGTTCAGTCGCTCAGTCGTGTCCGACTCTTTGCGACCCCATGAATCGCAGCACGCCAGGCCTCCCCGTCCATCACCAACTTCCGGAGTTCACCCAGACTCACGTCCATCGAGTCAGTGATGCCATCCAGCCATCTCATCCTCGGTCGTCCCCTTCTCCTCCTGCCCCCAATCCCTCCCAGCATCAGAGTCTTTTCCAATGAGTCAACTCTTCGCATGAGGTGGCCAAAGTACTGGAGTCCAGAAAGCAGGAATAGAAGGAAAATCAGTTCAGTTCAGTTCAGTTGCTCAGTCGTGTCCGACTCTTTGGGACCTCATGAATTGCAACATGCCAGGTGTCCCTGTCCATCACCAACTCCCGGAGTTCACTCAACTCACGTCCATCGAGTCAGTGATGCCATCCAACCATCTCATCTGTCGTCCCCTTCTCCTCCAGCACCCAACCCCTCCCAGCGTCAGAGTCTTTTCCAATGAGTCAACTTCTCGCATGAGGTGGCCAAAGTACTGGAGTTTCAACTTTAGCTTCATTCCTTCCAAAGAAATCCCAGGGCTGATCTCCTTCAGAATGGACTGGTTGGATCTCCTTGCAGTCCAAGGAATCTCAAGAGTCTTCTCCAACACCACAGTTCAAAAGCATCAATTCTTCGGCGCTCTGCCTTCTTCACAGTCCAACTCTCACATCCATACATGACCACAGGAAAAACCATAGCCTTGACTAGACGGACCTTAGTCGGCAAAGTAATGTCTCTGCTTTTGAATATGCTACCTAGGCTGGTCATAACTTTTCTTCCAAGGAGTAAGCGTCTTTTAATTTCATGGCTGCAGTCACCATCTGCAGTGATTTTGGAGCCCATAAAGATAAAGTCTGATGCTCTTTCCACTGTTTCCCCATCTATTTCCCATGAAGTGATGGGACCAGAAGGAATATACCTCAACATAATAAAAGCTACATATGACAAACCCTCAGGAAATATTATCCTCAATGGTGAAAAATTGAAAGCATTTGCCCTAAAGTCAGGAACAAGACAAGGGTGCCCACTCTCACCACTACTATTCAACATAGTTATGGAAGTTTTGGCCACAGCAATCAAAGCAGAAAAGGAAGTAAAAGGAATCCAGATTGGAAGAAAAGAAGTAAAACTCTCACTGTTTGCAGATGACATGATCCTCTACATAGAAAACCCTAAAGACTCCACCAGAAAATTGCTAGAGCTAATCAATGAATATAGTAAAGTTGCAGGATATAAAATTAAAACACAGAAATCCCTTGTATTCCTATACACTAACAATGAGAAAACAGAGAAATTAAGGAAACAATTCCATTCACCATTGCAACAAAAAGAATAAAATACTTAGGAANTTCCAGCTTGTGTTTCTTCCAGTCCAGCGTTTCTCATGATGTACTCTGCATATAAGTTAAATAAGCAGGGTGACAATATACAGCCTTGACGTACTCCTTTTCCTATTTGGAACCAGTCTGTTGTTCCATGCCCAGTTCTAACTGTTGCTTCCTGACCTACATACAGATTTCTCAAGAGGCAGGTCAGGTGGTCTGGTATTCCCATCTCTTTCAGAATTTCTCACAGTTTACTGTGATCCACCCAGTCAAAGGCTTTGGCATAATCAATAAAGCAGAAATAGATGTTTTTCTGGAACTCTCTTGCTTTTTCCATGATCCAGCGGTGTTGGCAATTTGATCTCTGGTTCCTCTGCCTTTTCTAAAACCAGCTTAAACATCAGGAGGTTCAAGGTTCACATACTGCTGAAGCCTGACTTGGGAGAATTTTGAGCATTACTTTACTAGCATGTGAGATGAGTGCAATTGTGTGGTAGTTAGAGAAATGCAAATAAAAACCACCAAGAGATGCTGGGTTGACAGGACCTTTTTAAGACAGGGATCCAGCTCTCAGCATCCACATCCACCAGTCCCAGCGTCACCTGACAGTAGACAGATACACAGCACCACGGAGGAAGGCATCCCAGAAACCTGAATCTGATTAGCCTGTCGGTTTAACAACCACTTCACGGGAAATACAGTGATCTAGTCAAGGCTATGGTTTTTCCAGTGGTCATGTATGGATGTGAGAGGTGGACTGTGAAGAAAACTGAGCACGGAAGAATTGATGCTTTTGAACTGTGGTGTTGGAAAAGTCCCTTGGACTGCAAGGAGATCCAACCAGTCCATTCTAAAGGAGATCAGTCCTGGGTGTTCATTGGAAGGACTGATGCTAAAGCTGAAGCTCCACTACTTTGGCCACCTCATGTGAAGAGTTGACTCACTGGAAAAGACTCTGATGCTGGGAGGGATTGGGGGCAGAAGGAGAAGGGGACGACAGAGGATGAGACGGCTGGATGGTATCACCGACTCAATGGACCAGAGTTTAAGTGAACTCCGGGAGTTGGTGATGGACAGGGAGGCCTGGCGTGCTGCAGTTCATGGGGTCGCAAAGAGTCGGATACGACTGAGCGACTGAACTGAACATGAATCACAGTGATAAAATCAACAAGATCCCTGGTGGTCCAGTGGTTAAGACTTTGCCCTTGCTTCCACTGCAGAGGGGAAGGGGTTGGATCCCTGGCTGAGGAACTAAGATCCCACAAGCCATTTGGCAAAAAAAAAGAAAATCCAGAATGTGAGAAACTGTATAAATAACCAGGCTTCTTCCACAAAGAAGCAGCATGAAAAAAGAAGGTAAAGGGGGCTGTAATAAATTAAGAGACTTAAGCAGCACATCAACAAACTGTAATGTGGGGCCATATTCGAATACTTATTCACACAAGCAAATTACAAAAAGACATTTGTACACCCAGGGTATCAGATGACATTAAGGTATTTTTGTTAGCTTTGTTGGATGTCATAACAGCACTTATGTTTGTTTGCTTTTATCAAAAATAACCTTATATGTTAAAAGATACATATTGAAATGTTTACAGAGGAGATCCAACATCTGGGATTTGCTTCTCAGAGGACAGGAAACGGTGTAGATCAAATAAGATGGGCAAAATGTGTTAGATAACCATTGAAGCTGGAGCACAAGTACCTGTGTGTTATACTACTTCTGAGCATGCTTGGAATTTTTCCTAGTTAAACGTTTTTTAAAAATCTGTGGCTCCCCTACACTCTCCAAGGAGCTTCTTCATTTGGTCCCTTCCAACTGACTTCTCCCCTCCCCTCCTCTCCTCCCACCTCCCTCTCCCACGATGCTCTTTGCAAATGCAGTTCCCTCCTCCTAAACCATCTCCTCCTCCTGGCAGGAATGGCTTCACTCATCCTCCAAACATCAAGTCCCCAGTGAAGCCTGCCTGGCACCCCACCCCAGCCAGGGGTGAGGTCAGGCCCCTCTAGTCTCTGGCCCCCGGCTCTCTGTACACTTCCTTCCCAACAGCAATCACTGATTAGCGTGATTATCTGTTTTCTATCTGTATCCTTCCTCCGGCTCTCCGGTCAAACCTGGTGTCGGGATCCAGGTTTTGTGGCCAGGCTGACTGTACCCAACTCTATTCCATCTCCTACAAGCTGTGTGACCTGGGGCAGTTTCACTTCACATCTCCGTGAAGTTAGATTATAATAACACCTACTGATGAGGTTGTAGGAATCTAGAGTGCTTAGACTGGGCCCAGCACTGAGTGATGGCTCAATAAACATCAAGTAGGAAGTGTACGTGGCACACCGTAGGAACGCATTAAATGTTGGATGAGTGAATTAATGAATCTTGGCCTCTTTACAAACTAATTGCCTGGCTATGGCTCTCAGTACAGAGGGCGCCATCTTGTGGCCATCCTGGGAAACACATGCACACACACCAGGAAGAATCCAGCCCAAAGAGCTCCCGCCGCTAAAGAGGAGAGAGAGGTCTGGTCCTTCCTGAGCGCTCAGTCCTGCCGACAGCGCACAGGCTGTGGAAGGATAAGGGGCTTGAGCTGACTGCTTGGATTCAAGGTCGAGCCTGGCCATATTACTTCACTGTGTATGGGACAAATTGTCTAACCTCTCTGGGCCTCAGTTTTCCTCTATACAATGACAGCAGTGCCTACTCGGGGAGGATTAAATGAATTAAATCATATGGCACTGAACAGAGTCCCTGGCACACAGTAAAATGCTCAATAAACACTGCTGCTGCTGATGCTAAGTCGGCTTCAGTCGTGTCCGACTCTTAGGGACCCCATGGACTACAGCCCACCAGGTTCCTCTGTCCATGGGATTTTCCAGGGTAGAGTATGGGAGTGAGTTGCCATTTCCTTCTCCAATGCATGAAAGTGAAAAGTGAAAGTGAAGTTGCTCAGTCATGTCCGACTCTTAGCGACCCCATGGACTGCAGCCCACTAGGCTCCTCCATCATGGGATTTTCCAGGCAAGAGTACTGGAGTGGGGTGCCATTGCCTTCTCCACAATAAACATTAGATACTGGTATTATTATTAATACTAAAAATAGTATTAGCCCTCCCCAATGTGTACATGAGTTTGAGTGAACTCTGGGAGTTGGTGATGGACAGGGAGGCCTGGCGTGCTGCAGCTCATGGGGTCACAAAGAGTCGGACACGACTGAGCGACTGAACTGAAATGAACTGAACTGAATGTGTAGGACCTCCACCAGATGGAGACCAAGTCCCAAGCATACAGCAGCCACTCAGTAAATATTCTAGGAACCTTTGCTTTTCTCACTTCACTCTTTCAGTCCCCTTGTTTTCAAAACATTCCCACCTAGCACAGGGCCTTTGCACATGCTGTTCCCTCTGCCTAGAACACTGTTCCCCACCCCAAGAACCTACCAGGTTCCTGTGACAGCCTCCCAAAGCAGAGGCTCCCTTTCCTGTCTCACCCCATCTCTATTTGCAATATATTCAGGTGGGTATGTGATCAAAGTCTCTGCCCCCTGGGCTGGCACTACATCATGGGCAGGGAAAGGTTAGCAAAAAAGAGGCACTCGGTGAAGGTGGATTCAACTGAATAGAGCCCTGCCTCACACCCTGCCTTTGCACCTGCCTTGCCCTTTGCCTGGAACACCCCACCCTCGCCAGGCAGGGTCAGGTCTCCCTCTGCACTCCCTCATCCATGGTGAATCTTCTCTGCCTGCAGACATTGTCTCCCCCACTGGACTGGGAGCCCCAGGAGGACAGGACCAGAACTGTCTCAGTCATTGCTGTGTCCCCAGCACCATTAACACACGGCGGGCACAAAGGACGGGCTCAGAATAAATATTTGGGGAATGAGGGAGGACCAGCTTTCCAACACTGCTAAGCACTGGGTCCTGTGGTGGCATGATGGGATGTGTCCCCTCCCCCAGTCCCCACTGCCCACCCCACCTCCAAGACTCACTGCTCCCGCAGGTGCCAGATCTCAGTTTCCCGGCCGTCCCGAGTGTCCTGGCCATCCAGCCCTCGAAGGCGGCTCAGCTCCTCCTTTAGTGAGCGAATGATGCCCTGCAGGACCACAGGGTCCGGCTTGCCCTGGTACGGGAGGGGCAGCGGGTAGTGAATCCTGAGAAGGATTAGAACCATGGCATCTCAGAGGCCAAGAATCCACCTGGGAAAGGACAGGTGACTATTTCTGGCCAAACACTACCACATGAAATTGGCTGAAGTCTTCTGGGAACACTTTTGTTTTCCTGATAAAAACAGGAGATACAATTAGCAAGCAGAGTTCTGTTCCATTTCCTTCTGCTTTGATACAGATGCAATGTCTGGAGGTCCGGCAGCTATTTTGTGACCAGGAAGAGATAAGGATGAGGTCAAAAAGCCAATACGTCGAAGATGACAAAAGAAAAAAAAAAAAGAAGGAGCCTGAGTCCCTAATGAAGCTGGTGAGTAACAGCCACCTACCTAGACATCTTGTTATGTGATAAACTATTGTTCAAGGCCCTGGTAATGGTTATCCTGATACTTGCAGCTAAACACAATACTAAATGACATAAAGCTCAACACTGAAGATTCCAAAGGCAAGGCTTAAGCAATATCCCCACCTTGCCTTGGACACCAGCAGTTCCTAAGTCCTAGCCACATCCTCTTCCATCTGACCACCAGCTACCAGCCTGGTGGGTACCCTTGTACCCACCTGTCAAACTCCACAGAGTAGATGAGGATCAGGTAGCGCTTGGAGTTGAGCTGGGCAGACCTTGAGGCCAAGGGGCCTGGGCGGCCCCCCATCTTTCGGTTCCGCAGGGACTCCAGATCTGTGTAGGTCAGCAGGTCAAGGGTGACTGACTCACTGCTCTGTTGGAGAGAAAGGAGGAGTTGCCAAAAGACTCAACATGGGCACACCCAGAGCACACAACCCATACACCCAGGCCATGCCCTGATCATCTGTAGGGCTAGCTGGGCTTGCCTACCTAGCTGTGGTAGGCTGTGGGTCAAGACGGCCCTGTGGCGCAGGACATCATCAGAGGGACAAACTGGAAAGAACCGCAACTCTCAGGCACAAGAGAAAGCTTAGTGGTGTGACTTCCAAGTGTTGTCTGCACACCCCTGGGGGTCCCCAAGACCCTTTTAGGGGAGTACATGCAGTCAAAACAACTTGTGGAATAATACTAAGATGTCATCTGCCTTTTCTTGCTGTGCTGACGTGTGCCCTGATGGTACAAAAGTCATGGTGGGTAAAACTGCTGGTGCCCATTAGCAGGATTCAAGCCAGGGGCGTCGAATGTACCAGCAACTGCTGTATATTCCACTGCTGCCGTACAGTCTCCACAGGGGGAGGGGAGGCAGGGAGAAACACACAAAGAAACAGATAAATAAAAACAGAAAATGAAACCAAGGAATGTCCCTGACGAACCTGCAAAACTTCTTAACATTTTTGAATCTTGACCCTTGAGTACACAGATGTTTAACTACTCTGTGTGACAAAACAGAAAGTCCACATTTGGCTGCATATCCAAGTATGACACTTTCTAAGAAAAGCACCTGTGGGGCTGAATTTGGAGCTAAATTAGCCACTTTTTCATGGGACACTATTTTTACTTGAAAAGGTACTGACAGACAAAACTATGGTTATTTAGTCTTTGATGTTTGGCAAGCATTTTCTCAAAAATGAACAAAGTGAGCCTGTCACTTGAAGAAAAACAGCTAATAGTATTTGTTGGCAATGATAAAATTCAACCTTTAAAGTGAAAATTCAAATTTTAGAAAACTTGCGCCTGCCACTGCGGGCTTGACAGCTTCTCAATGTTGAAAGATTTTCCTGGCCAGATCAGTGAGGATATTAACAAATGTGACTTCCTGATACTATATAATGAAATGTGTCAACCTCTGAAAGATCTGCACAATTCCATGAAGCAATATTTCCCAAATGACCAACTCGTGATGTTACAAGTGATATTACAAACCCATGATGTTACAAAATAGGTAAAAAGATACTTGCAAAGTACAAGATATGGCAATAGATTTTAATATGACAGAATAGGAAAAATTCATTGATATGGTCTCAGATTCCACATTGCAAGAAACCTTTCAGAAACTACTATGTATCCGATTTTAATGTGTGAGCAGAATTATCTGAAAAAACTATTAAAGGACTCCCTTTGCTGGCTACATATCCCCCTGAGAAGGATTTTTTTGTTTGTTTTTTTCATGTACATCACAACAGACTGAAGAAGCACATGAGGACCTAGCAGTTATCTATTAAGCCAGACATTAAAGAGATCTGCAATGTTTTTTAAAAAACTACATTTCTTTCTAAATAATTTTGGTTTTGACACTACTATTTATCAAAATATTACTTAGGTCAATAACAGGTTTGTTATTGTTATTTTTAAATGAGTTCATAAATATCTTTATATTTTTCTCAGTTTTAATTTATGACATGGCAACCAAATACTGCTAGATGAAACAGGCATAAACAAAAGCTCTTTGGTATCCTTGGTAATTTTTAAGCATATAAAACACTCCTGAGACCAAAAAGTTTGAGAACCTCTGGGTTAAATAAATCATGATGCATGGGTACACTTGAATGCTAAGCAACCACTAACAAGGATGACAAACTCAAAAGTTACAATAATAATAAAAATAGACAATACCTGTTTAGTGCTCCTTGTGAGTCAGGCCCTATTCTAAGCTTTTTACATATAACTCATTTAACCTGCATAACACTCTGAAAAGGGGACTATCATCCCCACATTACGGATAGGGAAACTAAGACATGGAGGGGAAGTAATTGGCCCCGGGCACCCAAGTAGTAAGTGGTAGTGATGAGTCTGACTTTTAGCATCCATAATCTTGGCCATTATGCTATACTGCCTACAGACACCAAAATGTTAACAGTCTAAGGTGGGGGATAGGAAGGGAATTAAGACTCTCACTTTCTAAGTCACACACAATAATATCATCACAATTTTATGAGTGTAATTTTATCCATAATCAGAGAAATAATGTAGTTCACAGTTTTCAAACGATGTCTGAATAGTATCTATGTTCCAACCTGCTTCTTTTTTTCCTATTAATACTTTCGACTACTTGACATATACTTTTTTTCAATTGTCTGTCTAGTGGGAGCA
Organism: Cephalophus harveyi; assembly: GCA_006410635.1. Lineage (NCBI taxonomy): Eukaryota > Metazoa > Chordata > Mammalia > Artiodactyla > Bovidae > Cephalophus > Cephalophus harveyi. The sequence continues at coordinate 831,100 of SJYT01046054.1, read as the reverse complement.
CTAGAATGTCGGGTTCGTGAGGGCAGATTTTGTCTCTTTTGTTCAGTGTTGTATTCCCAGTGCCTGGCACACAACAGATTCCCAGTAGATGAAATGATTAGCTACATCCACTGATATGACTAAATTTTTTATGAAATACTGTTGGATCTTTTTTAAAGGTTACAGAATACCTTGGGAAATTTATCAACTCTGTAAAATTAGAGATGTGCAAATATACACACCACACACGTTCACAAGTGAATAGAGAAATGGAGAGATGGCTGGAGTGATTTTCATCAAAATACTAACAAAATGTTATTAGGAGTGAGCATGAGGGATGCAGTGACTTTTACTTTCTTCTCTACATTTCTCTGTGACTTGAATTATCTCCATGAGAATCACTGTCATCACAATGACAATGAGAATACGCCAGGTACATTTGGGAAAGAAGACAAGACAGCCCTACTTCCTCAATGAAAGAGTAGTAGCAGGTCTTGCATACATCAGACGGGCATCTACCCTCCCAGGGACCCAGAAGACAAAATCCTCCCCAACCCTGGCCCCTACCTGGGTGAGGGCCGACTCCAGCATGTTACAGAAGATGCTGAACTGTTTGAAGTTCCCTGTCTTGTGAGTCAAATCTTCGATGACTAGGTAGAGAGAAAAGTCCTTCCTGAGCTCTGACCACTTGCCCAGCCCAAGGGCAATGCACCCAAGCTTTCCACCTTTCCCCAACACCAGTGCCTCTGGCCCGAGGGATGAGTCCTACACACCCTCCCCACCTTAGAGAGCTCTGGTCAGGTAGAAGGGGCAGGCGGGCAGGATCCAGACTGGCCTCATCTTCTGGGAGACACTGACTCCGGGGAAGGGCAGGCGAGCCCACCCAGGCAGGCACACTCACAGTTGGCATCAAACTCGCCCCGCCACTGGTCGGCCGTCATCCGGTCCTCCACCTCCAGCTCCAGCACCTGCCCAGACACCATCACCCGCACGGCATGCTCCACGCCCCGGAAGACGTAGTCCACCTGCAGGCAAGCTGGCTGGTCCATGGCCAGTGTCCCTGGAGGGGCGGATGAGACAGAGACCCAGAGGTGCTGAGAGCCCAGGCTCAGGAGCCGGAAGGCCAGAATCCTGGTCCCACCATGCTCCACCTTAGGAAGAGACTCTGCCTCTCTGTGCTCCAGTTTCCTCATCTGGAAAATGGGTACAGAAACAGCACCTACCTCATAGAGCTGTCATGAGGATTAAACTGAACAATACACATAAAGGCCCTGGGAACTGTGTTCTGCTTGTTATTATGCCTAATATATGCTGATTAATAGAATATATGATTTCCAATAAGAGAATCATGATTAATACTATTATTATTAATCCTTGTATGCATTATATATTTATTACTTATTCATTTATCCAAACGTTTGTGAAGAAAAGTCAAGCTGGAAAGAAAGATGGACCATTGAGATCAGGCTGGACAGAGATTTTAAATAGGGGGTCAAGGGCAGGCCTTCTGTGGAGGTGACATTTGGGCAGAGAACTGAAGGAAGTCAGGGAACAAGCCATGTGGCTACCTCTAAGGAGAGTGGCCCAAGTCAAGAGACGAGCCAGTGCAAGGCTAACAGATTCTCCATGAGACACTTGAAGCATTTACACTGAATTAATCATTGATCTTCTTCATTAGTCCATTGCAAGTATAAGTACTTTCTCTTAGCCAACAGGACTACTACTCACTGTTAGTGCTAGAGAAGCTGGAGGAGGGGGTCAGGCCTCCATCCTCAGCCTGAGTTCTAGGGAGTCATTCAGAATGCCAGCCCCGGGCTGCCTGGGTTCATAACCAGGTTCAGCTCTGGGCATGTACATGGGTGAGAAACTTAACCTCTCCTGGAGCCAGATTCCTTAAAGCACATGCCCTGCCATACAGAGTGAAGTGAGTCAGAAAGAGAAAAACAAATATCGTATATTAACACATATACATGGCATCTAGAAAAATGGTAAGGATTTGGAACCATTTGGTAGGGAATGGAACCCACCTGCAGGGCAGGAATACAGATCCAGATGTAGGAAATGGTCTTAAGGACACAGGCGGGGGGAAGGAGAGAGTGGGATGAATTAAGAGAGCAGTACTGATATATACACACTCTAACTCGTAAAATAGATATAGCACGGGGAGCTCAGCTTGGTGCTCTGTGATGGCCTAGAGGGGTGGGGTGGAGGGGGGGAGGGAGGGAGGTGCAAGATGGAGGGGATATATGTACATTTATAGCTGATTCACATTGTACAGCAGAAACTAACACAACACTGTAAAGCAATTGTACTCCAGTTTAAAAATAAAAAAATTAAGCACATGCTATCCTGGGTGCTGGGGATATGATGAGAAACCAGATTCTATCCCTACCCTCAAGAGGGTGGCAATAGACGTAATCTTCATAAGTCAGATGTGTATAAGAGACAGGATATATGTACATTTATAGCTGATTCACATTGTACAGCAGAAACTAACACAACACTGTAAAGCAATTGTACTCCAGTTTAAAAATAAAAAAATTAAGCACATGCTATCCTGGGTGCTGGGGATATGATGAGAAACCAGATTCTATCCCTACCCTCAAGAGGGTGGCAATAGACGTAAAAATGTCAAGAAGAAGAGAAAGAGGATGCTAGGGGGTGGGGGTTCTCTTTTTAGCTAAGGGGGACAAGGAAGGGCCACCCCCTCCCACTGAGCAGAGGCCTGGAGGGAAGAGAGGAGACAGGTGAATATCTGGGGAATAGTCTCCATGTAGAGGGAACAGCCAGTGTTCTTGCCTGGAGAATCCCAGGGACGGGGGAGCCTGGTGGGCTGCCGTCTAGGGATCACATAGAGTTGGACACGACTGAAGCAACTTAGCAACAACAGCAGCAGCAGCAGAGGGAACAGCCAGGCAAAGGCTCCAAGGTGGGATGTTCCTAGTTTGTTCTGAAAACAGCAAGGAGGTCAGCATGAGGGAGGGAGAGGGGAAAGTGAGGAGATCAGAGATGTAACGGGCCAGATGATGTTCCTGCAGGCCTTTGTAAGCCCATAGGAGGATAACAGCATTCATCTCCTTGGATTGGCGTAAAGATTAAATGAATTAATCATGTAAAAATCCTCAGCAAAATTGAGCCATGTGTGACACACACCAAGCATTCAATATGTATCAGCATCATCATCACTTTTTTTTATTGAAATGTAATTGATGGGCATTATGTTAGTTTCAGGTGTACGACATGGTGACTTGACATCTGCACACATGGTGGAATGATCACCACGATAAGTCAAGGAACAGCTGTGCTTGTACAAGGATACTTCAATATTATTGACTATATGATGTGGCTTGCTTTATAACTGGAGGTTTGTACCTCTTCATCTATTTCATCCCCACACCTGACCATCATTATTCTTGTTATTATTACTTTGCTGTTGTTTCTGAGCTTGAAAGGGACGAGAAAGACAAGGCAAGCCCATTCTCTCCCCAGTGTACCGAAGGGGAAACTGTGGCTCCGCGAGAAAAAGAGCTCTGTCCAGAGTCCCACAGGTGCTCCAAAGACATAGCCACCAACAGCTGCCCCTCCACTCAGCTCACAGGGACCCCTCCTGTGCTTAACTTCCTTCTCTTTAGTCCTTCCTTTAGTCCTCACACTTTCCCCAGTTTAGTCCTTCCTGAAGTCTGATATTAGAAAATTTAATATTTTGAGAAAAAGACGAGCCCTGGGAATTTGCTGCTTGTCCAGTGGTTAGGACTCCTTGCTTTCACTGCAGAGGGCCTGGGTTCAATCCCTGGTTGGGGAACTAAGATCCTGGAAGCCACGCACAGTGCAGCCAAAAAATAAATAAATAAAATTAAGTGCTACTATTAAAAAAAAAAATGAGCCCTGAATCTCTTAGGTCAGTGATTTTTAATCTTTTTAGAGTCCTAGAGCCTTTGCAAATCTAATGAGATCTCTGAAGTCTCCCCAGAAAAATGAATAGATCCAAAACCTTTGCCAAGTAATTTCAGGGCCTCCCAGAATCCCACTCCTGAAGCCCATCCACAGATCCCCTTTCTCAAAGGCCCAAGGACAATTGCCTGAGCCCCAGACATCTAGAGAGGCTTCTCTGACCCGAGGTCCAGGCTCTTATCTTTATTTGGGGAAGGCGTCTCTGGTGTTTTGGAGGCGCTGATGAAATCTGGAGATCACTTTCCCTCGGAAAATTCACACTCTCACAACTGTAGTTTCATTCTCCGGAGTTTTAGAAATGGGGGTTAATAATTCCTGACCTACTGGCAAACAAACAGCTACACATTTCAACATATCCCTCATTCCCGGGCCCTCAATACGGGTGCCAGGCAGCGCTGGCCCCGCCCCACCGGGTGTTCTAAACCCCGCCCACCCACTCTGCCCCTCCCACGCCGCAAGCCAATCAGCGGCCGCGCCGTCTGGGTTACCAAGGAGTCAAAAGACAGCGGCGGAACACCTGATGAACCACGCAGCCTAACCGCCCCTAATTCACCAACCTACTCGTGGTACCTGATCTGGGAGACAGAGGAAGAGGGCCTGCCCCACCCCATCCCGGCTGCTAACCCGGCCCCGCCCTCCTCCTTACCCACTTCCGCACAGAAGCCCCCCATTCATAGCCCTTCAGTTGATAACAGGGACTTTATCATCCAATTGCCCTGATGACACACCCGCCCACCTCAGTCCCCAGATATTAAGCCCCTGAATATTTTGCCCAAATTCAATCCTCTCCTTACACCTGCCTCCCTCACCTGCACAAACTTTACCCGCTCCCCTTCCTCCATTCCCTCTTCTAGACGTAATAACCTCCACGCTCCCCAGCCAGTTCGACTCTCCCCCTCCTGACCCCAGCTCCCCAACACTCATCCCCTATATTCTGGCCACTACCCACCTCTCCCAGTCCCCCATGTTCTACTGGGGCTTCCCCTACATTCTACTTGAATTTTGTCCCCTCTACGCTGTTCCGTCTGGATTCTGTCCGCATATCGGCCCAAGATTCTACTCCACACACACCCCATTTTTCAGCCTGTATTCCGTAACCCTCGTATTTCATCTGGATTCCGTCCCCTCTCAAAATTCTATGTAAACTCCCTCTCTCCCGCCCCCCACATTTTCCATTTATCTTCCCTTGATCACCACGCCCGGACCCTGCGATCCTCCAGACCCTGAGCCCCTCCTCCCTCCTTCACGCCCGCCCCCGCCCCCACTGTCCTCCTACCTGCATCCCCCATCTGTGCTCTGTGGCGGCCGACCAGTGGCCCATCCTGGTTGCTGGTTTTGTTCCAGTACCAAGTCTCTCCTAGCTTCTCTCCGCCTCAGCTTCAGAACCTCCACTTCGTGCACTAAGTGTGGGCTCTCCAGCGCCCCACTCTGGGCCACACACCTAACCCCATTTCTCTGGCCTCATGACACCATGGTTTTAGTGCATGAGTGCACGCGCATACACACACACACACACACTCATTTCCAACTCCCATCTTTCACTAAAGTGACCCACCTGTGCATTTTCAACGTTGCATTACCACCCCAGCTCCTCTTCCCAAACTGTGCTCCCTGGATATTTCAGATTTCACAGCCATCACCCCAGGACCGACCAGAGCTGACAATCCTCTATGCTGGGCTCCCCCAAAACAAATCCACATCACCACCTCCCACACCAGACATGGGTAAATCCCCGCCCCTGGCAGTCCCCACCCCTGATGGTTGTTTCCCCACTATCTGCCACACCCAAAGAGTTCAGTCAGTCATGACCTAATTGGCACATGCATGCACATGTGCACACACGTGCGTACACACACACAAACACATGGCCTGGCCTAAGTAACTCCTCCTAGCCTCATTCCAAGCTCATGGCCCCTGCCCCCCACCATTACATGGGTGAATTAGGGCTGAACAGATCCCCCTCTCCCTTGACCCCGCACTCCAAAATACAGACCAAAGCCTTCCACACTATCCCCTTGGAATGTATAGACCCCAAAACCCTTTAAGACACCCCACCATCCAGACCTCCATAGTGCACACTGAAGCCCATCATCACCCCCTGGGGTATCAGACTCTCCCTCCCCTACCATCCCTCAAATGTGTTTTGCCTTAGATAAGTACCATGCCCACTTAACAACCAATGATTCACCGTTAGGTACTGTAACCACCCCCCATTTTACAGAAGATGAAACTGAGACTTGCCTGGAATCCTGCAATGAGGGACTGGCACATTCACCCTCTACTCATTCCTCAGCAGCCTTCCCTCACTACCTTCCAGTTCCTCCCCTAACCCTCTGCTCCTTTCCCTCCCAGAACAAATCCAAATGGGGCCTCACACCTCAAGCACAGTACACAATGTAAGTTGGGGACTCCAGGGTTCAGATTATAACGCGCAGTGTGACTCCAGGCAAGGCATTTAGCCTCTCCCAACCTCTCCCCATTAGTAAAGCAGAGATAATAAGAACTCCCACCTCACATAGGATTATTGTGGGAACTGAATTAGTCAGTATATATAAGATGCTTCAAATAGTGCCTGGCATTTGGTCAGCTATTACCATCTGTACAACTAGCTGATGATAAGTTGGCAAGCCATATGCCCATGAAGGCACAGCCATTTTGACCATTCTTGTATCTTCAGCTCCCCGGGCCTGGCACAGATCAGCAGCTGCTTGTGAATTCATGCTCGATACCAGGAGACAGGATTCAAGGCACTGGAAATACAGGCAAGGTCTTCTCCTCTCAGCTCACTCCTCTGTCATCTTCCAGGTCTCAGCTCCAGTGTCCCCTCCTGCAGGAAGCCCTCCCTGACTCCCAAGCTGGGTAAGGACTGCCTCAATCACTTCAGGGTTTCCAATACCGGGCAGCACCAGGCCAACTACAAAAGGGGAGTTGAATGATGAAGAGTTCCACCCAGAGCTCTGAACTGACCTGTTTCTCAAAGTAAGGGCTGCAGACCTTCAGCTTCAACACGGGAGTTGGTGACAAGGCAGCATTGTGGGCCTGGTCCCAAAGCTAGAGGCAGAATCTCTGGAGGTGGGCCCAGGAATCTGCATTTCCCACAAGCTTCCCCAGCACAAACTAGAACTGAGATCTCCTGCTCCTGGCCACCACATTCTGCCCAGTTTATGACCCCATCTAGACCCCAACACACAACCCAATACCCTCCCAAAGCTTAACGATCCTGCCCTGTATCACAGGGAGACCTCTCAAGAAACGTAATGGTGAAACAGTACAAGTAACACCTTTGAGTACTATGCACGTTTCCAGCTGCTGAGTTCTAGATCCACCTGGAGCCCACACTCTAGTGAGGGACGTTGAAGTAGCCCAGTGGATATAAACAAACACTAATCTACGTTAAGTAGTGGTGAGTGTTATGAAAAAAAATAAAGCCAGAGGGTGACAGGAGCTATTTTGGTTTGGGTTGTCAGGGAGAGCCTGGGGGAATTCAATGCAGACAGAAGGGACAGCAAGTACGTTTCCCAAGTGGAGATTTTATTGCTATGTTTGACTGACAGCAAACGGGCTGGGGCAACTGAAGCAGGATGAACAAGTGGGATTGGTGGGATTTGAGAGCATGGAGGAGGGGGAGCTGGATCAGGTGGGGCCTCGTAGGCTTGGCGAAGACTTTTACTGCATGAGATGGGAGCCATGGGAGAGTTATGAACAGCGGAGCAACATGATCTGACTTTTGAACTAACTTGACCGTGGGTTCAAGGGTAGAGGCAGGGAAGTCAGTGAGAAGGCCACTGCAAGACCAGGTAAGAACAGGTGATGGCTTAGGCCAGAATGTAGCAAAGGAGGTGGTGAGATATGACTGGATTCTGGATGTGGTGTTTTTCTTTTTTTTAAGCTATGCCGTGCGACATGTGGGATTTTAGTTTCCCAACCAGGGATCAAACCAGCACCCACTACATTGGATGCACAGAGTCTTAACACTGAACCACCAGGGAAGTCCCATGTGTTCTGAAGGTTGATCCATGAGATTTGCTGACTGATGGGTGAGAGAGAACAGGAAGGAGTGAAGGCCAACTCCAAGCTTTCTGTCCTGAATACCTGGAAGGATGGAACTGTCATCAACTAGGTTTGGAGGCTGAAGGGGAAAACTTCAAGTTTAGTTTGGGACACGTTTTTGAAGTCTGTGTGTCAGCTGGACTTCCAAAGAAGAGCCAGCCACTGCACATATGAGCCTTGAATTCAGGGTAGAGACTCCAAATGGAGATATACACTCTTAGAAACATCATTACATAAAGAGTATATGAAACCAAGAGACTGGGTGAGGCCACCAGGTGAATAGTATAGCCAGAGAAGAGAGAAGGTCATTCTACTGGTGATGAAGCTGAGGCACAGAGGGTTAAACAACTCACCCAGTGGCAGGGTGAGTTCAAACTCAAGCAATCCAATGCCAGAGCTCACACTCTTAACCACCCGTGGTGTTATTAAGAAGTCTGAGTTAATTCACGTGCAACATTTGGTAGGTGCCTGTCACATAGTGAGCCCTCGGTAAACATTATGTGTATCACAAGCCTTCATAAGTCGTCAAAACACACTCTCATCGCTGGAGTCTTCACTCATTCCTTCCCACAATATTGTTCTTCACCTGCCCTCCACCCAAATCAAAGCTTGTTAACTGATGGCAGGGACCTCCACCACTCCACATCGCGCTGTAATAACCCTCTGTTTTAAAACCTCCCATTAAATTGCAAGTCTGTCCTACAAGGACATTTCTACGTTTCACCATCTGCTGTATCCTACTTTACACACTTTCCCCTTTCAAGAGCCTCATGCGAAACAGAAAACACCCCCCAACTCACATACTACCCTCGGTCTCACAACCTCTCACGAAAGCGCCTACCAGTGTTAAAGGCAACCCCTCCCGATTCTCACACTACTAGGTCAGATGCCTGCTCAGCCCATTCTCCCTCCAGAGCACCCCCTCGCCCCCAGCATCTCTTCCCCGACCCGCGTACCCGCAGCCCTAGCCTTCTCTCACCTTCTCCCGGGACTCCCCTCCTCGCGAGCGGTTCAACTGCCGAACCTCCAACCCCGCCTCAGGATCCGGCCTTCTTGCTGCTGATTGGTTCTGGCTTACTCGCAGCCAAGTTCTCATTAGTCAAAACAGACGCCCGTCACTTCAGCCCCCTCCAGAGCTTGCAATTGGTCAACTCGGAAGAGAAGATCCGAAATGTGTCGGGTCGTCAGTCTCCTCTCCAATCACTATTGGCTGGAAACTACTGCCAATCATAGAAAGAAGGTTGTTCCTCGGAGAGGGAGGAAATCCCGGAAGTAGCTCTTTGACTCCGCCCACAACCCCCTGCGGCAGAGCAGACCACGCCCATACAGAGGGGCGGGGGAGGGCGGGGGAGGGGCGG
>SJYT01046054.1:772977-821588 GCA_006410635.1 Cephalophus harveyi | reverse complement strand
GAGGGGCGGGGGAGGGGCGGGGCGGGAAAGTGTCCGACGCGCATGCGCAGAGGGAGGTCTTCGCCGCGGGCTAAGATGCTAAGGAAATGTTCTTATCGTGAAGACTGGTTGAGATTTACCGTCGGTCGGTGTGTTCCAAGCCTGCACGTAGCAGTTTGCAGGCCTTGGCTTATTTAAAATTAGCAAAAACCCTGCACTGTGGGAGCTATAAAATCCCATAGAGGGAGGAGCCTGGTGCGCTGCAATCCATGGGGTCACTAAGAGTTGGACACGACTGAGCAAGTTCACTTTCACTTTTCACTTTCTTGCATTGGAGAAGGAAATGGCAACCCACTCAAGTGCTCTTGCCTGGAGAATCCCAGGGACGGGGGAGCCTTGTGGGCTGCCGTCTGTGGGGTCGCACAGAGTCGGACACGACTGAAGCGACTTAGCAGCAGCAGTGGGAGCTATTATAATTCCCATCTTGTCACTAAGAAAATAGGCTCAGAGAGGTACAGCCTCTGGCCCGGGATCACACAGCTTGAAAACTACCCCTATTTTGGTTTAAGAGTTATCAACAGGGTGGATATAGCTTACAGAATTTAATAGGGGAGTAAGGGAGGGGAGTGTTCTTTAAGAAAAGGAATACAAAATCACTAACACAAAATTCGGTATGGACATGAAAATTTACTTAGAATGTGAAATAATAACATATTACATATTTAAAAGAGCTGGCAAATACCACAAACATTGCAAAATCCCAGAAGATAATGTAATGTTTTTTATTAATTTACTGCCTGACACACCTGTGTGGTTATGTTTCCTACTTTTTTGGCTGCATGTCCCTATTTCATAACATCCTTACCTCATAATATGCTCATCTACAGAGAGAGAGAAAAGTAAATTATCTTTCCTCTAGCATACTTGATGGAACTTTTTTTTAGTCATTATCATTTAGAAAAAGTTCACAAGACAGTGTTGGTGATGTCATCTAAGTATTTTGGAAATTTGGGGAAAGTTTCGTGAAGTTTGTGGTTCAGAGGTTAAAGCGTCTGCCTGTAATGTGGAAGACCCAGGTTCGGTCCTTGAGTCGGGAAGATCCCCTGCAGAAGGAAATGGCAACCCACTCTGGTACTCTTGCCTGGGAAATCCCATGGATGGAGGTGCCTGGTAGGCTACAGTCCATGGGGTCGCAGAGTCTGACACAACTGAGCCGACTTCACTTTCAACTCATCTTAGCTACACATTTTGGAAAATGTTTCTACATTCTAACTTCTGGCTCGGTCCTTTTAATTCCTGATTCACTTTCATTATGCAAGTGCTTCTGAAGTAGATCACTTGAGGACCATTCATACAACAACAAACTGGCCTTGTACCTAGTGAGTTAGCACCTTGGACAATAGGATCATTCTGGAAGCCATTCGAGACACCAGGACAACTGGTTAGGTAATTCAAGTATAGTTCAAAGTGTCTATGAACTATGGGTTTCCCAGGTGACGCTAGTGGTTAAAGAGCCTGTCTGTTAATGCAGGAGACATAAGATAACAGGTTCAATCCCTGGGTCAGGGATTCTTGCCTGGAGAATTCCATGAACGGAGGAGCCTGGCAGGTTACAGCCCATAGGGTCTTAAAGAGTCAGATATGACTGAAGCAACTTAGCATGCACGCACATCTATGAACCATATCAAAATATCCCACAGAACCCAACCTAAAAGTACCTTCAACTCACCTTCCCCTCACCTAGATCTCATCAGTAACCAAGGTAACTCCAACACCATGCATGGTAGAGAGAAATGCCACACAGGGACATAGAACAGGGAGAAGTCAATCGTCTTAACCAATTGCATTTTTAAAAATTATTTATTTATTTATTTTGGCTGCCCCAGGTCTTAGTTGTAGCATGCAGGATCTTTAGTTGTGGCACAAGTAATATTCATTGCAACATTTGGGATCTAGTTCCCTGACCAGGGATCAAACCCAGGCCCCCTGCATTGAGAGCATGAAATCTTAACCACTGGACCACCAGTTGTTGTTTAGTCTTTGAGTCATGTCTGACTCTTTGCAACTCCATGGACTGTAGTCCTCTGTCCAGGCTCCTCTGCCCATGGGATTTCCCAGGAAAGAATACTGGAGTGGGTTGCCATTTTCTTCTTCAGAGGATCTTTCCTACCCAGGGATCAAACCCATGTTTCCTGCATCGGCAGGCAGGTTCTTTACCACTGGCCACCAGGGAAGCCCCTGGACTATCAGGAAAGTCTCTTAACCAACTGCACTTTGAATATCTTACTTTTGGAAAATTTTCAAAAACATCAGACCGCAGGGATACCTTACTGGAGCCATGGAAAGGGCTATGTAAATCAGGGGCCCTGAAGCTTATGTGAGCTTTATGATAAATCCACTCTTAATACCAGTCATCATGCATCTATTGAATTGAATATTCACTGTGTGCCAGAGGCTAGTGCCAGAAATCCTGCCCTGAAGCATCATAGCTAGTCTTGACACAGCCACCAACTGCTTGTGAGGGCCCCTTCCCTTGCTGGGTGTGAATTTTCCCACCTGTAGACTGAGTATTGCTAAAAAATAACATTTTGGGTTACTATGATGCCCAGACATAAAGTTCACTAGACAGTCCAGTTAAGAACTTGGGAGTGTTCCAGTCAGAAAGACCTGGATTAGAATCCCAAAGTATATGAAAAAAAGAGGAAAATCTCAAGACTTCATCTTACCATCTTGAGACTACCAAGATAAGCCATGCATCTTTCCTGAGCCTCATTGGCTTCATCTATAATGGAGTTCAATGCATTCACTCATTCATTCATTCGTCAGCTGTTTACTGAGCACCTGCTGTGTTTGGGGCACTTTTCTATAATCCAGGCACTATGTGCTGAGAGTAGGAACCTCAGTGAACAGACAGGAAAAGCCTATGCTCTAGTGAAAAGAAAACATATAAACAAAATAAATTATGATAAATATTTATTTATATAAATATAAAATATAAATAGGGACTTCCCCAGTGGTCCAGTGATTAAGACTTTGCCTTCCAATGCAGGGGGTGTGGGTTTGATCCCTAGTCAGGGAACTAAGATCTCACATGCCACAGGTGGCCAAAAGTTAAAATAGATAATAAATAATATTTTTAAAAACTTGCAAAGAAGAAAAGAGAAAGATGAGTCTGTCTCTTTAAAAAATATGAATAAATAAATGCTGCTGCTGCTGCTAAGTCATGTCCGACTCTGTGCAACCCCACAGATGGCAGCCCACTGGGCTCCACCATCCCTGGGATTCTCCAGGCAAGAACGCTGGAGTGGGTTGCCATTTCCTTCTCCAATGCATGAAAGTGAAAAGTGAAAGTGAAGTTGCTCAATCGAGTCTGACTCAGCGACCCCATGGACTGCAGCCTACCAGGCTCCTTAGGTGGTGAAAAGTGCTATGGAGAAAAACAAAAAGCAGAGTAAAGTGGACAGGATGGTCAGAGATGTTCTCTTTGAGAAGCTGGCTGAGATCAGAGAACCGAAGTAAGTGTAGGAGCCATCCTTGTGGTCCAGAGGTAGAGAATTTCAGGAAAAAGAACAGTGAGTGCAAAGGCCCTGAGGTTGAGAGCATGCCTGATGCATTTAAAGAACAGTGAGCCGGTCAATACTGAGTGAGTGGGAATGTGTAGATGATGTCTGGGAGAGAGCCAGAAGCCAAGTGGTGTAGGGTCTTAAAAGTCATTGTGAGGTCTTTGAGTTTGGCTCTGAGTGAGGAGGGATCTGTTGAAGGGAGAGGGCAGCAGGGGCATAATTTTACTCACATCTTGAGTGGTCTCACTGTGTTAAGCAACAGGCTGATAAGGGACTTGCCTAATGGTCCAGTGACTAAGACTCTGTGCTCCTGCTCCCAATGCAGGGGACCCGGGTTTGATCACTGGTCGGGGAACTAGATCCCACATGCCACAGCTAAGAGTTCTCATGCCACAACTAAAAAAAAAAAAAAAAATCCTGTGTTCCACAACTAAGACTCAGCACAGCCAAATAAGTAAGTATTTTAAAAAGAGAGAGAGAGAGAATAGTCTGTTAAAATAATTCCAATGAGATAAAATGGTACAACCTGTGGAAAACATGTTGGTGGTTCTACATAAAGTTAAACATAGAATTCTCAGGTGACCCAGTAATTCCACTCCTAGGTATATATACCCAAGAGAATTGAAAACTTGTGTTCAGAAACTTTACATGAATCTTCACAGCGGTATCATTCATGATAACCAAAAGGTGGCAACAATCCAAATGTGTATCAATAGATGAAAAGATAAATAAAACGTGGTCTGCCATACAGTAGAATATTATTCAGCAGTGTAAAGGAATGGGGTACAGATTGGTGCTGCAAACATGGATGAACCCTGAAAACACTGTGCTGAGTGAAAGAAGTCAGACACAAAGGGTCCTATATTGCATGATTCCATTCACAGGAAGCATCCAGAACAGGCATATCCATAGAGAAAGAAAGCAGACTAGTGGAGGCAGGGACCGAAGCTGGGGCGTGGGGGTGGGAATGGGGAATCACTTTCACGGGCGTGAGTTCTCTTTGGGGGATGGTGAAAATGCTTTGGAACTAAATAGAGATGATGCTTTCACTACACTGTGAATGTATGAAAAGCCTCTTGTCTGTGCCTTTTTCAGTGGTTAATTTAATGGTATGTGGCTTTCATCTCAATAAAACAATTTTTAAGCAAAAGATTACAAAAAAATCATTCACATGAGAGGTGGCTTTTCTGAGGGCGGTAGCAGTGGAGGTGGAAAGATGTGGTTAGAATCTGCATCCATTCTAAAGGTAGAGCTGACAGAATTTGCTGATGGATTGGGTGTTGGGAGAGAGATAAAGAGGAGTCAGAAATGATTGCAAGGTTTTTGAGCGGAGAAGCTGCCAAGATGAAGTTCCCATTTATTGAGATTAGATGAATAACAGGTGGGGGAGGCAGGGAGCGAATGGGGATCGGGAGTTTGGCTTTAGATGTGTTGAGGCACCTAGTAGATTTCCAAGTGAAAGTGTTGAGAGGGTAGCTGAACTGATGAGTCTGAATTCAAGGATGAGGTCTAACATAAATAGATAGATAGATAAAATAGATAAGCAGGATAGATACAAATAGATAGTTGATAAGATGATCAATAGATAGTATAGGTAGATAGTTGATAGATGAATGATCAATAGCTAGATAAATAAGATAAATATTAGATATAAATATAGATAAAGATAGACAGTTGATAAATAGATAATCAATAGATAGATGGATGGATGAATGAATTTGGGAAGCCATCCCCAAATGAGTAAGTGGAAAGAAAAAAAAAGAACAGAACCAAGGGCTGAGCCCCCAAGATCCTCCAATGTTTAAAGACCCTAAAGATGAGGAAGAAACAACAGAGGAGTCTGAAAGGAGCAGCCACTGAGCTAGGAGTGGATTCATAAGAGCGAGGTGTCTTAGAAGTCAAGGGAAGAAAATAAACCTAGGAAGAGGGTGGGACTGTCCACAAGAAGGCTCAAGTAATATGCAAGCAGGTCACTAAACTATTGGGTTGAATCACAGAGAGGTTCCGGGTAACCTCAAAAGTGGATCTGGCCAAGTGGTGGAGCCAGACCCTAACTGGAATGATTCAAGGATTGGGGAAAAGGAATTGGAGACATTGGTACAGATAACTTTTTTGGAGGTTTTTTTGTTGTAAAAGGCAGCAGACCATTGGAGCTATAGCTGGACGGGGTTTAAAAAGCTTGTCTGCGTTAGAGCATGTTTTTATGCCAATGAGATGATCCGGAAGAGAAGGGAGAATTGATGATGCAGGAGAGGAAAGAATTGCTTGATTTACAGCCCTGAGTAGCAAGAGGTGGAGAAAGCAATGGCAATCCCCCCCAGTACTCTTGCCTGGGAAATCCCCCGGACGTAGGAGCCTAGTAGGCTACAGTCCATGGAGTCACAAAGAGTCGGACACGACTGACGCGACTTAGCAGCAGCAGCAGTAGCAAGAGGGGATGGAATGTAGTGCACATATGAAGTGTTCTTGGCAAGGAGGGTTTCCCAGCTTTAGCAGGAGGGAAGGCAGAGAACAGGGTTCCTGGCGCTGGTAGCTGCGACACAGTTGCTGGGAATAGGCAGAAATTCTCTTCTGATGGATTTAAAACAGGATCAGGGTCAAGGGTGAGAGTGATCCTGGGGAGGAGATGGTTGAGGTTGAAGGAGGGAGAAAAATACATGAAATATGCTTCCAGGATTGTGGGAGAGTGAATGGACATGAGCAGGGCTTTCAGGGGGGAAATTACGGTAAATCCAAAGTCATCGAAGTGTGTGTTTTTGTCCAGCCATGTTCAGCAGGTGCAAATACACGGCAGACGAGAATGAGAGTTAGGTGAGAATTGCCTGCGGATCTCATTCACATAAAAGCCAGCAACACGAGCTGGTACCTGGTGAGTGCTGGGAAGGAAGGTGTCTGTGATCATTGTAAATGCTTTGATTTTGGAAAACTGAGGGGCTGTGAAAAGAAAAGGGATCAGGATTTTGTCCAACTTTATCCCTTTACAAATGGGGAACAGAGGTCCATGTGAGTCTCTTTCAAGTTTCACACACTCTAACATGATTTTTTTTTATGCGAGATGCTATTATTACTATACTTGTAAAACGTCCCAAAAGCTGAATCCATTATCCAATTTGCCAAGGCAATTAGCAAACATCCCCCAACCCCCTCTGGATTGTCCTGTGTGATGATTACAGCTGTGATAATTCAGAGCCTTCATTAAGCCCTAGGTGTCTTTTCTGCATCAACTCATTCAGAGGCCATGAGGTGGTGAATGAGCGTGTCTGCCTGGGTTTGAATTCAGCTCTGCTCCTTCTAGTCAATTTCTCTGTGTGTCAGTTTTCTCATCTGTAAAATGAGAGTGATACCAGGAGCATGGGTCTTGTAGTGTTTTTGCAAGGAATACATGACTTACTACAGGTAAAATCCTTGCTTGCTAAGCTAAGTCACTTCAGTCGTGTCCGACTCTATGCAATCCCATAGACGGCAGCCCACCAGGCTCCCCTGTCCCTGGGATTCTCCAAGCAAGAACACTGGAGTGGGTTGCCTTTTCCTTCTCCCCAGTGCATTAAAGTAAAAAGTGAAAGTGAAGTCGCTCAGCCATGTCCTACTCTTCTCGACGCAGCCCACCAGGCTCCTCCACCCGTGGGATTTTCCAGGCAAGAGTGCTGGAGTGGGGTGCCATTGCCTTCTCCTGCTATGTAGTTAACACACAATAAAGAGTGGCTATTATCATCACCCTGAATCCTCTTAATGATACTAGAAAGGAGGTACTGTTCTTATTCTTTTTGGCCATGCCTTGTGATATGTGGGATCCCAGTTCCCTCGCCAGGGATCAAACCTGCACAACCTGCATTGGAAGCTCAGAGTCTTAGCCCGTGGACCACCAGGGAACTCCACGGTGACAGTGGCTAAAACCTCAAAGTATTAATACTCAGAGATACACACATACACACACAGAGAGGTAAGTTTGTAGTTATTCTAGGTGGAGATGAAAACTAAAGCAACCCAGAGAAGCTTAACTGATTTACATAAGAAAGTACATAAAACAATACTTTCAAATCCATTAGATTGAAAATAAGACAGTCTAAGAACACCAAGCTCTGGAGAAGTATGTGGAAGAACAGGTCATTGGGCACTGAAGTGTTAATAGGTGTATCCTTTCTAGAGAATAATCTGGCAATACTTTGAGAAATTGAATCTGAGAATGCCAGACAATCTGATTTCCCTAGCGTCCAAATGAGGTGGGTGAGTATGAGCCTTGAGTGGACTTTAGGTAGCAAAGAGTTGGAAAGAATTTCATGTCCCATCATTAAGTCTCAAGAGTGTTAGTCACTCAGTCGTGTCTGACTCTTTCCGACCCCTTGGACTATAGCCTGCCAGGCTCCTCTGTCCATGGGTTTTCCCAGGCAAGAATACTGGAGCAGGTTGCCATTTCCTTCTCCAGGGGATCTTCCCAACCCAGGGATCGAAGCTGGGTCTCCCACATTACAGGCAGATTCTCTACCATCTGAGCCACCAAAGAAATCTCAAGAAGTAGAGTGTAAATCATTTATAATTAAATAAAATAATTTTTTAAAAATAGAATATAAAATATATCCTGGGACAGCCCATGAAAAGAGGTAGAAGTTGACATTCATGCCATTCCTAGTAATGCTTTAAGATGTCAGCTTGCAACAATCTAATGAGAAAGGTACCATGATTTGTGCATAGTCGCTCAGTCATGTCTGACTCTTTGCAACTCCATGGACTATATAGCCCACCAGGCTCCTCTGTCCATGGGGATTCTCCAGGCAAGAATACTGGAGTGGATTGCCATGCCCTCCTCCAGGGGATTTTCCCAACTCAGGGATCAAACCCAGGTCTCCCATATTGCAGATGGATTCTTTACTGTCTGAGCCACCAAGGAAGCCCATCACGATTTAACAACCCCCATTTTACAGGAGGGCTTCCCTGGTGGCTCAGAGGTTAAGTGTTTGCCTCCAATGCGGGAGACCTGGGTTTGATCCCTGGGTCAGGAAGATCCCCTGGAGAAGGAAATGGCAACCCACTCCAGTATTCTTTGGAGGGAGCACATGCCTGAGCTGATTCTTAAAGGATTCACCGAGGAGGAGGAGGGGGAGTCACACGATAAATGAATGAATGGATGAATGAGGGAATGAAAGACCTGCAAAAGAAGGGCATCTGACATGGTTCAGTTTGGCTGAAGTGTGGCCCTCAGCTGTGTCTGGGCATCTCTGTATAGAGGATGCTGCACAGGCCATGGCGATGCTGACCTGTCTGCATCTGTCTGATGCTATCGTGGCTAAGCTCTAGTCAGTGCGGAAGTGGCTTTTGTTGTTTTTCAGTTGCTTAGTCATGTCTGACTCTGTGACCCCATGTACTGCAGCACACCAGGCTCCTCTGTCCATGGGGATTCTCCAGGCAAGAATACTGGAGTGGATTGCCATGCCCTCCTCCAGGGGATTTTCCCAACTCAGGGATCAAACCCAGGTCTCCCATATTGCAGATGGATTCTTTACTGTCTGAGCCACCAAGGAAGCCCATCACGATTTAACAACCCCCATTTTACAGGAGGGCTTCCCTGGTGGCTCAGAGGTTAAGTGTTTGCCTCCAATGCGGGAGACCTGGGTTTGATCCCTGGGTCAGGAAGATCCCCTGGAGAAGGAAATGGCAACCCACTCCAGTATTCTTGCCTGGAGAATCCCATGGACAGAGGAGCCTGGTGGGCTACAGTCCATGGGGTCCCAGGGTAACAAAGAGTCGAGCACGATTGAGTGACCTCACTTTCACTTTTCTTTATTTTACAGGTAGAAAAACCAAAGCACAGAGAGGTTTGTAACTTGCCCCAGGTCATTCAGCCAGTGGGCTCCTGGGCTGGGACTTGAACCCGGACAGCCCCTTCAGAGTCTATAAGACTCATTCCTGGGACTTCTCTGGTGGTGCAGTGGTTAAGATTCCATGCTTCCAGTGCAGGGGAATGTGGGTTCCGTCCCTGGTGAGGGACCTGAGATCCCACATGCCGCAGAGCCCCCAAAAGTTCTTTTTAATTAAAAAAAAAAAAAAAGACTCACTCCTCAGGAGCTGGAAATAAGCACAGCCACATTGAGAGCTCTCAGAAAAGAAAGATAATGAGGTTCATCACTCAGTGATATTTTGCAAATTTAAAACACAGACAACAAAACTGACCTTAAAGATATACAGGGATCTTTGTAGAAGAATAGAAGAAAGATTGGAGGCCAAAAATTAAGCACACTAGAGTGGGTGCTTACAGGAGGAGGAAGACCAAGGAAGGGAAATGACTAAAATTAAATCCCAGCAAAGATGATTGTGCAGAAATCAGCTTCAGTCTTTGCACTTGTGGTTCTAAGCTCGAGAAGCGTAGATGTTCCCAGGGAGGGGAGAGATGATGGAGGGGGTGGGAGTGTACCTAGAAAATCTGACTGAGAAGAGAAGAACTCGTGAGGAAGAGAAGTAGTAGAGTAGAGTGAAGCGGTAGTTTCGGGGGGTGGGCAGGGACTTCAGTAGCCAGGCTGCCAGGGTTCAATCCCCAACTCTGTGGCAAGTGACTTCACTTCTTGATGACTTGGTTTCCCTATCCACAGCAGGTGGAGAGATGGCACAAAAAGCTTCGCCTCCCTCCACCAAGCTTAAGGCAAGAATTCTATATTACTCCTCAGTGTTCTTACAAAGACCCCAGTTTTATTTCGCTTGCATACAACACAGTGTGTGATCTGATTTGCCTTTGATTTTGGATGCGCAGCACGTGGCATCTTAGTTCCCACACCAGGGCTCGAACCTGCACCTCCTAAAGTGGAAGCTTGGAGTCTTAACCACTGGACCCCCAGGGAAGTCCCTGACTTGCCTTTTTAAAGGTTGGCTCCAGCTGCTGTCAAAAGGAGAGGCGAGGATGGGCAGAAGTGAAGAGCTCGGGACAGGGGCTCCCGGTGAGAACCCAGATGGGGGCGTGGACCTTGGTCATGTTGATAGAGGCAGCGAGACGGAGGTCAGATTTCAAATCTAAAGGTGCCACAGCCAAGGTTTGCTGACAAATTTGATATGGGTGTGAGGGAAAGAGGGGACGTCAAGGGCGAATGCAAGGTTTTTGGCCCGAGAGACTGGGAGAGTTTGGAATTTATCCCAGAGGCAATAGGAAGTCCCAGGAAGATGCTGAGGCTGGGGCAGAGGGGGAGGGAGAGATGTGGTCAGAAGGTGTGATCACCAGAGAGGCACCCAGGATGGGGAACACAGGTGGGGATGGACTCCAGCCCTGGCTCAGCCTCCAACTCACCGTGGGCTCCCAGCAAGATAAAGCTGTTCTCTGGATCTTCACTTCCTCATCCCCCCCTCCCTCCTCCGCACCCCCCCACACACAAAGCTATGAGGAATAGAAGAGCTTCAAGTCTCTCTCAGCACAAGAATTTTTGCTCTAAGATTCTCTGACTCAGGTGAACACAAATCCCACGAGATCAGACCTCCTCTCTTCATCCTGCCTCCCAAAGCCCATCCTTGTTCCACTGGACAGGACGCAGACCCTCCCTGGTCTGGGAACCTGGCAGATAATGTCAGTGACAATGGCAGGCCATGTTTGCGCTGCTGTGCCAACAGCTGTCCACACTCTATCACACGGAGACCAGAGGGGGGCCCCGAGAGGTGGGTGCTTTCTTATCACTCCCATCCGTAAACCAGGAGACAGAGGCTCTGGAGAAGTGCAATGATCAGTTGAAAGTCACACGGGAGAACAGGGACTCCAGCGATGTCTCCCCAGCTGCGCTGCTATCCACCGCCCTGGTCCAGCCATCAGCGCCTCTCACCTGGATGATCACCATCATTTCCTCCCTGGGCTCCTTTCTTCTACCCCAGCCTCCCTACATAGTGTTCTTCATGTACAGCCAGAAAGAGCTTGTGATAAAACCTAACTCAGGGACCGCCCTGGGCGTTCAGTGGCTAAGACTTGTGCTTCCAATGCAAGGGGCCCAGGTTTGATCCTTAGTCAGGGAAGTAGCTCCCACAAGCTGCAATTGAGTTCCAATGCTGCAACTAAGACCCAGCACAGCCAAATAAATAATTAAAAAAAAAAAAGAAAGAAAAAGAAAGTCATTGCTAGTATTAAATTTTTAAAAAAACCCGTAAGTTGACTCAAATCCTTCCTCCAAATCCTCCCACGGTGCCCATCTCACTCAAAGTCAAAGCCAAGTCTTTACAATGGCCCTCAAGGCAGACACAGTGTTCCCTTTCTAACTCCTCTCTGCCTTGACCCCTCCTGCTCTCCCCTCCCCAGCTCTTCTCTAGCTTCCCTGGGAGCCTCCTTCCTCCAACAGGCCAGGTGCACTCCAGCCTCAGGGCCTTTGCACCCTCTCTTCCTCCAGAGACCCACATGGCTCACTGCTTCACCTCCTTCCTCTTCTGCTCCGAGGTCACCTCCTTGGCAAGGTCTTCCTTGTCACTCACTCAATTTAAAATTGTAGAGAATTCCCTGGCAGTCTCAGGGTTAGGACTCTGATCTTTCACTGACAAGGGCCCGGGTTCAATCCCTGGTCAGAGAACTAAGATCCAACAAGCTGCTTGGCTAATTCAAAAGAAAAAAAAAAAAAAAAACACAAAACAAAACTTCAGCCTCCCTCCCACCCCCTGCACCCCAATCCCTCATCCCTCCTTGATGTTATTTTTCTCTGTGGCACTTACCATCATCCAACAGACTATATGTTACTTCTTTTGCTTTTTATCCTCTACCTCCCTGAAACACGAGCTTGTGAGGTCAGGAATTGGTGTCTGTTTTGTTCACTGCCCCATCTCCAGTACCTAGAACAATGTCCAACATGTAGTAAGCGCTCAAAAATGTCTTTGTTGGATGGACAGAGTGAAGATTTGTCTTTAGGTCTGATGCTCATAACCACAATACACTGTGTTCAATCCACCACATTAATTATTCTATGTACCCTGACAGTGCTCCCAGCGTGGCCGAGAGTCCAAGATCAAAACAGGTAAAATCATTTGGCATGTGTCCCTGCAAAGAGATCACACCCCTCCACTGGCATACAGGCAAAAAACCTCTCCTGTCTAGGGTCTGTTTGGCTCAAACAGACCCCAGGCCGGCCCCTTCCCCTCCATTGCCCATTTAATTCCCATGTTACTCTGCTGCTTAAAATCCTCCAACGACTCCAGGATTCCACCTTGAAACCTCCTTACCAGGGTTTTTCATACACTGAGCAGACCGTGGAATCAACCAGCATTTTTCAATAGTCTGGAATGGATCAGAGTCTGGGCACACAGTATAGATGTAGTATGGATGAAGGTACAGGAGAAGGATGATTTTAAGAAACTTTTGTTTCAGTGTTTTATGCATTGGAATCACGATGGAAATGTGTTTCTTACTGTGGGTCAAAATATTTTGCCAAGCCCTGCACTACACAGACGGCCTCTCGTAAATCCCATGCACAGACTGGATGGATGATGTTAATATCGGCTTAGATTTCTCTTTGCTGGGACCCACGCCAAGTGATTTTACCTGCTTTCGTCTTGGACTCTGAGCCACACTGGGAGCACTGTTAAGACTCCCAGTTGACCGACGGTAAGACTGAGGCTCATACTGGAGAACACTCAAGTCTGAGGTCCCCAGGCTGGGAAGAAGGAGAGCAGGGCTCGGGTCCCAGCCAGCCTCCCTCTTGAGCCTGCCCACTTGCCTTCCTACCCTGTCCCTCCCAGTCTCTTCCCCACCAACCTGAAGAACAACTTATCTCCAGAGCCTGTCGAATTCTTCAACACCCCATCCAGCCGTACTGTTCAGCCGTATTGAACCCCCATTTTTCAGGTTAGAAAGCATTTCCAAGAATCCACTCTTTTCTAGTCAGGAGAGATAAATGGCTAAGGAACCATCTTTGCCTGGCTTCAAATTACCTGCTTCAAAACTTTGTAGCCGTGTGATCCCAGGCAAGCTTGCTGAGCCTGGATTTCCTTTTCTGCAAAATAGGAATGATAAAAATACCTACCCATAAAGCCATGCTTAAGACTTAAATATGCTGGGATTTGTGCAAAGTTCTTAGATCAGTGGCCACACACCTTGATTGGGAATCTTCCCAACTGCCCTGTGTAATTGGACTGCTATTTGCCCCCCAACTTTGTCGCAGAGAAGAGGAGGTTCTTGCCTGAGTTAGCACAGCTAGGAAGTGGGAGAGTCAGAATGTGGATGCAAATTTGCCTGAGCTTCTAACCACTAAGTCAGAATAGTCCTTCAGGATGTGAGCATCAGCAGCAAGAACATTTTCTGAAATAAGGAACAGGAGACTCAGAGAGGGTGAGGACATGCCCAAGCCACACAGCAGGTAAATGGCAGAGCCAGGTTTCAAAGCTAGGCTTGTGTGTGTCCAGCCCAGGTTGACCTTTGTCCCATGAGTCCTTCCATAAAGCTCTGATGGGGCAGGAGGACAAAGCTAGTTGAGATCTGCCCTCGCCTGCAGCTCCGTCCAGGGGTCTTATAGCCCTCCTTCTACAGCCTAGGGGTGAGTGCTTCCCTAAAGGGTCTAAGGTGAGGTTATTGGGGTGGCACGGATGATGGCAGAGGGTGCAACAACCCCCTCCACCGGCCTCTGATTGGGGCCCTGCAATCCCCCAGGATTTGGTGCTTGGAAAGCTGACGTTAGGTTGCTATGGTGATGGGTTTGGGGCGGTTGCCATAGCAGCAGAACTAGCCTGGGTTTAAAAATATCTAGGAGGAGGTTTGTGTTTGTGTGTGAGTGTGAGTGCGTGACCGACCGTGCTGTTGTATGTGTCCAAACGGGAGGGCTTGTGGGGGGGTGCGGTGTGGAGCTGGGACTGCAGGCATGACTTGAGGGTGGGGTCTGAGCCCCGCACAGAACTCCGTGTGTTACGAGTGTTGCTGAGTAGCCTGTGAAGTCCCGTGCATTTTGAGCTTTCGTCTACATGGACTATGTATCTAAATGTGTGTGATTCCCCAATTAGTGTAGAAGACATAAGTGAGTCTGTTTGTCAGTCTGTATATCACATGTCACTAACATGTATGCCTTATGTAACATAGGCTGTGTATGTCTTGTGGTTTTGATCATATACTTGTAACTTCTCAGTGTGTGTGTGGCCAAGTGTGGAGTTGTTTTGGCTCTGAACAGGGGCACCTGGGACACACTCAGATATTAGATATGTATCTTTTTGTGCATGAGAGCCTGTGATGTGGCTTTGGGTTCACATGAGTGAATACACATTATGTATTATGGGCATCTGTGTGTCAGTGTGTTAGTGTATGCCTATCTCCTGTGAGTCTTCATATATCAGAGTGTGCCTGTGTCAAACTATTGAGTGTGCACCTGTGTGTCTGTAGGGGGGCCCCATGTGACTCTGTGTTGGGGGGAACTTCACATCTGATGCCATGGATGTTGGGGTATATATACCTGTGTGATGTGAGTATATGTGGCCTGAAGGGTCGAAGGTGTGGATCTCTGCCTGACCCCAGTATCTCCCTGCATCCCCCTGCCTCTTCCCTGTCTCCATGGCAACCAGCTCCTCAGCTCCCTCCAAGAAGATGGAAGGGGAGGATCCAGACTGCAGTGGACCACGACCCCCTCCCATCCCCCTTGGCTCTGGGGACAATGCAGGGGGAGGGGACAGATGGGCGGCCACCCCATCCACCCCAGGCCATCTGCTACCTTCCCCATCCTATCCTGGGGACCTGAGAGTGTGGCAGAGGAGGGACAGGAGTGGGACGGAGCAGAAGGAGGGGGCCCCCAGCTGCCACAATTACCCCCATTCAAGACCCCTCTGAGCCAAATCTTGCCTGTGGCTGACCTAGGGAGGAAAAAGAATTCTTGGAGACCAGAAATCCAGGGAGAAGAAAATCTTCATGTATCAGACAAAATCGAATATTAGCAATGATCCATTCTCAGGAAGGGCCCCCTACTTACAGTGACTTTGGGCTCTGAAATTAAGCTTGTCTTGTGCTTTAATCCCGGTTTTCCCTCTATCTACCTATGTGCCCTTGGATAAGATACACTCCAAGTTCCTGGACCTCCATCTTGTCATCTGAAAATCAGGTTTTCTTAATGCCATGTATAGTAATACTTACTCTTTAAGGACCAAAACTGTTTCGTTCCCTGTTGTATCCCAGTGTTTGGGACAGTGCCTGGCATTTGGAAGGCTTGTTAAGTGCTACCGATTGAACTGATTGTCAGTTGGGTGCTAGGATCAGCGCTCCATGTTTTGAGTCAGGTATCCATTGACTCAATTCCCTGAGCCCTTGCAGTAACTTTGTTGATTCTTCAAGTGAGAGAAGAAAGATTTGAGGAACAATTTCACAGCTGTCAGGAATGGGAGACATGTGAAGCAGGCTTTGTTATCGCGACCAAGTGATGTCCGGTGACTGAGGCTCAGTTTCCTCACCAGTAAAATGGAGATAATAGGAATATCTCACAGAGTGGGTCGCTGTAAGGTTAAATGTTTGTGACGTGCTTACTGAGAACCGGAGCTGGCACATGGTAAGTGCTCAATAAACGCTCGTTACGGCGAGGGGTGGGGAACGTGCAGAGGAGCTCAGGGTCCTTATTGTAGCCTGGTCCCTCTTGTGCCTGAGGGGAGGGGCGTGGTCAACCCAGGGGGCGTGGTACAGGCTTCAAGGGCAGACCAATGGGGCGCCGAAGGGCGTGGCCCTGACCTGCATGGGCGTGACCTTGCGCGGGTGGGAGGGGCCAGGCCGCTGTGGGAGTCTCCGGGAAGAAGATGCTCGGGCCAGCAACCACCGCCAACCCAGCCGCCGCTGCTGCCCGCGCTCGCCGCCCCCCGAGTCCCCACTAGCGGCCGCCTCCGCCTCCTACCTACAGCCCCGTCCTCCGGCCCCCCGCCCCGGGCAGGGTCTGGGGGGCTCGGCCCTCTGCCCGGGGAGCAAAGAAGGGGGTCCCGTCCCCTCCAGTGGCGTGGCCAGTCCCCGGCCTCTGTGATCTTGCGACAGACCCCACCCCTCAGTTCTCTCTGGGCCCTCTCCGAGACCCCCTTTTCCCTCCCGTCCCGCTCACATCCGCTCTCCGGGCTCTGTCAGCCCCCCAGAATCTCTTGCATCTCCTGCATTGGCAGTGGATTCTTTACCACTTGTGCTAACAGGGAAGCCCTTCCCAGGGTTTATATGCCTACTATGGGCTGGGCACTATGTGAGTCCCTGGACATGAGGAAGAGCTTCATTGACGTGGCCCACACTGGACCCTGTCTCTTATACACATCTGGGAAGGGCGCCCCTCCCTAGACTGGGGAAAGGAGAGGGGAGTTGGGGAGGGAACCGGCCCCCTTCCCCCTCTCTCCGCGGGCCCGGGGCCCGCGAGCTTTGTCTGCGATGAGAGGGGCTGAGGGGGAGGGGGTGGTAAGTGTCCTTGGGGGCGCGCAAAGGATGGGGGGCGTGGGTCCCTCCGAGCGGGTGTCTCTGTGTCCTTGAGGGGTGTGTGATGTGACCGTTTCGGGGCAGGGGTGTTCCCGAGCTGGCGTGTCCTGGCGGGGGGAGGGGAAGGAGCTGAGGAGGCCTGTGGACCCGGAGCCTCCCTGGGGATGTCCTGAGCCAGGGTTGCGCCCGAGGGAGGCATGTGTGGGCCATGGACGGGATTGTGCTGGGGACAAGCTAGGTGGGTGTGTTGGGTGACATGGGGGAAAGGATGGGTGTGGAAAGCTCAGTGAGAGAATGTGTGGTGGGGACAGGTGTGTGTGTGTGTGTTCATGTGTATACGTGTGAGGCCTGGATGTGTGACATTAGGGATCATGGATATGACAGGAAGAAGGGTGTGTGTGTGTGTAAAAAATGAAAGGGGCAGGGCTTCATGTTTGAGACCCTCGGAGGGGTATGTGTGACAAGTGTGTGCATGTCACCCCAGAGGGGACTGTGGAAGAGTGTGACACATGAGTGAGAGGGTCTGTGTGGCATGCAAGGGGGTGTGTGTGGGCTGCCGAATGGGCCGGCTCTGGGTGTGAGCCATGAGAAGAAGGCAATTCAGTGTGTGTGACACAGGCGTGTCCCGGGTGGGGTGGAACCAGGAGAAGCTGGTGAGGGTATATGACAAGAAAAGAGTGTGGGTGTGACTCCAGAGAGGCTGTGGCTGGGTGTGACACATGGAGGTGTGCAACGGTGACATCAGAGGGGGTGTGTGCAACAAGGGAAGGTGGGTGTATGAAGGGGAGAGGCTGGGTGAAACTCACGAGGGTGTGTAACAAGGAGAGGGAAGGATGGGGGCCCATGTGACAGGGAGCAGGAACGTGTGCATGTGACACCCAAGGGATTTGAAAAGGGAAGGTCTGTGTGTGACACCCGAGTGTCTGTATATGTGTAACAAGGGGTTGTGTGTGAAATGGTTGGCGTGGGGATGATTCTCTGTGCGTATGACAAGGGAGAGTGTGTGTGTGCGTGATGGCTGAATGTTTGACAACACAGAAAGGGTGTGTGTAGAAGACAAGAGGGACCCTCACTGTGTGTGTGAAGAGGTATGTGGACCAGAGAATAAAAGCTGAGCTGGGAACTCTAGGTGTATGTCTGCCCGTGGGGTAGGGTTTGTCAGGGGACTCAGAGCCCAGCCCAGTAGCTCCCTGGAAGGAGGGAGACCCCAGAGCAGACATGCCCCTCCCAGCGGTCACCTTGGCCAAAATCTTAACGCTTCCTCTGGCCTCTTCCTCCGGATGGGAAAGGGGTGGCCTGGGGCAGAGCCCAACTCTTCTAGTGGGTGCGGTGGGAACCTCCCACCTCCTCTCCTCAGATGACAGGGAGCTGAATCTCTTCCTCCCATCCCAGCCCCCTGCCAGCCCTGTCCAGGTGAGACAGGAATCAGGGAACCCCTGGCTGCCTTTGAGGGTGTCCAGCAGAAATTGGAGGAAAGGGAAGTTGGGGGAGGGGTGGGAGGGAGTTTCCTGTCCTTCTTCCTGCTCCCCCACCCCCAGCACATGCATGAATATGTCCTGGCCACTTCCTTGCCTCCTTCCTGCCTCACTGCCATTCCCAGTCCTGGAGAGGGTCGGGGGACCCAGGCGGTCAGTCCTGAGCCCAGTCCGGTGGTCCAGCCCCACCCCTGTTGGGGGGAGGGAAGAGATCTCATCCCTGTCTTCTCTTAAAGGGGCTGAGATGTTCAAAATCTGAGCAGTGAGAGCAAAACAGCACCATTTAACAGTGATGCTGCCAAGGACGGTGAAGTCGTAGCGTTTGGCACCTACTACGACTCAGGCTCTGAAACATGGGGTAATCTCCCAATACAATCCTCGGGGGAGATGATTTGAGCTGCTTTTTCACGTGAGGAAAACTGAGGCTCAGCGAAATGAAACCACTTGCCTGAAGTCACACAGCTCATAAGTGGGGGAACTGGGATCTCTCCAACCCTGGGCTGCCCGGCTCCCATGTGCTCAGCCCTCCTCCAGCAAGGGGGGAAATGGATGAACCCTGAGGGACCCTGTCCTCCCGACTCGTCCACCTCTCGTCTGTTGGCCCAGGGGAAACTGAGGCCAGGAGATACAAAAGGACAGTCCTCCATTTACAGAAATGCTCAGGGGCAGAGCTGGGCAAGCGTCCAGGACTTTTCATCTCAAAATTGAGGGCTCCTTCCAATAATACTTTCCTGTCTGTGGGATGCTGGGTCAACCTCACTCCTTTTCTGAGCGTCACTGTCACCATCTGCCAAATGGGGAAATAAAAATAATCAGAATGATGATAGTAGCTACCAATTTTATTGCTTAATACCTTACATGCAGTATTTCATTAATTCTCCCAGCACTCAATGATGTGATGATAACAATAATAGTAAATTGTAACAGTGACGTTTATGGTGCCACAGTACATCGGGAGTATTATGGAAAGCACTTGGCACTCAATCGTTTAATAATCCTTACAATTCTATTATGTTACCCATCTTATAGGTGACACATTGAGGCACAGAGAGGTTAATTAACTTGCCCAAGGTTAGTTAGTGAATTAGAGGCAGAGCTGGGATTTGAACTCGGGAGGCTGGGTCCATTGTATGAGTAGACACTATAGGGAACCCCATTTTCAGTCGAAACAGGCTCGGGGGTGAGAAACTTTCGCAGTAAGTCCCAGCAGACTGAACTCCTGCCCATGGGGCCAGCGTAGGGGCTTGTAGAGGAGATGGTGGCTGTTAAAAGCGGCTTCTGGGCACTGTGGGTGGCAGGCACACATCATTGGGAGGGAGGCGAGGCGCTACGGACAGGCAGGCGTGAACCAATAGGCCGAGTGGAGACTCCAGTAGGAAATTCACCAGAGAAACACAGTCCCAGTCTGGTGGCACAGTAACAAAGAGTGTCCCCCTTGAGTACAGACAATAACTCTTTTTTTTTTGGCGGGGGGGGCCATTCCATGAGGCATGTGGGATCTTGGTTCCCTAACCAGGGATCAAACTCAGGCCCCAGCAGTGAAAGCACAGAATCCTAACCACTGGACCACCAGAGAAGTCCCACAGATGATAATCCTTAAGGTGCCACTGGACTGCCCCCTATACACCTGACTGTATTCCCATCTCTGTCACCCCTACATATTCAGAAACATCAACTCCCTCATACACACGCACACAGACCTCACGCCCCAGTCGTAGCTGACACCAGCCAGGCCTTGCTCCTGAGATCCTCGATCTTGAACACAGTTTTCACCAAGGTTACTAGCCCTAGAGTGAGAGCCTCTGGGGTTCATCTCGTCACTGCCACGTGCTTGGTGTGTAACCCTTGGGCACGTTCTTTCACTGCTCTGAGCCTCAGGCTCCTCATCTGGAAAATGGGAACTGTAATATCCACCTCTACCACTCCAGGCTGTCGTGTGGGTTCAGTGAGCTGGGTCCATTGTATGAGTAGACACTATAGTGAACCCCATTTTCAGTCACAACAGGCTCGGGAGTGAGAAACTTTCGCAGTAAGTCCCAGCAGACTGAACTCCTGCCCACGGGGCCAGCATAGGGGCTTGTAGAGGAGATGGTGGCTGTTAAAAGCGGCTTCTGGGCGCTGTGGGTGGCTGTGTATGTGGGTTCAGTGCCGTTGTGTGAATTCAGCAAGGTGCCTGATACACAGTATCAGGTCTGGCAGATAGTAAGCTCTCAATAAACAATAGCCATCGTTATTATTATTACTGCTCTGGAGAATGTCACGTTCCCGATTCACCACCATCCACTGGTGATTTGCCCAAAGGAAATCACGCCCCGTCCATCTCTCTGTGGGAGAGAGCGTCACAGCTCAAAGACAGCATCGCACCTCTCAGCATCTCATCCCTTCAGAAGCATGTCTTGGTTGTATTTTATCTCTCGCAAGGGCGGGCAGCACCATCATTCACAGAAAGACATCACCCACCAGTGTCCCGCCCCTCCTCAGTGGTACTGACCACACCCTGGCATCTTTTCCACCGCCAGCATCCTCACACACTCCCAATGACAATATCAGCATCCCACCCCAGCCTCCTCAGACCTCCACAGAACACACTGATGCTTCCACCCCTACCCCCACACAAGAGCAGGTACCATGAGTACAACACCCCTACTTTGGTCCCCCCCAAACATACGGTCACCAAAAACCCCACCTCTGCCGCTGCCGCATTCACTTCTGTCCTACCTGTGTCGTGAACAGCCCCATCCTGCATCCAAACCATCTTTCAGCATTAATGCTGAGTGAAAAGTGCCACTCTTGGGAATTCCCTGGTGGTCCAGTGGTTAGGAATCTGTGCTTTCACTGCCAAGGGCGTGGGTTTAATCCCTGGTCAGGGAACTAAGATCCTACAAGCCATATAGCACAGCCTAAAAAAACCAGAAAACAAAAAAAGAGGGCCACTCTTCCCATACATAGCACCCCAAATCTCTTGGGTAAGTCAACATTATTTATGGAGGTAGAGGAGTATCGGTTCCTTGTTGGAAGCCTTTATAAGCTTTCCTGAGGATCAGGGACATGGGAGTGGAGGAGACCAGAAACCCAGAATGACTGGACGAAGTCCCAAGGTGGAAATATTGAAACTGCAGCAGAGGGGAACCAGGAGAGCTGAAATTGGCATCTTTAGTTGCCGTCTTGTGTAGAGGGAGCAACTAGCTGGACCCCAAGGGAAAAGCTAAGGGAGTAGGGGAAGGGTGGGTGGGTGGAAAGTTATGGCATTTTGCTTCAGTAGAAAGAAGTTTTTCACAGGCAGAACCTTGGTTGCTCAAACAGGGTGGGATATGTGAGGTCCAGGGGCTTCCGGGTTCAGCTGACGTCACGTGTCTGCCCTTTGCTTTGAGGTAGGCTGGCAGATAGCAGCCTGGCTCCTTCCTGGAGGAGGTGGGCTTCCCACGATGGGAAATGGAGAGGAATCTGAAGAGCACTAGAGCAGACTATGGGCTGCCATGGGACTCCAGGACCTTAGGGTTCTGAGCTTCTACAGGTGGGAGGTCTCGGCTGGTCACTCTCTGTACGACCCTGACCTCTGAGGAGGGGCCTCCAAACTTCCACTGGTCTGATATAGGGACCACCAGGAACCCACAAGGTGGTTTAAGCGGGGATTCCGTGGACAGACTTTTTTGGGGGAATCATTTTGGGTTTAGATGAATGTGCTTTGGGAGGAAAAAAATATAACCAGTCCTTCAAACTCTATTAGCAATAATTTTGTTCAATGTCCTCTTTAAATAGATGCATTTACATTTTAAGAGGGAATGGACTTAAAAGGCATGGACTGTCTGTCTTGTTCTCTGCTCTGTCCCCAGGATCTAAAACAAGGCCTGGCACGTAGTGGATGCTCAGGAAGGATTTGTTGGAGGGAGGGAGGGAGAAAGGAAGGGAGGGAGAGAAAAAGCAAGGAAATAATAATACAGAGGGATGCAACAATTCAGGAAGAGAGGTAGATGCTGGAGGGTGAGCGGAAGCAGAGCCTGGTTTCTTATCAGTGAGAACACGTTCCTCCTCCAAAAAGCAGGGAGATGCCTGGGGAGAGGTGATGAAGGAAGTGGCGTCCCCCCATCCTCCTATTTCCTAACAAAACCCCAAACCTTCGAGGTGCATTTCTGCATTGATAGAGCACTTAGTGTGCGCCAGACACTGTGATAAGAGCTTCACCTGTGTTCATGAAATAGGTAATAGTAAAAATGATGATTGTGATGATGATGATACCTGACATTTCTAAAGTGGTCTCCATGCCTGAGACCATCCTAAGTACCCCAAGGATTAGCATTGAATGAATGACAGTTAACCCCAGAAGATAGCGCTATCCTGTGCCCATTTTAGAGATGATAAAACAGAGGCCCAAAGAGGTGAGGTGACTCACCCAAGGCCACACCACCCGTCAGTGACAGAAGTCCGCGCTGTTTCTGTCATTTCATTCAGAGATTCTCAGACAAAACCTGAAAAAGTGTGAGCGAGGGGAGTGAGGGTGTCCCCAGTTTTCTGTGGAACAGTCTTCAAGAGGGAAGCTGAGGAAGTGGCCCTGGCTGGAGAAAAGATGGGGAATGGAAATCAAAGAAGGAAAGTGGATGGAGTTCTTGTGAGAAACCCTCCGCATCCTTCTGAACCTGCCACAGATGGAGAACCGGCCCCATCTCTGTCAGGTTGAGGGGCAGAGCAGGCAAGGGGCCACCTCTGTGAGCTCAGGGAAGGAAGTCATTTGTTGGGGGGCTGCTTAGGAAGATGGATGGAGAGGCACCCTAGGGGGCTAATTACCTAATAGGCTTAATGATCTGATTAGGCACATTTAAGAGGATTGCCTTGGGCTAAAGAAACCCCTTAATTCTGGACCTCCTTCCCTTGCCTGGAAAGCCACATCTAGCCCCTCACCCTCATGCCTCCGTGTTCACACGGCAGGGTACCCAGAATTTTCTCTTTTTTTTTGTCTTGCCGTGCAACAATGCAGGATTTTATTTCCCAGACCAAGGATCAAACCCATGCCCCCTTCAGTGGAAATAGAGAGTCCTAACCAGTGGACCACCAGGGAATTGCTGGGGAACCCAGAACATTCAATCTTAAGGGACCAAGTGGAGCTGGGCAGGGCTCCCAGCCCCCAGGACCCTGCCCCATGCATCTAACAGAGCAGTTTCTCTTTTATCTGCTCTAGATGTTGAAGTTTCATTGGAGACATTGAAACTACATTTCCTTTGCTTAAAAGAAAAAGTTGAAAACCACTGGGGGATTGATGGTCCAAGACCTTAAGCTTCGGAAACCAAATGGCCTGGCTTGTCCCTTCTTTTTCCCAGGATTTGTGTGTGCTCAGTTGCTCAGTAGCATCTCACTGTTTGCAGCCCCATGGACTGTAGCACACCAGGCTCCTCTGCCCATGAAAATTTCCAGGCAAGAATACTGTAGTGGGGTGTCATTTCCTCTTCCAGGGGGTCTTCCTAACCCAGAGATTGAACCTGTGTCTCTTGCATCTCCTGCATTGGCAGTGGATTCTTTACCACTTGTGCTAACAGGGAAGCCCTTCCCAGGGTTTATATGCCTACTATGGGCTGGGCACTATGTGAGTCCCTGGACATGAGGAAGAGCTTCATTGACGTGGCCCACACTGGACCATGGTACATCCTTCTGAAGGCATGAAACAGATCCATCCCCTCCCTAGGGTTCCAGGAAAAGTTCCAAGAAGATGGGACATTTGAGGGGAGACCTGAAGCACAAAAGGAATTCACTGGGGGAGGGGCGTTCTTTGTGACCCTGCAGCCTGTAGCCCACCAATCTCCTCTGTCCATGGGATTCTTCAGATGAGAATACTGTAGCGGGCTGCCATTTCCTCCTCCCGGGAATCTTCCCAACCCAGGGACGAACCCGTGTCTCCTGTGCCTCCTACACTGGCAGGTGGATTCTTTACCACTGAGCCCCCTGGGGGAGTGGAGTTCTAGGCAAAGAGAATGTGCAAAGGCCCTGAGGTGGGAGGGAGAAGGGAAGTTTGAGGAGCAAAAAGGAAGGTGGATCTAGTGTGCCAGGAGAAAGATAAGGATGTGAAGCTGGAGAACAGGGCGGGGCCAAATCACAAATCAGACTCAGAAGGTTCCTGAATTTTTCCCTGGGAGGACACAGGGGCAACAGTTTGATTAGAAGATTGCAGAGGTTAGGCAGTTGCCTTGAGACTGCTTTAACAAAGTGCTTTGCACGTGACCAAGAAAATTGGTTCGTAACAAAGAATAACCAAAGCCTCATTAAGGACTCTTGGTGCCGCCTCCCACCTCAAGGTCTTGGAGACTGACCTGGTGCATACTGGTCTTCAGCTGCCAGCAGGGAAGAGTGTTAAGCATGGGCGGACCAAGAATGAATCAGAATTGCATTTGTATCTCAACCCAGCAACTGTCTTGGTGCCCTTGGGCTGGTACCTTAACTTCTTTGTGCCCCTCTGTGCCTCCCTTTCCCCTTATGTAAAAATGGAGGGGACTTCCCTGGTGGTCCAGTGGTTAAGAATTCGCCTTCTAATGGAGGGGGTGTGGGTTCAATCCCTGGTCGGGGAGCTACCAAACTTAAAGCAGAAACAATATTGTAACAAATTCTATGAAGACCTTAAAAAATGGCCCACATCAAAACATAAAAATAAAAAATAAGTAAAACATAATAATAAAAAAGATAATAGAGAAGGAAATGGCAACACACTCCAGTATTCTTGCCTGGGATACGCCATGGACAGAGGAGACTGGCGGGCTTCAGTCCATGGGGTCACAAAGAGTCCGACTCCACTTAGTGACTCAACAACAACACATATATAAACTATGTTGCAATGAGAGAGCTTCTGAAGCTCAGCTGGTAAAGAATCCACCTGCAATGCAGGAGACCCCAGTCCAATTCCTGGGTTGGGAAGATGCCCTGGAGAAGGGATAGGCTACCCACTCCAGTATTCTTGGGCTTCCCTGGTGGCTCGGACAGTAAAGAATCTGCCTGCACTGTGGCAGACCTGGGTTTGATCCTTGGGTTGGAAAGATTCCCTGGAGGAGGGTATGGCAACCCACTCCAGTATTCTTGCCTGGAGACTCCCCATGGACCAAGGAGCCTGGCGGGCTCCATGGGGTTGCCAGAGTCAGACGCAAGTGAGCAACTAAGAACATGTTGCAATGGAAAAATTAAAAAAAAAAAAAAAAATGGAGCGCATTTTCCCTACTTCACTGGGAGGTTGTGAGGAATGGGTGAGATCAAGCTGGCAAAGCTCTCAGCACAGCACCAGGTCAGTAATGAGTGTCAGAGCCTCTCCAGAGTCCAGCCTTCTGCTCCCCTCCCGCCTCACTGCTTCCACCAGTCAGACCAGCGTCACCAGGACTACTGCAGCTGCCTCTTCACTGGGGTCTTCCACCTGTGCTTGTCACAGTCTGCTCCCCTCATGGGCCTCAGGGGGATCTTTTTAAAACCTAAGACATCACACATGGGGCTTCCCTGGTGGCTCAGCGGTAAAGAATCTGCCTGCAATGCAGGAGACTTGCAGGAGATGCGGGTTTGATCCCTGGTTCGGGAGGATTGCCTGGAGAGGAAAATGGCAACCCACTCCAGTATTCTTGCCTGGAAAATCCCATGGACAGAGGAGCCTGATGGGCTATGGTCCACAGAGTCACAGAAGAGTCGGACACAACTGAGTGACTGAACTCCTCTGCTCAGAGCCTTCCTGAAGCTCCTGTCTCACCTGGAAGAAAAACCACCTTGGTCCGCAAGCTTGAACACCCCACCACCATCCCCACCTCTCTCAGCCCGCATTTCCTCCCACTGTCCTGTCTCACTCAGCCCCAGCCACACTAGACATCTCACCTTCACAGCCCAGGCACACCCTCACCCCCGGGCCTTTGCACTTGCCCTTCCTCCACACGGCCACGTGGTTCTGTTCTGTTCTCTCCTCCACAGCCGGGAGACAGTGTATTTTAATGGTTCAGAGCAGGGACTCTGGAGCCAGGTGGGACTCAAATCTCAGCTCTACCACTTCCCAGGTGGCACTACCCAGGTGGTACCTGATGGGTACCCAGATGTTGCTAGTGGCAATAATCCGCCTGCCAGTGCAAGAGATGCAAGAGATGTGGGTTTGATCCCTGGGTTGGGAAGATCCCCTGGAGAAGGAAATGGCAACCCGCTCCAGTATTCTTGCCTGGAGAATCCCATGGACAGAGGAGCCTGGCAGGCTAGTCCACGGGGTTGCAAAGAGTCGGACTGAAGCAACTGAGCACATACGTGACACCATCTACTAGCTGTGGGAGTGGGAGAAATCCCTTCACCTTTGTTTCCTCATCTCTGGAATTTTTTTTTTTTAAGTACCTCCCTCTTAGCATCAGTGTGAAAATGATATTTGTAAATTACTCGGAACAGAGTCTAGTATGTGTTAGGTACTATGGAAGTGTCTGTTCAACAAAGAATGCTGTATGCTTAGGAAGGGCTTTCCTGGCCACCGGATCTGACAGTCCAGCACCTACACTCCCCATCCTCTTTCCTGCCTCTTTCTGTTTCCTCGGTACTTACCGCCATCCGACAACATGAAATGCACTGTCTTGTCTCCCCTGCTCTAGAAGAATGTAACTGTGTGCTCTTGGCTGAATCACTAAAACTCTTTTGACTTTATTTGTAAAATCAAGGGTCTTTGTCGGTTTTCTTCACGGCTGTTTCTCTAGAATGGTGCCAAGCACAGAGCAGGTGCTCAGGAATTCTTGGTGAAATGAATGAATGAATGAGTGAGTGAGGATCATTACGTGTATTATTTCCCTACTGCTATTCTCTTGAGTCCTTGCTTCTGTATGTTACTGTGATCACAGCGGGTTTCCTAGCCCAGCCCATGCCAGTGCCTCCCAGGAGGTACTATCCGAAGGTGAAGACCCCTCTCTCCTGACTCCCCTCCCCGCTGTGTGCCCCTGCAGAGGAAGGTGAATACTTCCTGAAGGTGCTGATCCCCAGCTACGCTGCGGGCTCTATCATCGGCAAGGGTGGGCAGACCATCGTGCAGCTGCAGAAGGAGACGGGAGCCACCATCAAGCTCTCCAAGTCCAAAGACTTCTATCCGGGTGAGCCCCAACCCCGGGGCATGCTTGCTCCGGCCTCCCATCCCTCCCATCTGGGCCCTCCAGGAGCGGGGAAGGCTCCCCTAGGGGCAGTGAGAGTGGTAGAGGGCCTCTCCTCCTCCCCCTAAAGGGACTGAGCAGTCCTGGGCCCCAGGGGCCAGGCCTGAGCAGATGGGGGTGGGGGCAGGGCAAGACAATGGGCTGCTGCATATTCATGAGCTCATTTGCATGATGTGGTGGCAGATGTACCCATTCCCACACACCTGCCCCGTTGGGTCTGTTGGAGGAGCTGGTGGGGGGGTGGCCAAGGAGGCAGGTGTTGGGGTGTCCCTCAAGGCTTGGGGGGGTCAGCCATCCATGTTACACAGACCCTCAGTCTTTCCCTTTGGATTTCTCTGTCACCCCATCTCACCCGATCTGAGTCACACTGGTTCTCCATCTGTGTGGTTCTTTCCATGTCTCTCATTCTGTTTCTATCATCTTTCTTTCTTGTCCATTGGCCGAGCCACACGGCGTGTGGGATCTTAGTTCCCCAACCACGGATGGAACCCGCGGAAGCGCAGGGTCTTAACCACTGGGCCGCCAGGCAGTCCCTTTCTCATTCAGTTTCTGACTTTCTCATCTCTTGTTGCCTGAGTCCCCACTCCCGTCGCCTTCCCTCTGTCTCCCCATGCCTTGTTTCTCCTCTTCTCTCTGGTTCCGATTGGAGGTCCCCCATCTCTGTTCTCTTAGCTGCCCAGCCAGTCTGTCCATCTCTGCTTTTCCCTTTCTGTCACCTCCTCTTCTCTTCCCTTTCTGTCTTCTCATCTCTCTCCCTGTATTTTCCTTTTCCTCCACCTCTTAGTCTCACTTTTTTTTTCTCCAACTATCTGTTTCCAGTCACCCATTCAACCAGTATTTAGTAGCACCTCTCAATGGGTTCATTCTCTGCAGGGGGTTGCTCCTCATTTCTTTCCATCCCTGCTTGCCCATCTCTCCCCTTACAGCCCTCTTTTTCTCCTCAGTCTCAGGTTCCTTGTGTCTTTTTTCCTCTCTCTCCACAATCAGCCCATTTTCTGCCTCTTCTCCAGCTCTATCTCCCTTCCTCCAATCATAAATTGTCCAGGCCCCTCCCCTCTCACTAATCCCCCTCAATATCTCTCACCCCCTTCATAATTCTCTCCCAAGGCCAATGCCTGAGCTTCAACATCTAGGAATCCAGGGAAGGTCCCCTGAATTGCATCTTTGGTCCCGTGCTGGTTCTAGTTCATCCTTAATCCCCTTGGATTTTCTAGGTCAAACACCAGAGCTGAAGCCCAGGGTCAGGACAATTTCATATTCTCTCTTCCTGTCTCTCTCTCTCTCTCCACCCCGCCCTCTGCCTCCCATCCCACTAAGCAGCTTTGGCAAGAGGTTTAGAGAACAGTCCAGGGAACCTGGCACAACCCCCTTTTCTCTTCCACCCTGGCCCAGTTTTCCCTTCACCCCTCTAGCCCACAAGGTACGGATGAGACCTCTGCTTAGGACACCCATCCAAGGACACTTGGTTCCTTGCTCCTGGATCTCATTCTGTGACATAACACACGTCATCCCCTCCCAATGCAGTGACACGCCCCACTGGCCAGGCAGCTGAGAACCCCAAAGGATGGGCCAGTCATTGGCTCTCTCCTGGGCCAAACACTGTTCAAACAAGCAATGTGAGCTAAGCATCTCTCCTCAGCCTCTGGACGTGCACCCAGTCCTGCTCCCCACCCCCAACCCCGATTAGGAGCTTCCAGATCATACAGCATGTGCTGGCTCCTGGCTCAGAGATGCAGGAATAGCCCTCTACATCCCAGTCCTATCCCTGGGACTTCCCAGGGCCCAGAGGAACATAAGAAATGGAGATGCTGCTGCTCTCGCATGTGTTTCTCTGCTTCTGGCTGATACCCTCCGTTCATTCATATTCTCTCAGCCTCTTCTTCAGCCCAGCCCCATGCCAGACCAAGATGGGGACACGGCTGAGACACCCCAGCTTAGTCCTCATGGATCTTGCATCCCAGTAGGGAAGATAAACCAAATACCAGTCATGACTTAGGGGGCTGGGACTGGGGAAGCCCAAAGAATGGAGAGAGCCCAGGCAGAGCACCTGACCCAGACTGAGATGATCAGGAAGGGCTTCCTGGAGGAGGAAGCCAGAATAATGAAAGAGTGGGCTAGGTAAAGAGCAGTAAAGTGTGAGGAGAGAAAATGAAAGAGCATGTTCAAAGGCTGCGGGGTGAGGGTTAGTTTTCAGTGTGGCTGGTGAAAGGACAGGTGAGAAATGACAATGGAGAAATTGAAAGGGTCCTCTGGGCCTAGTTAGCTCACACACACACACACGCACACACACACGCACACGTATGTCTGCACTTAGGTATCTACTCCATGAAACAAAAATCTGTGTGGCCCTTAACCCAAAACGCGGGGCAGACACACAAAGGGTGTCCCCTCCTTGGTACAGAAACCCCCAAGCTCCAGATTCAAGTCTTCCGAGTCGTACATGGAGAAACTTAGACCCTGAAGGAAGCAGGCACCTGCCCCAAGCCGCGCGGTCTTCTGTGTAGCTTACCAGACCTCCTCCTGATTCTAAAATTCCTTTCGATTTTAAACAACTGCCGAAAGCCCTGGACCCTAACCCCAGAAGAAAAACAGACACTTTTTAAAAAAATGTATTGATTTATAACATCTTTGCGGCTGAGTTTAACATCTTATGTATTCTTTTTTTACCATCAAAAATACAAAAGCAAAATTGCAATCATTGTATGCCTCCCCCCAGCATACACACGCACACACTCCACCCACACCAAGTTTAGCACAGGGTGGCTAAATGTTTAAAAACCCAGACTCTGAAGCCAGACACATGGGTTCAAAACCCTGATTTTTCACTACTGGCTGAATGAATTTGGACAAAACCCAGGTGCCTTAGTGTCCTTAGCAATAAATCAAGAATAATAATATCACCTGCCTCATATATTAAAGTGAACAAATATATATATATATAAAGTGCTTAGAATGATGCCCAGCAATTGGTGTTATGTAAGCACCAGCTGTTATTATTAGATATTCTTTCAGGGTTTAACTGAGTCCCCCAAAGCCCCTGTGGATCCTGGTTGAGAACTACAAGGGGGTGTGAGATCACAGACTCCCTGAGCTGGAAGGAAGCCTCACAGAGATGCAGAGCCGGGCCACTTCAGCCAGGCTCTCCCTGGGGCCACCCCACCCCCCAAGTTCCCACCCTGACCCACACCCTTTCCTATTTACACCCAGACGGAGGCAGCCTATGCGCTGACTCACGCTTGGCTCAGACCAAGCCATTGTTCTGGGATGGAGGGGAGTAAGAGTGAGGAACAGCGGCCCAGAGGACATGGAGGATGTCAGCTACACCAGTGACCCAAGACGGGGACACCCAGACACATGGCGAGACTGGCATGCCAGGCTGAGTGACAGCAAGCGAGGGGTCAGAGTGTAACATCAGCGTGCTGCACTGGTATACCCACAGGACACGGGACGCTCACCCCCAAGTGTCCCAGACATGCAGGCACATGGAGCCTGGGCACCCAGGACCCTTTTTAGATCCAGGGAGCTAACTGGTCCTGCAAATGGAGTCCTTCCCAGGGATACACACACACACTACACCTAGCACGCCTGTATCATCCAGGCACTCACAGCTTCACCCCGGCCAGTCCTGGTGGAGTCTTCTTTGTCTGGCTATAATTCAGACCCCCAGACACGCACACAAATACATGAATTCTCCAAATATCAGTTCTTACATACTGACACCTGGGTCTGCCTGTCGGTTTCTTTCTCTTCCTCATATTCACCCTCATCATTCACAGTGTCTTGCCTGTTACTTGTACATGTGCCTTTGCGCGTATATATGCAGTCCACACACCATTGTCTTTTGAACACCCAGAGGTGTCCGGATATCTTTTTCCCTTACATAAACACACACACATACACACACACAGGCACACTGTCATACAATCTCCAAGTGCTATGCATTTATCCTACAATGTCAATGCCACTTCCTGGGATTCTTTGTTTCTTACTCTGAAACCCTCGTGCACACCCAGCTCAGTCTTATAAATAGTGTACATAACCTTGAACATCACAGCGACATCCAAAGTCTTTCCCCTCCACACAAACGTCTTTACTGAAATCACTATGTCATGCAGTCTGTTTGTATCCTGGTCTCTCCTGCTCTTTCTTTACACACATACACAGATAGATATTTCACCCAGTCCTGTCCAAGAAAGTACATGCACACACACACACACACACCACTCACCCAAACAGCCTCACAGATGTATTTGCATTGGTCAGTGTCACCCAGATCGCTCTCTTATACGCATATATCCCAACATCACCTAGAATTAGCACCTCTTCTCTCTGCTACCCGCCCCAGTACACACACACACACACACGCACACACACAAACGCGCACCAAGGATGCCCAGGTCAGAACCACCACAAATATCTGGAGAATCACCAGCAGAGGCACCCTGCCATCCTTTCTGCATCCGCATCTCCACTCTTCCATGAGTTGTCTTTGACCCACTCTGCTCTGCCCTCTCCCCACCCTTGCCCTCCCCCACCCCTCAGCCCTCCATCTGGTGGGTCCAGGCAGGCACTCAGGCCTCTCTGCTGTCTCCCCCATCCCCCAGCCCTTCCCCATCCTCTCCAAAAGCCCAGAGGCCGTCGCTGCAGGCTTTCAGGGGTTGCCAAGGCAACGGGGCCTCGTCCCTCATCCCCCTGGGGGTGGGCTGAGGACCCGGCCAGCCACACCGATAAGGGGGTTCCAGTTACTGTGGCAACCGTTGCAGGCCTGAGCTCTCGGCTTCTAGAAGGTGGAGGGGGGGGCAGTGAGTGAATGGTTACCAAAGCGACCGAGAGCCAGCAAGGACTGGGAAGAGGCAGCTGAGCCCTGTCTCCCTTGCCCAGGGCTGTTGTGGGCATAGCAAAGCACTTAAGCATCATTCTTCCATCCCCTGGGTTTGTTTTAAGGGAGGGAGAGGACGTGAAAATAATAAAACAGGAATTCCACTCACTCTCCTTCTGATGAGTGTGACCCCTCTCTTCCTTGCTCAACAGGAACCACAGAGAGAGTATGCCTGGTACAGGGCACGGCAGAGGCCTTGAATGCTGTGCACAGCTTTATTGCCGAGAAGGTCCGAGAAATCCCACAAGCAATGACCAAGCCTGAGGTGGTCAATATCCTTCAACCCCAAACCACAATGAATCCTGACAGAGCCAAGCAGGTTAGCAGGGATAGAGGCTGGGTTTTCGTAAAGCCGGTGGGATTTGAGAGAAAGCACTTCTTCCATGTAACTGGATTGCGATGAGAGCTCAATGACATGGTGGTGATGTTTTGGCTGTGAAGTCCTGTCCAGTTCTTTGCAGCCCCATGGACTGTAGCCTGTCAGGTTCCTCTGTCCAGGAGATTTCCCAGGCAAGAATATCAGAGTGAGTTGCCAGTCCTTCTCCAGGGATCTTCCTGATGCTGGGATTGAACCCACATCTCCTGTTTGGCAGGCAGATTCTTTCCCACTGAGCCACGTGGGAAGCCTGCTTCAATGGCATAATAGTTATAAAACATTTATCAATCAAATACATGGTAGTGGTTAGTAAAGAGAGTCAGACTAAGGACGCCAGACCTATTAGAGTGATTTGGTTCAGAGGGAGAATGAAGGTCTGGGAGAATCTGACTGAGACCCCCTTAAATATCCCTCCCTCCTAGGATTCACCAGATCCCCTTCTCTCTTCCACCTCATCCCGTTGTCTCTCGAAACCATCTGCTTCCCACTTCCTGTTCTCACCGGAAGTAACCACCCCACCCATAGGCAACACAGTACTGGTACCCGCTCTGTTCACTAGTTACTGGATAGGAAGGAGTTTAGCCACCATTTTGGGAAAATGGTGTTTTCTTCGGAAGCGAGGAGGCAGGTCTTTCTCCAACACAGCCCTCTTGAGGAGGGATGGAAGGAGGAGGGCAGAGGCTTTCGGTTGCCTGCATTATCAGAAGCCGTGGCGTAGGGATGTGGCAAGAGTGGATCAATTGCTTCCTGGGCCTCCCGGGTTACCAGACCACTGTGCACACAGGGCACGTGGGCTTCCTGTAAAGCCCCTGACAACAAGGCCCTGACTGGGTAGGGGGCCGAGCAGAAGCAGAGCTCGGGGTTGGCTGCGGTAAACTCCCCATTTGCTCTCCCTCTCTCCACTCCCGTAGACGTGTGCACACAATGCAAAAGGGCAAGAAGCCCTGAGCAGGCGGACAGGCCACTTGTTAGGGTTCCTGAACAGACGTCTGCGTGGAAGCAAAGAGAGAGGGCCTCGGTAAAAGGAATCTGGGATTCCTGAGAAATCGTGTTGCCCCGAGATGGGAGAGCCCATGGGTCTGGGTTTCTACGAGTTCGTGGGGGAAACGGTGGGCAGCAAACCCTGGTAGAATGCTGCGGACTAGAGCGATCCCCCCAAAACCTGTGAGTTTGAGGCTTGGAGCGCGGCTGCTGTCCTTGGTGCTGAAGCAACTCCGCCCCTCGCGCGCAGCCGGCCCTCTCCTAAATCCCTTCCCACCAACAGGCCACAGCTTCCCCACAGTTTGCAAGGAAGCGAAGGTACTGCCTCTTCTCTCCGCCTTGGTCGTGGCCGCTAGGGGCTCAGCGTTCATCAAAAGTTTGTGCATGTTGCAGGGAAAATGGGGTCAGCACCATTAGCACCTGAGCGTCTTACTCCACTCCCTAAGCCACAGGAACTCTGAAACAGTGGCGTCTAACAGTTATAGAAACAGGATTTTTTTCTCTGCCTTGTTACTCAGGGGCTTCAAAGAATGAAAGAGATAATGGCTGAAGGTTCAGACTCTGGAGTCAGATGTTGAGTTGAATTCTATTCTGATAGTTCCTACCTGCAGGACCTTGAGCAAGTTGACTTGATTTCTCCATGTAAAGTGAGATTCATAATGGCACCTATTTAAGGGTAGTGGCTAGTGTTTATTAATGCTTGAAAAGCAATTATCCAAAAATGTTTGCTATTGTTGTTACTATGGGATTTTTGAGTCAGGAGGCAAGTCTGTTCCCTTTTTGCTTTGGACTTGCTGTGTTGCCCTGTATCTTCTTCCATTATGTATGCTCAGCTTCCCTTTCTGTACAGTGGGGAAGCTGGGTCAGACTGGGGATTATAAATTGAAATGTCTCTGGAATTCAGAAAGGGAACATAAAGGACTGAGGATGTGACCTTATCATAGAGGCATCATGCTATCCCTAAAGTGGGTGGTTGCTGCTCAGCTCCACTTAATTCTTACCCTTTGGGAATGAGGACGGAGCATTATTGGGTTGACCCAAAAGTTTGTTCAAGTTTTCCTATAACATCTTCTACATTTTTCAAATGAAGTCAAACATATTTGAAATCAATTGATTTTTCAAGGTTGGTTCAGTTCTTAAAACATTAT
This sequence comes from Cephalophus harveyi, assembly GCA_006410635.1. Lineage (NCBI taxonomy): Eukaryota > Metazoa > Chordata > Mammalia > Artiodactyla > Bovidae > Cephalophus > Cephalophus harveyi. Next base: position 786,720 of record SJYT01046054.1, on the reverse strand, counting down.
GTGGCTGTGGGCTGGCTGTGGCCTGAGCACCACCAGTTTGCCACCTCTGGGTTAGACGGGTGGTTCTCAGCCCTGGCTGGTATCTGAATCATCTAGGTTAAAACACATTCCTGAGTCCCAGCCTGGGACCACTGAATCCAAATTTCTGGGGAGAAGTCCTGGGAATCTGAACATGAACTCTGGTCTGAGATCAGATCCTGGCTTTACTAGTCACTATCTCTGTGATCTTAAGCAATTTACTTAACTTCTCTGTGCCTCCCTTTCCCAATCTATATGTATTAGTCACTCAGCTGTATCTGACTCTTTGCAACCCCATGGACCGTAACCCACCAGGCTCCTCTGTCCATGGGATTTCCCAAGCAAGAATCGTAGAGTGGGTTGTCATTTCCTTCTCCAGGAGATCTTCCTGACCCAGGGATCAAACCTGGGTCTCCTGCATTGTGGGCAGATTTCTTTACCATCTGAGCCACCCAATCTATAAAATGTGCTAATAATAGTACCTACTTTATACAGTTGTTAGTGGCTGCTGCTATTGTTACTGTTGTTTTTAAATCTCCAGACTTGCAAACATCTGAGGCAGATGGTCTCTGAGGTCCTTCTGGCTCTGAGACACTTACAATTCTATGGCTCTGTGATTCCAAGATTCGAGGAATATATTATTCTGACATTCTACTGTTCTAACATCCAGGATTCTATAGAACTGCATCTGCAGATCTAAGATGCTGTGGTCTTGCAATCCGGGCCTGTCGTGAAAACAGCTACTGTTTTCTGAGGGCTTCCCTGTGCCAACCACCATGGAGTCACCTTAGTCATTGAATATCCCCAAGACCTGAATAGGGCAGCTGTGGTAACGTCAATGTCAGCAGTGAGGAAATGGAGGCACAGAGAGGTGACGGCTTTTGCTCTCACCATCCCTTGGTGAACATAGTTGCTCGGGTGGAAAGTTTTGTTCCTTCTCCCGTTGCTCTGAAATGCTGTATCACATTCTAAATCCCTCTTTACTCTTAAGCCTGGTTTTGCACATTCTTCTGTTCTGTCCCCTTGACTTGTCAGACTTCTCTTTTTCCAGTGATTTCTTTAAAATAACAGCTATATTGAGAGATAATCCACATACTGTAAAGTTCACCATTTTAAAGTGTTTAATTCAGTGGTTTCAGTATAATCACAAAGTCATGCGTTGATCATCACTGTCCAATTTCAAAACATTTTCACCACCCCCCAAAAAGCCCCATACCCATTAATAGTCATTTTCTATTCCCCAATGCCTCTGCCCCAGCCCCTTTCACCAGTGATCTACTTTTAGTGCCTATGGATTTGCCTATTCTGAATAGTTTATGTAAATTGAAAGATACATAATGATATATAATGTGGCATGCTGAGTCGTGCTTTTCTTCCCTTAACATAATGTCATTAAGATTCATCCATACTGTGCGTGCATGCATGCTAAGTCGCTTCAGTCGTGTCCTACTCTTTGTGACCCTATGGACTGTAGCCCGCCAGGCTCCTCTGTTCATGGGCATTCTTCAGGCAAGAGTACTAGAGTGAGTTGCCATTCCCTCCTCCAGGGGATCTTTCTGACCCAGGGATCAAACCCACAACTCCTACATCTCCTGCATTGATGGCAGGTTCTTTACCACTAGGGCCACCTGGGAAGCCCAAATCCATGCTGTGGTATGTATCAAAACTTCATTCCTTTCTATGGCCAAATAGTACTTCATTGTATGGATATACCCCATTTTGTTTAGTTATTCATCAATTGATAGAAATGTAGGCTGTTTCCACTTTTTAGCTATTATGAATTATGCTGCTAATGAACAAATGGGTGGATATTTGTTTTCAGTCCTCTTGGGTAAATACGTAGGGTGGAATTTCTGGGTCATATGATAAAACCTGCGTTTAACTTTTTGAAGAACTGCAAGACTGTTTTCCTAGGTGGCTGTACCACAGATGTGGGATTTAAATGCAGATCTGCCCCTGGGGACAACAGTCATTGCATGTGTACCTACTATCATTCACCCACCCTTGGCTAAGTATGTGTCAGGCATTCGTCTAGGCACTGAGAACCCAGCAGTAAGCAATAAAGACAAAAATTTCTACCCTTGTGGTCCTTAAATTCTCCCCTGGGAAATCAGAAAAGAAGCAAATAAATAAAATGTATAGGATGTCAGAGAGTGAAAAGTACTATGAAGACAAGATGGAGAAAAAGGAAAGGAAGTATGGGTACCTTTTTTTCTCTTTTTATTTGGAAAATGTTTAGAAAACAGTACAATGAACTCCTTAAACACTGCACTTAGACTCACCAATTATTAACATTTGCTTTATCTCTATACACAGACACACGGACATATACATTGACTTTGGTGTTCTTTTTGTTGTTGAACAATTTGACTTTTTTTTTTTTTGGCTGAACTGAGAGGCATGCCGGATCTTAGTTCCCCAACCAGGGATCAAAGCTGTGCCCCATGTATTGGAAGCATGCAGTCTTAACCACTGGACCACCAGGGAAGTCCCTGCTGTTGATCTATTTGAAAATAAGTTGTAGATATTATGATTCTTCACCCCTAAATACTTCAGTGTCTAGCTCCCCAAAACAAAGATAGTCTCCTATATTATTATATTATTTTATCACACTTATAAAAATTAACAATGGATTCATAATATTGCTTAATAAAAAGTCCCTATTCAGATTGTCCAAAATGTCTTTTACATGTATAGAGTATTTTTATTAAAGATTCAGTCAATGTTCCCGCTGCATTTGGCTGTTATACCTCCTTAATCTCTTTTAATCTAGCATAATCTAGGATATATTTTTGAAGGCAGAGCCAACAAAATTGCTGATTGGATGTTGAGTGTAAAGGAAAGAGAGGACTCCAAAAGGTTGGGACCAAGGAATGGTAGGATGCATTTTCCATGTGCTGTAATGAAGAAAACCGTGGCAAAAACACACTTGAGGAGGAAGATGAGTTTCATTTTGGACTTTTGAGGGGTCCACTCAACATCATACAAGAGATGTGAAATTAGCAGTTATGAATCTGAAGGCATCCATGATAGAGATGTAAAATAAACACACATGAGCTTTGATAATCTGGGTGGGCAGGGAAGGGCTTTCTGGGAGGGTGCATCTGTGCAATGAATGAAGAGAGTGGGAAGCCCTCTTTTCTGAGGAAAAGCACTCCAGGTATGGGAACAGTAGGTGCAAAGGCCCTGAGTCTGGGCACAGCTTGGCGAGTTGGAGGGACTGCAGGGAGTCTGGTGTGTCTGCAACGAAGTAAGCAAGAGGGAGGAAAGACTGAAGTCAGAGAGATCAACAGGGAGCACAGCATGTAAGAGAGTATCAGTTCTCAGCCCTGTTTGATTGTTTGAAGGACCCAATGTCCGCTTTCTTCTGGATATATTAGGTTGGCCAAAAAGTTCGTTTGGGTTTTTCCATTGCATTTTATGGAAAACCCGGAACGAATTTATTGGCCAACCCGATATTTTACCATGCCCACTTTACTCTCTGAAATTACATATACAATGAGCCTATTTATATAAAGAGAAAGCATATCTATATCTCTAAGATCTTTAACACTTGTATTGAGATATAATCCACAAAAAAAAGTTGGACCCATTTAAAGTATGCAGTTCAGTGGCTTTATTGTATTCAGAGTCGGGCATCCATCACTGCAATCAATTTTAGAAGTTTCATTTCCTCAAAAGAAAATCTTGATCCCCTTAGCCACCACCCCTCAATCCTCCCAGCTCTCCCCACCCCAGCCCTAAGCCACCACTAATCTCCTTTGTCTCTATAGATTTGCCTGTTCTGAACATTCATATAAGTGGAATTATACAATATGTGGTCTTCTGTGCCTGGTTTCGTTCACACAGCATAATGTTTTCTAGGCTCATCCATGTTGTAGCAAGCATCAGTCCTTCAACTGGTTTAAATTGACTGTAATCTTCCATTGTACAGATGTACATTTCCTATATCCCTAAATATTTTTTCATAAAGGAGAAATGAAAGGAAGGTGATTTGTTATAAAATGAGTTTTAATATGGTGGCTCAGACAGTAAAGAATCCACCTGCAGTGCAGGAGACCTGGGTTTGATCCCTGTGTGGGGAAGATCCCCTGGAGAAGGGAATGGCAACTCCAGTATTCTTGCGTGGAGAATTCCATGGACAGAGGAGCCTGGTGGGCTACAGTCCATGGGGTTGCAGAGAGTCAGATATGACTGAGCGGTTAACACTTAACAAGATGAATTTTAATATGTAAATGCTCAGGCAGGGCCACAGTAGAAGAAATAATGAAATAGCTGCTCACACCTAAGATGGCCTGAGTGACACAGCAAGAAACACGGTGATCCAGAGCGTAGTAATGGAGATTTAAATGATACAGATGGCATTACTACCAATGTCATGGTTTTCTTCTTTTTAATTGAAGTATAGTTGATTTACATTGTTATGTTAATTTCTGCTGTACGGCAGAATGATTCAGTTATTCGTATATATACCTTCTTTTTCATATTATTTTCCATTATGGTTTATCACAGAGTATTGAGTATAGTTCCCTGTGCTATTCAGTAGGAACTTGTTTATCCGTTCTATTTATAATAGTTTGCATGATGTCATAGTTTTCTAAAATGATGAATGACTCTTGGTAAAGTTCAGAACAAAACAAAATACAGCCTTATCTTGACTTACTGATACTGTAGTTACATTCCTGAAAATTTCAATAGATCTTAAAACTGTGCAAAAGAAAAAAATACTTGGTACTTAACATGTAGCATGAAGTTCAGTTCTGGGTTGGGGGATTTATAAACAGATTTTTCACCAACAAGAGTGTCCAGGGGGACATTCAAAAGTCATATAGAACCTGTGACAGTTCTTCATTGCGAGGAACTGACTCTCACATTACTGTGTGCAAACATCTTTGGCCCTGCCCACTGAATGCCCGCATCTGCCCCCAGCTGTTTTGGCAACCAAAACCACTCCCACAATTTCCCAGACACCACTGGGGTCAGGTTTAGGGGTTAAAACAAAGAGGCAGAGATGAGAGCTTCCAAGGATTGAACCCACAGGCCTGGGGGGATGTGGGAAGCACTGGAAAGGAGAAGCACTGTAGAAATGCTTAATATCCCCACTGGTGTTAAGATTGATCTGATTTGTAGCTGCAAAGGATGGGCTGCTCTACAGCTGAGAAGGGGGACCATCATATAACATGACCAGTTTTCTCAATCTTCTCTGATGTAAGCTTTGTTACCACCATTTCACAGATAAGACAACTGTATAAGATTGCTAAGGCTGTAATAACAAGGTTCCACAAACTAGGTAGGTTAAACAACAGAATTCATTCTTACGATTCTGGAGGCTAGAAATCTGAGCTCTAGGTGTTGGCAGTGTTGGTTCCTTCTGAGGCCTCTGTCTTTGACTTGTAAATGGCTTTTTATTCTCTCTCTCTTCTTTTTTTTTTTTTTTTGCCATACCTCATGGCTTGCAGGATCTCAGTTCCCCAGCCATGGATTGAACCCGGGCCATGGCAATGAAAGCCCAGAGGGCCTTGGCAGTGAATGCCAGGAATTCTAACCATTAGGCCACCAGAGAACTCCTCCTGTCTTCACATGGTCCTCCCCTTTGTGTGTCTGTGTCCTAGTCTCTTCTTATAAGGACACCAACCATATTGGATTAGGGTCCATCCTAATGACCTCTCTTAACCTTCAAGGCCTGTTTAAAGACCTTATCTCCAAATATAGTCATATTCTGAGGTACTAGGGGTTAGGACTTCAAGAGGTGAATTAGGATGGATGGGAGCAACAGTTCAATCCATAACAACAGAAGGGTTAATCCAGGTGACCATGTCATGGGGTAGAAAGCACAATGGAACAGTAATCCATGAGGCTGCACTTCAGTTCCTTCCAGGTAACCTTGGGGCAAGTCCCTTTACCTCTTAGGCCTTGGGTTGCTCATCTGTAAAGTGAAACTAATGATGCCTTTTCTGAGGCTGGGAGTCAGAGTACTTAATGATATAGGAGGACATGGGCACCAGTGCAAGCTTGGGGCGGGGTCCTGGTGGGCTCCCATTTGGTCAGCCATTAACCTTTTAGGTGCTGGATGTGAGGAGGACCCAGGGGTCCCAAGGAAAGGGTGGCTGAGAGGCTACTGAGGGGAGTTGGAGTACTAGCTTCTTTTTTCTTTTAACTAATAAATGAAGGAAGGAAGGTGAAGGTGATGTCGCTCAGTCGTGTCCGACTCTGTGCGACCCCATGGACTGTAACCTACTAGGCTTCTCCGTCCATGGGATTCTCCAGGCAAGAATACTGGAGTGGATTGCCATTTCCTTCTCCAGGGGATCTTCCCGACCCAGGGATCGAACCCGGGTCTCCTGCATTGGAGGCGGACGCTTTAACCTCTGAGCCACCATCTGTACTATTATTTTTATTTATTTATTTTCTTTTAGCTGTGCTGCAGAGCGTGCAGGATCTTAGTTCCTCCATCACTGATCAAACCTGTACTGCTTGCAGTGCAGGTGCAGAGTCCTAACCATGGACCACGAAGAAAGTCACCGACTTTCCAACCAAGAACTTCCTTGGTGGTCTAGGGTTAAGAATCCATGCTTCCACTGGAGGGGACACAAGTCGGATCCCTGATGGAGGAGCTAAGATCCTGGATGCTGTGTAGCCAAAAAAATAAATTTGAATTAAACAATTTTTTTTTCCCTAACCGGTATGACCATACTGGTGCATATTCAGGGGGCTTGCTGGGTCTGAGTTTGGACACTTGAGAGCCAGGGGTGGGAAGTACCTTGAGACGGCCATTGCCGTTCAGTCTCCAATGACCCCGCCCCTAAAGACCCTCCCTCTGGCTCCCCACGCAGGCCAAGCTGATCGTCCCCAACAGCACGGCGGGCCTGATCATCGGCAAGGGGGGCGCGACCGTGAAGGCCGTGATGGAACAGTCGGGGGCTTGGGTGCAGCTGTCCCAGAAGCCGGAGGGCATCAACCTGCAGGAGCGCGTGGTGACGGTCAGCGGCGAACCTGAGCAGGTGCACAAGGCCGTGAGCGCCATAGTGCAGAAGGTACAGGAAGATCCCCAGAGCAGCAGCTGCCTGAATATCAGCTACGCCAACGTGGCGGGGCCAGTGGCCAACTCCAACCCCACCGGCTCGCCGTACGCCAGCCCCGCCGACGTGCTGCCCGCTGCCGCCGCCGCCTCGGCCGCCGCCGCCTCGGGCCTGCTGGGCCCGGCGGGGTTGGCGGGCGTGGGGGCCTTTCCGGCCGCCCTGCCTGCCTTCTCGGGCACCGACCTGCTGGCCATCAGCACGGCACTCAACACGCTGGCCAGTTACGGCTACAACACCAACTCCCTCGGCCTGGGGCTCAACTCGGCCGCAGCCTCCGGGGTCCTGGCCGCCGTGGCCGCCGGTGCCAACCCTGCCGCCGCCGCGGCCGCCAACCTCCTGGCGTCCTACGCCGGTGAAGCAGGGGCCGGGCCAGCCGGAGGGGCTGCTCCGCCTCCACCGCCGCCGCCAGGAGCCCTGGGGTCCTTCGCCTTGGCCGCGGCCGCCAACGGCTACCTCGGGGCGGGGGCGGGCGGCGGGGCCGGCGGCGGGGGCGGCCCGCTGGTGGCCGCTGCGGCCGCAGCGGGGGCGGCTGGGGGCTTCCTGACGGCGGAGAAGTTGGCCGCCGAGAGTGCCAAGGAGCTGGTGGAGATTGCGGTGCCTGAGAACCTGGTGGGAGCCATCCTGGGCAAGGGGGGCAAGACGTTGGTGGAGTACCAGGAGCTAACAGGCGCCCGCATCCAGATCTCCAAGAAGGGCGAGTTCCTGCCAGGCACGCGGAACCGGCGGGTCACCATCACGGGCAGCCCCGCGGCCACGCAAGCCGCTCAATACCTCATCAGCCAGCGGGTCACCTACGAGCAGGGAGTGAGGGCCTCAAACCCCCAGAAAGTGGGATGAGGCCTGTGGTGTGTGCTCCCACCTGGCTCCCTGTCCCTCCTCCTCCTCTTCCTTCTCCTCCTCCTCCTCCCCAACTCCTGACCTCAGCTCGGTATAGTCCTGCTCCTCTTGGGATGGGGCTGGGGTAGGCCTGACTGCACTCCCCCCACCCCTTTTCTGGTAGTCATAGGCAGGATTGAGTGATGGCTGGGGATGAGGCCAAGAAGCTCCCTCCCCAGCCCTGAACTGACCCCTTCTTTCCTTCCTCCCTATGCTTGACTGGGCCTGACCCTCCTCTCCCAGGGCCCAGGTCTGTGTGATATCTGTATATATTGCATTTTGTTGATTTTAATAGAAAACAAAGCGTTATTTTCTCTTTTCTTTCCCTCCTTTTTTTCCCCTCCTTTAATAAGGATTTCCCCTCCCCCCTTTATAAACTTTTTGTTTCCATATGGGAGGAGGGGAGGAGCCTCTGGGTCACCTAGAATGAGGGGCCTCCCCAAAACAACACCCGCCTCTCCTGCTTTCAGCTCCGGATCTGAGGGACATGATGGAAGCAGAGGTAGCGGAGGAGTGTGAGTTGAAATGGGGTATTTGGAGCAAGGACCCCAGAGTTCCTAGATTTTCTCAGCTATTCTCCCTGCCTGCTGGAGTTGCCCCTCCTAGGTGGGACTTTTCAACTCTTTTGTTGTCAGATTGTATGGGGGGGAGAGGGGTGCGGTGCTGCTGGGAATAAGGCCAGCTCTGGGATTGGGCCAGTCCGGTGGGCACGACTGGCAAGAGGCTGGAACAACTTCCTATGGCATCTCCTATGGCTTTTCCTAGAATAATGGGTATGAAGGTCTTTGTTGTGATGTCACTGAGTCAAGTACTTTCCTGCGGTGCTTCTGGCACTTTGTATGATGTCCCAGGAAGTAGTTCCCCAGAGGTTACTTCCTGTGATGATAGGAGAGACAGGTACTTCCTGTGATGTCTCAATGAGCCTTCCTTGAAGGTTACTTCTGAGATGTCATAGGGGCATGCACTTCCTGTGGTGTCTCTAGGTTACTTCCTATGACGTCATCGGGATGAAGTATGTACTTCCTGTATCAGGCCATGGCCAGTCACTGATCCTCCTCTACCCACACCCCTCTGTGGTGGGTCTTGGCCTGGGGGTCTTCCTAGAATAAGAATAAGGCGTGGGACTTGGATCTAATCTGGAGGACTATAAGGAAAAAGACCCACTATTTTCGGGGTCACCTCCATCCAAACACACCAAGTCAGAACTCACCTGGCAGGGAGGGGTGGGAGATGGAGCTGGTGAAAACTGTTAAAGACCCTCTTTCCCACCCCCGCCTTTTGTGTGCATGCTTGTGTCTGCGTGGCTTTGTTTCATTAAGTCTGGTGAGCCAAATGTATGGTGGCTCTGTCAGGCCACGGTGGCCCAGGAGAATGTAGTGAACCATGGTAGGGTCCCTTGAGCTGGAATGCTTTGTGTGGTCTAATGCATTAGATTGACTTGTGGTTTCCGGCAAACTGGAGTACTTTGGTGGTCTCTCATGGATCGGAATGTTTTGGTGCTCTCACCATAGGCTCTGAGGATCTAGAATGTTCTGATGAAGTCTGCCAAGCCAGGCAGCCCTGAGAGTTGGTTTGAGAGTGGCTCCCTGGGCACTGCGGCTGTGGTCAGCTCTAAGGCCTTGTTGGCAGGCTGAAATTTCAGGGCCTGACAACCCTATGGACTTAGGAGAGCTGAGACCCACCTCTACCCCATCCATCTCCCCCTCCCTCATGGAGACCACCTCCACTTCCTCCAGCCCAAAGCAGGGACCCTAGTGCCCTGGTTCCATCATCAGCATCTCTGGGGGAGGGGCACCCCTGCCCACCGTCTCCCCCAACTGTCCCCCTCACAGGTCTTCCAGACCCTTCTCTTCTCCATGGCTTTGGGGGAATCCGGCCTCCTCGTCTCTCTCCCAAAAAAGGAGAGGAGAAAAGCCAGAGACAATTCCTACCCCTAAAGCCTGGAAGACCCTTGCCCCTTGCTAGAGAGCCACCCCCAAATCAAAATGTGAAAATCCCTAGAAAGCAATAGCCTTCAAGGTACCTTGCACTGAATTTCCCACCACAGCCCTGATGGGAGGCTGTAGCTTGGGCACTAGGGTGACTTTTTCCATGCCCTCTTCATCTCCAGGGTAGGGGGCAGGCCCCATTTCCCCATCCTTCACCTCCCATCGCTGCTGCCGTCACCCCTAATCTCCAGACTAAACCCGGATGGAGATTTGAGTGCCAAAACAATTCTTGATATAACCTTGTACATATCTTCTGCAGTTGGGGGCTCTTGGGGTAGGAGGTGGAGGTGGTCCTATGGGCCACTGCTCCCCTCCACCTCTCAAAAAACCTTACAGTATTTCACAGTCCCGCATAAGCAGGGGAAGGAGCCAGGAAGAGGTGAAGTAAGGTCTGGGAGTGGGGAGGTGGGATTTGAAAGCAGTCATTTGCATATCATTTGCATCCTCAGCTGCCCTTCTAGTTTGTCAGATGCTTTCTGTAGACCTATTTCTGGATCCCAATCAGTGGGATCCAGTACTCCTCTCACACAGACACATCTCTGGAGGCTGGGCCTCCTGAAAAGTGTTCCCTTGGGGTGTCTGTGTGACAGTCCCCTCCCTATTCACATTTTTCGGGGACCCCCACCCCGCCAGCCAGGGCTATCTGAAAGGTAGTTTGCTAGCTCAGTCAGCTAGTTCACTCACTGTGTTGGTGAGTGGAGAGCCACACACCTTTCCCCATTTTACCACTCCACTGTCTTCCCCATCCCTGGAAAGTCCCTTTTGCAATCTGACCTCAATCTTTTGTGCTGCAGTTTGTCCAGAGGGGACGCAGATGTGGGGTCAGCGATGGGGAATCATTGAAAAACCCATCACCTCTCCCCCCCCCCACCCATCTTCCCTGTTAGCCAATCAGACCTGAGAGACTCTGAGTGGCCTCCCTGCACCCTGCTCTTCAGCACCCAGCAGGTGCTTAGTTACGTGTTTGCTGCATTGAATTGTTTCCTTGTTCTTTCCTATTTGCCCTCCAGCCCCCAACACCCATCCCAACCCAGCATTTTCCTTCCTCTCTGGTTCCCTAAGACTTTCACTTTCTCTCCCCGTGGTTCCCATTGTTACCTGTCCTGTCTCTATCTTTGTCTATGTCTGTCTTTTTCCTCAACTCTCAACCCTCTCCTTTCCTCTGTTTCTCATTAATTAAAAAAAAGTGCCAAACTTCCTTGGAACTGAGCCGCTCTGGGGGGAGGGAACCTCAGACAGAGGGGAGGAAATGGGACCATCTCTCTTTGAGGAGGTCCCTAAGAGGCATTGAAAAAAAGACTGTGGGACACTTAGCTCAACTGGGTCTCCCTTCCTCACCCCTCCCACCCCCAAGTTTTCTTAGGATCTTTTGTAAGAAAAAACAAAAGAGAGAAAAAAAAAACTCCCCTTCATTTAACTCCTAATCTTTTGGATCCCCCAATTTCCACCAGCTGGGGAGAACCCCACTCACCTCCTTCAGGCAAATCCGTAGAAATTGGGGAGGGGGAGACAAGCTCAACCCCTCCTCTGCTGGCCTGAGGGATGGTGTCAACTGGATTCGAGAGAAGGACCTCAAAGCACTTATGACAAGAAGGGGTTCAATGTGCCAAATTCACCTCCTTCATCCCCCGTCCCAGGGGGCTCTGAGCCAACCTGCCCCAGCTACCTTCTTTTACCCTGTCCCGGCCATCTCTGCATGGGCAAGGAGGCTTCACTGCAATAATTATTAAGGGATCAGAAGGCAAAGATCGTGCCATCTTTATCTGCCCTAATGCCTTGTAGGTGGGAATTATAGGTAGCCCAAATGGAGTTTGCTAAGAGTCGACTTAATAGACAGTGGGGGACCTATACTCGGAAGAATACGGTACCACTTTTCTGAGAGTGGTATTTCTTCTCCCCCTTCCTAACCTGAAATCACTCAACATCCCCTTGTTCTGTTTCTACTCCCTGTTCCTCCACCCCTCTCCCTCCTGATTTTGTTTCTGATTGGTGGCCTGCTGTTTGGAAAGTGAGAGGATTCCCCCGCGCTGAGTATTGCTCTTTCAGTACCAGGAATAGAGGCTGTGATAGACTGAGCGGTGGGTGGAAAAAGGTGTTAACTAAGAGTGGCGATGAGTTTGGCATTTGGGGCGTCCAGGCTGCTGATTTGGGTGAACACCGATCACCAGAGTCAGGCAGGCTTTCGCTGCTGGCCACGCACCTGCCCGCCCTGCCGTCAGGAACCCCAAAAGCTGGTTGTCTCGAAAACCTGAACTGGACGTTATGGTGGGGAAAACCGGAGCGCAATGCCCGAGTTGGGGCGCTGCAGGGCCGGGGAGGCTGGCCTTGGCTCTCGTGGAGTCGCGACAGCCAGCCCTGCTATCGCGATTCCGCTCCACTGCAGTCAGCCGCCTGGACGCCGTAGTTGGGGCGGGGGGGGGCGGTTCTCTCCGCGGTGCCGCTGCAGGTGTGTGTATGGCGTCAGTGCCCTCTGCCCCTTGCGTGGGGGATGGTTTTTAACCCCTTCTCAGCCAGTCCAGGACACTCTTTTCTCCCAGAGATAACTGCGGGGGGGAACTTCCTTATCCCCCTCCTCTCCCCTTTCTCCTCCCCTCCCCCACTCCCAAAACCACCAACCTCTCATCTTCTAAGTGACTCCATCACCACCGGCCACCGGGACCTGCGGCTTCATTGCTCCAGCCCGCCCCACTCGACCGTCAGACTCGCTCATCGAACTCTTTTTGATTAACCCTTTCTGTGTTCATCCCACGGAAAACTGTGTGTCCGGCGGGGGTTAGGGGGGAGGCGAGGGGCAATGGCTACCTTTCCTCCATCTCCTCCCACCGCCCTTGCCACCCCACCCGCACCCCATCCCATGCCCCACACCCATCCCTCACCCCTAGGGTCCTCCCCAGCCTGGGGATAGAGACCCTTTATAAATACTATGCTGTTTGGCTTTGTCCCTCTCAAAGGCAGGGTCGGGGCGTGGCTGCCTCCGAATGGAGAGCTTACTCTGGCCCCACCGCTTTCTGTGGCCCCCTCTACTCCCCACCCCTTCATTGTAAATAGTCACTTTTGTACTGGTTTGAGCCAGGGGACGTGGGGAGTCATTTTTTTTCTTTGTGTTGGCATCTCAGGCCACTGGAGGCATGGCCCACATCCCAGTTTGATTTGGGACAATCCCAAGACGTGCCCCCTCACCTGCCCCCAGTGCTGAGGATTTCAGTATATCAGTATTAACTCCTAAAGGGATGGGGTGCACAGATCACCTGGCAGGGAGGTGGGAGAGATATGGAAAGGATGACTCAGTTTTCCCCATCTATGAAGTGGGCTCATCCTCTTCAGTAAGGAGTCTGCATGAAATACTGGTGGAGTCAGAGGAGTTCGAATCTCTTTCCCCTTCCTCTGGGACAGATAGGGGAGAAGACTGGGGATGGGGATAGGACTATCTTTGGAGAGCTGATTGCTAAATCCTTGTTAGGACCTCTAGCTTCTCCCAGGCTTGTTCTCTTGTCTTGGAAAGTGGGGGGGACTGGAGGACCTCTAAGGCTCCTGGGATAACCCCAAGCCTTAGATTCAAAGCCTGAAGCCCAGGGTTGGTCCCCTGCCTGCTGCCCAGTTCCCACATTCCACTTCTTGGGCCCAGACCATCTGCCATGTGGCCACGCCTCCAGTGCCTCCATTCAACCCTTTCTAACTGATTCCTTCCATCCACTGCGACCAGAGACGCCGCCCACCCCGCCACCCGCCACCCACCTTCAGAAGCTCCTGGCTGGAGCCCACTGCCCTCCCTCTCCCCTCCC
>SJYT01046054.1:759805-771858 GCA_006410635.1 Cephalophus harveyi | reverse complement strand
AAAAAAAAAAAAAATTACTGAGCATCTACTGTGAGAAAGGCACTGTTCTAGGTGCTGAAGATAAAACAATTAGCAGAAGAGACTCAAATAGCTCTGCTTTCCTGGAGCAGACTTACTGCTGGGATCTGGGATTGATTCTTCCTTAGCCCAGAGCCTGACACATGGGACTGCAAACAATTCAGGAGTTGCAAACCGTCAGCCTGCAGGCAGGTCTGGTGCACACATCACCTCATTCGGCCTGAAGAGGATTTCCTGCGAATTTGGTGCCAGCATTTAAACCTTGGGAGACTTCTCCTGCAGATGGGCCCCTCTTGAGAAATCAGATGTAGTCTGAGTGTTGATTGTCACCTGGTCATGATGGACAGTGAGGCAGTCACCCCCACATCGGGGGCAGGTAGTCTCAGCACCCTTACTGCTCATTTGTGTCCCACGCCTGGCCCCTGGATGCATTTTTGTTTGCAACCCGTGTTGTAAATGTTTAATGCTAACATCCTTACATCTTGGAGGTGTCAGAGATGCCTCTTGGCAGGTGATGATGTGCTGGGCAAGAGGAAAGATGAAGTTTGAGGCAGAGAGACAAAGAGATGGGTTTAGGGGCTTCCCAGGTGGTGCAGTGATAAAGAGTCCACCTGCCAATGCAGGAGATGCTAGAGACCTGGGTTCCACCTGAGTCAGGAAGATCCCCTGGAGTAGTAAATGGCAACCCACTCCAGTATTCTTGCCTGAAGAATCCCATGGACATAGGAGCCTCGTGGGCTACAGTCCATGGGGCCGCAGAGAGTCGGACATGACTGAGCATACACACGCTGTAATTGTGGTGTGACCAACCAGGGCACCTCGCTTCTTCTCTCTGAGTCTCCATCTCCACATCTGGAAAACACCTAGTCAAGCTGTACTTACCTTCTGGAATATTCCAGAAAGACTCCAAAAGCAAATCACTTCATAGTACCTGATACATGATACTTAGCACATCATATTCACTGGATCATCCCTTCCAGCTGAAAAATAATAAAAATGATTCTAGAGGAGGGCAGAAACCAAGAGAGACAGAATGGGAGGAAAAAGGAGAGTGAGGCTAGGACAAAGTAAGAGACATCCACGGGGATGAGAAGCAAGGCAGACATGGACAGTCATCCTCAACTGCTAGGGGTGTGTTTTTTCATTCACTCAGTCATTCATTAATTCATTCAACAGACATTTATTGAGCACCTACTATGTTCTCAGTTCTGGGGACATGGCAATGACCGCTGTAAGTCATAGCTCTTGTGTGCACAGGCTGAGCATCATATCCCCAACTCAGCACATAGATGCTCAAAAGTCTCTGGTCCTTTGTGCTACAGGCACTTCTGATCCTGGCCTCTGACCCTCCAGGATTATCTGATATTCAGAAATATTACCAAGCCAGGCCCATTTTCAGGAAAAGTAAAGGAATTTTCCACCAGTAACCTGGAAACTTGGAAGGGTTGAGGGGCTGGGGGGTTGGGAAGGTGGAGTTTGGTCTCAGTCCTGCTGTGTGACTTGGAAAAACTCTCATGGCCTCTCTGGTTCAGGAGATGGAAGAGAAAGGAGATGAAATCAGGATGCAGGTGAGTAAGGGGGCATTCCTAACTTCCCCAAAGGTTCTAGATCTTCTCTGGTAGGGGAGGGAGAGAATTGAGGGGAGGAACCTCGAAGAGAAATGACGAAAGAAGATGGAGGAGTTGCCTGGAGAGGAGAGAAGGCCCTAGAGACAGGGGTGGGGTGGGAGGATGGAGGGACGAGGGGGCCTGGGTGGGGATGTGGGGGAGAGGTGTCAGGGTAGCTCTGAGAGGCCATTACAAGGTCATTAAGCGTGAACGGTGGCAGAGGCAGACTGGCAGAGAGGGAGACCAAGCGCAAACGGGAAGCACAAACAAGGCAGAAACAGAGATGGAGACAGAGTTGCCAGACGTAGCAAATAAAAATCTTGTATGTCCAGTGAGATTTAAACTTCAAATAAAAAAATTAAATTTTCTAAGTGTAAGTACATCCCATGCCATATTGGGGCCATCCATCTACTAAAATATTAGTTCTTAAAATATTAGTTCAAGGGACTTCCCTGGTGGTCCAGTGCGCTTCCACCACAGGAGGCATAGGTTTGAGCCTTGATCAGGGAACAGATTCCACATTGCAGTGTGGCCAAGCTAATTAAATCAGAAGGGTTTTTAAAATATATTAGGTTAAGTGTCACTGGGCATCCTGTATTTTATATGGCAACCCTAGAGGGAGGAGAACAGAGAGAGATCTGAGTAACCACAATAAAACCAGAGGTAGTCAGAGGAGCTGGGTTATCCAAGGTCTGGAATCCTAAATCCAGCATGCCTGGCTCGCTGCCTCTCTATGCCCCTGGGTCTCCATCTCTGTGTCTCACTATCCTTAACTCTCTGTCTCTAAGGCCCCCTCTTTTTCCCAAAGCCTCCCTCTCTTCAAGCCTCCCTCTGATGCCTCCACTCCTCTTCGTTCTTCAGCTTTCCACTACCCTCAGGAATCTGCCTCAGACATCAAAAGTGGTTACGCCGGCATTGTCACCCTTTCCCAAGTCATCAGGGGATTGGTCTTTCAGGGTAAGACCAGAGGGACAAGTGACAGACGTGAGGACTGCATCTAGGGTCACTCCTTCCTCGGGCAGGGTTGTTGAAGTTGGGGCTGGGTCTAGGCTTTGGGAAGAGAGACCTTTTGTCAAAAGAATGCTCTATCATTCTTCTGGGAAACTTGGGATGGGGGGAGAGCCTTGGGGATTCTGACAAATCAGAGACATCCCTCTCCAGCATCCTCTCCATCCTCCTGCCTCCACTGCCATGACTTCCCGCGTTTAGTCGCTAACGGGTCCTCTCTACCAACACTCCCAGTCCAGCATTCAGGGACGGTCTCTGTGTCACTTTCTGCTCCCCTGTCCTTGTCTCTGCTTATGCTCCTTTATGCCTCAGTTTACCTTCAGTATTTCTCATGATGTCTGTCTCCCTCAGCACATCTTCCTCCTTTCCAACGCTCTTTTTTCCTTTTCATTTCGTCCCATCATGTACCTGAAAGGTCTGTCTCTCTCCTAGTCTTTGCTAGAAGATGAGGTCTCTGCGTACCTCTCTGATCACGTGTCTGGCTCTCTTTCTACCTTGTCTCTGTACCTGTTATTGCTCAGTGACAGCCAAAAAAATCCAGCAGAAAGAGGATTATTAGGTGGCTCAGATGATGAAGAATTCGCCTGCAATTCAGGAGACCTGTGTTCGATCTCTGGGTTGGAAAGATCCCCTGGAGGAGGGCATGGTAACCCACTCCAATATTCTTGCCTGGAGAACCCCCATGGACAGAGGAGCCTGGCAGGCTACAATCCGTGGGGTCGCAAAGAGTCAGACACGACCGAGCAACTTAAGCACACACACACAAGGGACCCAGGCAGGACCTGGCAGAAGAAACAGCTTCCAGGCAGGAACTGCTCTCCTCTCCGCGATCAGGAAGCCGGCCACTGGCCCCACAGCCACACCAGCTCTCCGAGATATACACAGGCAAGGCCTGGGCCTCGTGGCTGCCTTTCACCCCACTTACCTTGGTTGGAAATTCAAGCTTCCCGCGAAGGCATCTGATTGGTGAAACCTAAACCTCCGTCCGGAACGCCCAACCACATGGCATTCTGGGAAATGTAGTTTTTAGCTTGCCAGCCTTTGCAATCCCGAGAAAACGCGGTATGTACGTTATGTATGTTAGTCGCTCTATTGTGTCCGACTGTTTACGACCCCATGGACTGTGGCCCGCCAGGCTCCTACGTCCATGGAATTCTTGAGGCAAGAATACTGAAGTGAGGGGGGAAAAAAAAAAAAAAAAAGAATACTGGTATGGGTAGCCATTGCCTTCTCCGGGGGAACTTCCCAAGACCGGATCGAACCCAGGTCTCCTACCTTGCAGGCAGATTATTTACAGCAGAATGAAACAGCTAAAACTAAGTGGAAAAGATGTTGAGGGGGTCCACAGACTCCCCATTATTGCACCCACTCTCTCTGACCATCTCTGTCCCTATGTGCATGTGTTTCTAACATTCAGTCTTTCTGTCTCTTATCTGGTTTTTGTGTTTGGGTGTTTGTTGCTTCTTTTACACCGCCTGACTTTATTTCAGCTGTTCTCTGTTCTCTTTCTTCATTGCTGGTTTCGCCGCCTCCTCTTCACCTCTTTCCCCCGTTCCAGCTCCAGTTTAAGGGAGTTTCTTTCTTGACCCATACCCCATTTAAGTTGAAATGGAGGCTCAGAACTATAGGGAGGGAAAATATGGGTGTCCTCCCCTCCCCAGTTCAACAGACAAGCCAGAAAGAGGACCCAAGTTATGGAATTTCTCAGCTGCTCTCCCTGCAGGTGGGAAACATCCAGCCCCCACAGGCGGGCAACGTGAACTGAAAGAGTTTGGTGAATTCCCAGCCTGAGCTGGTCAGTTCCCAGCTGGGTTGGCTGCAGGGGTATGGGAACCCAGCCCGGTCTTCAGTGGGTCAGATGTAACTAACAACTCAACCTGCTTCCTGGAAACTGTGGCGACATCCACCGTCTACCTTTTCACTGTTATC
The DNA here is from genome assembly GCA_006410635.1 of Cephalophus harveyi. Lineage (NCBI taxonomy): Eukaryota > Metazoa > Chordata > Mammalia > Artiodactyla > Bovidae > Cephalophus > Cephalophus harveyi. The sequence continues at coordinate 767,296 of SJYT01046054.1, read as the reverse complement.
CAATGATCTTAGAACTGCAGGAAAATGGAGCTACATCCTTCTCAGGAGGCAAAAGATCATTCCAGAAACATTTAATAAGTACCTACTATGCGCCAGACATTGGGCAATAAGAAGACATAACAAATTTCCCTATCCTGAGAATCTTACACTTTACTAGGGGAAATTGACAATAAGAAGGATAAATAACCAAATTATACAGTACACGAAATGATAACACATGTCATAAAGAAAAATGAGGCAGAGAAGGGAAATAGAAAGTGCTGGAAGGGAGGGACACTGTGATTTTCAATAAGATGAATAGAAAGGCTTTATGGAAAATGCAACATGTGATCAAAGACCTGAAGGAGAGGTGGGAGCAGGTCTGTGGCTATCTGGGAAAAGAGCATTCCAGGCAGCGGGAACAGCAAGTGCAAAGGTCCTGGGGTAGGATGTGCTTAGAGAAGGTGTGGAATAGCAGGGAGGCAAGAGTGGCTGGGACAGAGTGAGCAAGGGGAGGGTGGAAGGACATAAGGTCAGAGAGGAGACAAAGGGGGCCATATTATTTAGGGTCTTGTGGGCCAGTGCAAGACTTTGACTCCTAGTGAGAAGGAAGCCATGGGAGGGTTCCAGAGGGATGTGAGCTGACTCAGGTTTTAACAGGATCACTCAGACCATCATGTGGGAAAATTCTGCAAGGAATGGGGAGTAAGAGAGTAAAATAAACAGGAGAAAGTGACTGCTATAGTCCAAGTGGCTGGACCAAATGCCAGCTCTGGAGATGGAGAGGAATAGTTGGATGGCACATTCATACATGCTCAGTCACTCAGTCATGTCCAACAATTTGCAAAACGATGGACTGTAACCCGCCAGGCTCTTCTGTCCACGGAGTTTTCCAGGCAAGAATACTGGAGTGGGTTGCCAGTTCCTACTGCAGGGGATCTTCCCAACCCAGGGATCGAATCCACATCTCCTCTATTGCAGGCGGGTTTTTATCACTGAGCCACCGTGGAAGCCCAATTGGATGTTGACAGAATTTGAAAGCAGCACTGACAGCATTTACTGCTGCTGCTGCTGCTGCTAAGTCGCTTCAGTCGTGTCCAACTCTGTGCGACCCCATAGACGGTAGCCCACCAGGGCTCCCCCGTCGCTGGGATTCTCCAGGCAAGAACAATGGAGTGGGTTGCCATTTCCTTCTCCAATGCATGAAAGTGAGAAGTGAAAGTGAAGTCACTCAGTCGTGTCCGACTCTTAGCGACCCCATGGACTGCAGCCTACCAGGATCCTCCATCCATGGGATTTTCCAGGCAAGAATACTGGAGTGGGGTGCCATTGCCTTCTCCTTACTGGTAGACTGAATGTGGAGAGTGAAAGAAAAAGAAGTCAGGGAGGACTCCAAGTCACATAAAGTGCTTAGGATTGGAGTTCCAGTTAGGGTTAGGAATATTAATAAGTGTCAGGCTAAAGCCTAAGGTTAAGGATCAGTAGCAATCAATATCGGAGAAGGCAATGGCACCCCACTCCAGTACTCTTGCCTGGAAAATCTCATGGACGGAGGAGCCTCGTGGGCTGCAGTCCATGGGGTCACTAAGAGTCGGACACAACTGAGTGACTTCACTTTCACTTTTCACTTTCATGCATTGGAGAAGGAAATGGCAACCCACTCCAGTGTTCTTGCCTGGAGAATCCCAGGGACAGGGGAGCCTGGTGGGCTGCCATCTATGGGGTCGCACAGAGTCGGACACGACTAAAGCAACTTAGCAGCAGCAGCAGCAATCAATATTGGTGGAGTTTGGTTGGGGTTGAAAACAGGGTTAAGACTCAGGTAAAGGCGACAACTAGCCCTGGTGTATGGGTTATGATCATGGTTAAGGTTAGGATTTAAGTGTGTGCAATAAGGGTAGAGATGAGGTTTAGGGGTAAGATTCTGGTTATAGCGAAAATCACAGTTAAGGCTAGGATTAACTAAGATGCTAAGATTAGGACTGAACTGGGGTTAAAAAGAAACCCAGAGACAGAAGTGATCAGAAATCAGAGAGAATTGGGGGAGAACTCAGAGAGACTAAAGGATAGAGACTTAAGAGAGACAAGGGAACAAAGATGCAGGGAGGACAGAGACAAGGGGAGACAGAGAGATGGGAGAGAGAGACCAAGAGGGGAGCACAGAGACCGCGGGAGAGTGGACAGAGACCTGGAGAGAAGGGGACAGAGACTGAGCAGGGGTGAGAAGTGAACCAGAGACAGGAGGAGACGGAGATCCAGAGAGGGATGAGAACAAAGATGGAGGGAGGGGATGGAGAGTCAGAGGGAGATGGGGGAGCCCACAGACACCCAGAAAGGTGGAAGATAGAGACCCAGAGAGAAAAAACCAAAAACAGAGAAATCCAGGGAGGAGCGGTTAGAGGTGGAGTCCAGAAACTCCCTCCTCACTCTCTTTTCCTTTTTGTTGAGGTCTGACTGCCCCCACCCCCCCTACACACACACACACACACACAGTGGTTCTGAGGAATGTCTATATGTAATTCACTTGTCAAGTTTAATAGATGAATTGTCATTTTTTTTTCCTTTTTATGTTTTGTATCTTAGAGGCAAGGGGAGGGAGCCTACCCAATTCTGACCACACCTCGTTAAAAACAAACAAAACAATCAATCTTTTCCTCTCTTGCTATGGATCCCAGGGATTGGGTATAACTCTGAGGATGAATATAGCAGACACCTGTCCTTTGGTGAGGGTTATCCCGACATCCCCAGGTGCCTGTAGCTCTTCTCTGCCCACCAGAAGGTCGATTCCTGAGATGTTTTTGAAAGTTAACTTACGGACAAGGGGGTGGAGGTGGACAGAGGTCTGGGGGGTGCATGACCTTCACTATTTCTGCGTACACCACCCCAAGACGCCGAGATACATGTGGTTCTAGGAAATGGTGTACCTCGCCAACCCCCTACAGCAACGCCTTTCCAAGGGCAACTAAGTCTCCAGGACCCACATCCATCCAAAATAGTGACTACTCACGGCCTAGGGCAATGAGGGGCCTGGAGAGACGGTGGGGATGTAGAACACAAGAGGACAGGAGACAGTGATAGACTGGGACAGGTGCGGGCTAGGCGTTCCTTGGGCGAATTTGGGCGGACCCAGACCTGGAATTGACAGGGAGGCGTGACTTACCGAGTTTATGTCTGGGATTGGAGGAGCGATGAGGGGCGTGGCCAAATGGTTGTGGGCGTGACTAAGAAGGGCAGGACTTCAGGAAAGGGGAGGTAGCTGACTTCCTTAGTCCTGGGATTGGGGGGTTGAGGAGGGGGCGTGGTTCCGGGCCTTGCCGGGTTTGGGCTGGAAGGGGGGAGAGGTTGCAAAGGGTTAATCTTGTAACTCGGAGAAGGCAATGGCAACCCACTTTGTAACTAGTCCGGGGAGTGGAAGATCCGGAAAGTAACGAGGTGGCGGTTCCAACCTCTCAGGAATGCACAGGATGACAAACATAATAACATCCAACTGACACACAATGAAGCACCCAGAACGCACTGCATAATGACACACTGAATCGAATAGGCCGTCCACATTGAGGAATCCCCCACCACAAGCTGAGCCCTATGCCTGAGCACCATCTCCTTGAATAATTCCAAGGCCCTGTGAAGTAGAAACTATGATTATCTCCATTTTACAGAAAAGGAGGCACAGAGAGGCTAAGTTAACTTCCCCAAAGCCGCCCAGCTGGTGAGACATGAGGTTGAAGGTGAAGCCAGACAATCTCCTTCCCGAGTCAACGCTTTGATTTACTAAGACTCGAATAGTCCCGCGGAGTCCTGGATCACTGCGATTAACTTGGAGGGATTCCTGGCTCAATGGCTAAAACCACAGACTGCAGGTTTGGCTCTGACTACCTGTGTGATGGTGGGAAAGGCAGTTCTGGTTCTCATTTTCCTGTCTGGATAACGAGGATCACCAAGCACCTTCCCAAGACGTTCCTCCTTGGGTTGTGAGCACCGAGTTCGTGCTCCTAGAGCACACAGAGCAAACCACGGCACACACTAAATGTAGATGTGAGTTAGTGTAACTAGCCGTGAGCCCCTGATGACCTGTGTGAGGGGCGCGGCACAGACCCAACCAGTCTGCACCTGAGCATTTCAGGTGTGAACCCCCAGAAATCACACACAAAATTGCATACTTTTCCATACAGTTTTTATAAGATTCCCCAATGGTGAGAGAAGCACAGAGGTAGAGACAAAGACATGACCTGTTCTAAGCAAGGGTGAAAGGGACCTCAGATGATATCACTCTCTGCTTACAACTGCCACCCCCACCTCAGTGGTTCACACTTAGAAGTCCTCACTACCCATGTGGTCTGCAGAGTCCCACTACACAGGCCAGTCCACCAGCCTGATCTAGAAGGGACCTGGACTCAGCCTCACTTGCTCCCCTGAGCCCCCCATTCCCTCCCCCAGCAATCTCTCTGCTCATCAAATATATCAAATGTTGGCTAGTCTCAAGAACCTTTTATATTTGCTTTCCCCCCTTCTTTCCTACTCAAAAGCACAGGGATGTTGGGACTTCCCTGGGGGTCCAGTGGTTGAGAATCTGCCTGCCAATACAAGGGAAATGAGTTCGATCCCTGGTCCAGGAAGATTCCACATGCCACGGGGAAACTAAACCCCTGTGCTCCTGCTGAGCTTACACTCTGGAGCCCATGAGCGGCAACTGAGCCCATGGATCGCAAATAGAAAATAGCTCCCATTCGCAGCAACTAGAGAAAGCCCGCTCACAGCAAGGAAGACCCAGCATGGCTATATATATATATACACACACACACATATATATACACACATATATATATATTACATTTATAAGGTACAGGGAGGTTGACACTCCTAACATTCTACCTCAAACTCTGCTTCACCCCACCCCTCTTTAACGAAGAGTCTGTTTTACAATCTTCATAGCACTTAATGCTATTCATAGCACTTAATGCTATTCATTCATTAATTCAATATGTCTTTTCTGAGTGCATGTGCCAGATGCTGTTCTAGGCACAGATTCAGCAGTAAACAAGACACACGCCCTGCCTTCACCAGGGGTCATCTTCGACATCATGTAACTATTTGCTTATTTGCTGGTCTGTTGTTTTCCTCCTCCCACTTCACGCCCAGCTAAAAGGTTTGCTTGGTGAGAATGAGAATTTCTGTCTCCCATCTGATGGTAGGCACTTTTAAAAAATGTTAGAATGTATCCTAAACAGGATCTTCACATAGCCTCCAAGGGTTATCCCACCAATTATTATAGTTGGTAGTGACAAAGGGGAGAGGGAGTGTACACAGAGGTGAGATCTAGGACATCACCAGTGATAGACACCCTGATGGCCTGTGCCCCCCCCCCGCCATGTGACAGCCCTCCTAGCACAGGACAGGCTAGCACTGTGTACTATGATCGCTCCAAATGCCTATATATAATTATGAGGAAGTTATCAGACAAACCCAAATTAAAGGACATTCTACCAACTACTTAGCTGTCTTAAAAAAAAAAAATCGTGAAAGAAAAAAATGGGGGAATTGTTGTCAATTGGGCTCCAAAATCACTGCAGATGGTGACTGCAGCCATGAAATTAAAAGACGCTTACTCCTTGGAAGAAAAGTTATGACCAACCTAGATAGCATATTCAAAAGCAGAGACATTACGTTGCCGACTAAGGTCCGTATTTCTTTGGAAGGAATGATGCTAAAGCTGAAACTCCAGTACTTTGGCCACCTCATGCAAAGAGTTGACTCATTGGAAAAGACTCTGATGCTGGGAAGGATTGGGGGCAAGAGGAGAAGGGGACGACCGAGGATGAGATGGCTGGATGGCATCACTGACTCGATGGACGTGAGTCTGAGTGAACTCCGGAAGTTGGTGATGGACAGGGAGGCCTGGCATGCTGCGATTCATGGGGTCGCAAAGAGTCGGACACAACTGAGCAACTGAACTGAACTGAAAAGAGACTGAAGAGATATAACTAAATGAATTCTAAATTGGATCCTGGATATAAAGGAAAAAATCAAACCCTGCTATAAGACATTATTAGTAAGTTGGGGTGATTAGGTCATTTTAAACATGTATACTTTAAAAAATAATTTTTGTAATTTTTTTTTGGCATTTGAGGTCTTAGTTCCCTGACTAGGGGTGGAACCCACACCCCCAGCAATGGAAGTGTGCAGTCTTAACCACTGGACCACCGAGGAAGTCCCCACTGACTACTCTCTGTGTCCCTACCCTCTATTTTTTTTTTTTCTATAGCACACAGCCTTACCTGAGATATATTTCACTTGTCTATCTTATTCATTTTCTATAGAACATTCCAGCTCCCTAAAGGCAGCAATTTTTGTATTTCTTGTTCGATGCTTTATCTTTGGCACCTAGAACAGGGCCAGACATGAGTTATGTAGTGAGTAAATACTCGTTGAATGAATGAGCAAATATTTCTCCATCTCTCCGTGCCTGCACAATCTCTTCTGCTCTGCCTAGAACTCTTTTACAAATCTTTAGTGAGGGAATAAAATTTTAAATGATGGCTAAAGCTCACTGAGTACCTGTTCTAATAACTTCACCTGTGTTGTCGGCTGTCCTCCTCAAAACAGCCTCAGAGTAGGGGGTCTTCAATGCTCTTCCTTTTTGTGAAATGCAGGATACGGAAGTCCAGAGGGGTGACATCACTTGCTCAAAGCCACACATCTGGAAGCAGCCGTGCCAAGATTAAACCCAAGCCGTCTGGCCCCAGGGGCCACACACCCAGCCACTTTATTTTCCTTTCCAGCCTCTCATTTCCATCTCTCTCTCCTGGAACCTCAGTCCCTGTCAGTCCCTGTGAGGGTGAATATGTGCCTTTTTCTGCACACCTGGATTGGAGTCCAGGCTAACTGGGTAACATTGATGTCACTTCCCTGAGCTTCAGTTTCCTGCACTGTAAAATGGGAATACTACCCCACCACTTGACAGGGTTGTGTTGAGGGTTTCCTGAGATTGCACAGGCCATCACCCAGTAAGTGGAGACCATGAGGACGGTGGCCGTGACCTCCTTGGTCTCCGGGCATCTCACTCAGGTCTCCATCTCCCCCATCTTGGTCTCTGCACAGGTGTGTCCTTCCGTCCCTTTGAGATTCTTTGCTGCCCCTCTGTGTCTCTCCCCCTCTTTCTCAAGGTTTCTCTTCTCCTGACTTACCCTTGTTCCTGCCCACCCCTCTCTGGAACCCCCCTCCACCCACTCCATGAGCTGTTTCTGGCAGACATGAGCCTGGGATGGAAACTCACAAGTAAACAGGGAAGCTGTGGAGTCTGGTCTGTTCAGAGAGGTGAGGCGGAGCTGTGGGGGTGGAGGTTACGATCAAGTAAACACCAGGCTGATGAATTTCTCATCAGTATCATCTCTGACTTTCTCTCAGTACACAGCAGCAACCGCACCCCAAGCGACTTGTCTGAAGAGGATGTCCTTCAGTTACTTATCCCATAAAACATGGCAGGGGCGGGGTAGGGGTTGGAGAGGGCATGGG
>SJYT01046054.1:740720-759778 GCA_006410635.1 Cephalophus harveyi | reverse complement strand
ATTTCTCATCAGTATCATCTCTGACTTTCTCTCAGTACACAGCAGCAACCGCACCCCAAGCGACTTGTCTGAAGAGGATGTCCTTCAGTTACTTATCCCATAAAACATGGCAGGGGCGGGGTAGGGGTTGGAGAGGGCATGGGGGTGGGGTAGGGTGGGATGGGGTGGAGGAAGGGTAGTCATAGCCCCAGTAACAGAGTCTTGAAGAAAACAATCTGGGCAAAGATAAATAATAAAGGAAAAGTACTCGGAGTTCCCTGGCTGTCCAGTGCTTAGAACTCTGTGCTTCCACAGCAGCAGGCACCAGTTCGATCTCTGGTTGAGGAATGAAGATCCTGGTTGCCCACCTGGGGCAGCCAAAAATAAAAAATACAAACAACAGAATATGAAGAGTTTCCAAACAATAGGTGAGGTTGTTAGGGGAGTCACAAAACTGCTGTCCCGAGGTTATAATCAATAAGAATCCTTATCGATTCTCAGACTTCCTGCAGATGCCACAGCTGCAGCGACCAGACTGACTGGGTCACTGGGTCCGGCCCTGCTGGACACAGGGAACTCAACGCCTCTTGAGCTGGAAGTCTCGGCTGTAACTATGGAGAACGCTTAGTGTAGAGACCCCCTACACCAGTCCTGGTTCCTTCTTCCAGGAGCCTCCTCCTTCTTCCACAAGGCAGAGCCGGGTCTCTTGTGCCTTGGGGTACGTCCATCAATGATTGACAGTTCTCTCTGTGAAAATTATGTCATTCCAGTCGCCCCATCCCTCCTAGTTTCTTACCTCATTCTGACCCTGGACCTGGCAAGTCCCTCTTGCTCGATTTGCTTTTCGAGCCCTGGGTTTGAGTTCCAGCCTACCACTCACCAGCCTCGGACAAGCCCTGAGCCTGTCTGAGCCTCTCTTTGCTCATCTGTAAAATGGGGCCATTGCTAGACATTACATCACAGGATTTGGGGAGGAAGCAAGGAAAGCACCCAGGTAGAGTCCTGAGCATGGTCTGAGGCCTAAGAAGATGCTCAGTAAATAAGTGCACTTGAGATTATTAGCTTAGGGACGTCCCTGGAGGTCCAGTGGTTAAGACTCTGCACTTCAAATGCAGAGGGTGTGGGTTCAATCCCTGGTTAAGGAACGAAGATTCTACATGCCCTGTGTGGCATGCCCCCCCCCCCAAAAAAAGAGAGAGATTATTACTTCAATCGTGTCTTAATTGGGCTTCCCTGGTGGCTCAGAGGTTAAAGCGTCTGCCTCCAATGTGGGAGACCCGGGTTCGATCCCTGGGTCGGGAAGATCCCCTGGAGAAGGAAATGGCAATCCACTCCAGTGTTCTTGCCTGGAGAATCCCATGGACGGAGAAGCCTAGTAGGTTACAGTCCATGGGGTCGCAAAGAGTCGGACACGACTGAGCGACTTCACCTCACCTCACCTCTGTCTTAATTATCATGGCTAACATTGAATAGGACTTCCCATGTGGCTCAGTGATAAAGAATCTGCCTGCCAATGCAAGAGACAGGTTCGATCCCTGTCTAGAAGACCTCCTGGAGAAGGAAATGGCAATCCACTCCAGTATTCTTGCTGGGGAAACCTCGTGGACAGAGGAGCCTGGTGGGCTACAGCCATGGGGTCACAAAAGAGTTGGACAGAACTTAAGCGAGTAAACAGCAGCAACAACACTGAATATGCATACCCCACAGCCAAACTGTGCTATTTACAAACAGTAGCAGTCTGTGCCCTGGGGAGGCAGATTCTTATCCCCTGGACCACCGAGGGGAGTCATAGTTCAGTTCAGTTCAGTCGCTCAGTCGTGTCCGACTCTTTGCGACCCCATGAATCGCAGCGCGCCAAGCTTCCCTGTTCATCACCAACTCCCGGAGTTCACTCAGACTCACGTCCATCGAGTCCGTGATGCCATCCAGCCATCTCATCCTCAGTTGTCCCCTTCTCCTCCTGCCCCCAATCCCTCCCAGCATCAGAGTCTTTTCCAATGAGTCAACTCTTCGCATGAGGTGGCCAAAGTACTGGAGTTTCAGCTTTAGCATCATTCCTTCCAAAGAAATCCCAGGGCTGATCTCCTTTAGAATGGGCTGGTTGGATCTCCTTGCATTTCTAAAGGTAAGATATAGTGTCTGCCAGAAGGAAGTCCTCAACAGATTTTGTTCGGACTTGGCTCTCTGACTAGACTGATCTGATACGAGCTAATGGGAACAACCCCACTGCCTTTATTCAATTGACAACAACCAGAGGAACATCTTAAAACGTATTTCTCGTATGTCCTTCCCCTGCTTATACCCTTCAGAGGTTCCCTATTGCTCTGCAGGCAAAGACCAATGGGATGGTCTCAGTCCTTATAACAGGTTCATTTTTTTGGTAATTTTTTTACATGTACACACTACTCTATTTTTTGCCTGCACTGGGTCTTCATTGCTGCACACAAGCTTTCTCTAGTTGCCAAGAGTGGGGGCTACTCTCTAGCTGCAGTGCACAGGCTTCTCATGTGGTGGCTTCTCTTGTTGCAGAGCACAGGCACTAGGCACATGGGCTTCAGCAGCTGTGGCTCACCGGCCCTAGAGGGTGCAGGCTTCAGCAGCTGTGGCGCAAGGGCTTAGTTGCTCTGCAGCATGTGGAATCTTCCTGGACCAGGTATCAAATCTGTGTCCCCTGCATTGGCAGGCAGACTCCCAATCACTGCGCCTTCAGGGAAGTCCCACAGGTTCTTAACCAGGTGAGATCTGACATCCACTGTATCTAACATTTTAAGATGTCCCTTTGATATTCTGAAATTAAACTCATAGATAATATAGCCCACCAACACAAATTTTATTTTCCAAAATTAATACCAAAATTAATATTTTCCAAAATAGTCTTAAGTGAGTAAGTGAAGTTGCTCAGTTGTGTCTGACTCTTTCCGACCCCGTGGGCTGTAGCCCACCAGGCTAACTATTAATAAAAAGGGAACAATTTATAATCAAATAATTGTCTATTTTGGTCTAGAGATGCTCAGGCATGGCCACTCTGAAAAGCACCTCTTCAGGCAGATAGCATCTCTGCGTAGACCCACCACGAATGAGACAGGAATAATCTGCGTGTTGTTTGGACATCCCATGGACTGCAGCCCAGCAGGCTCTTCTGTCCATGGGATTCCCCAGGCAAGAATACTGGAATGGGTTGCCATTTCCTTCTCCAGGGGATCTTCCTGACCCCAGGATCGAACCCTCGTCTCCTGCATTGGCAGGTGGGTTCTTTACCCCTGAGCCAGTGAGACAGTGGAAAGTTAAATGGAGTCTGAGACAGACCTTGGTTGAACGGATGATTGAGACGTTCAGCATTCCTGGTCCCTGGGTCTTACATCTAATCACACCTCCAATCACTGTATCAAACCCCCAAACACCCCCGTCAATTCCAAAACATCTCCTGGGGGAGGTCACAGTCTGATAGCAGCCCCTGCACACTGGGCTGGCCTCATCTGGGACCTTCACTCCATTCTAGCCACCCCTTCCCGCTTGCTGTCCCCAAACTTCATGCCTTCAGAGTTTGTGTTCCTTTTCCTGGAAGATTGTTCCCTGTGGTCTCAGCCTCCAGGTCCCCTCTCCCAGTCCAGGCTAGGTATTAATAGTTGGCTCTTTATGGTCTATTGTTTCTCATTTGCTGGCTGTTCCCTCATTGGACTGCTTGTTCGTGACACAGGCACAAAGTAGCTGTGGCCACTGCTGAGTTTCTAGAACCCAGTATAAGGAGCCTCAGTGATTTATGTGTTGAGTGATCAAGGGGACCAACTGGGAACCACAGATGGAGGAAATATTCCTGGAGGTGACATGGGCAGGAGACATGCAGATCAGGAAGGATCTGGGACAATATACCAGCCCAAGGGGGAAAGGTGGGCATTCTAAGGGAGACTGTGCCATACCAAGTTTCCCTGCTGCTTTTCAGATCAATTCCCAGTGTCATTCTCTGGGGGCAGACCTGGGTGCAAATCCCTACTCTGCAATTTTCCTGCTGTGTGACCTTGAGTACTCTCCTTAGCCTCTCTGAGCCTCATATCCTTCTCTATAAAATAGAAATGATGGTATCCACCTCCTTGAGTGGTTACAAGGTTCAGAGATCATTTTTGTAAAACACTGAACACTCTAGTGTGCACTTAGTAGATATTTGGTGAGTAAGTGGCTCCTAGTTCCAGATGTGATGAAAAATGAAATTTTAACCCCAAATAGATAGGAGGAGCATTGAGCTTTGGAGTCACATGGCTTTGAGTTAAAGCCCCAGCTCTGCCACATATCTGGACCACTGAGTTTTCCTCTCTGAGCTTTAGTGACTTGTCAATAAAATGGCATGATAAGTGTGTTACCCGCCTGGCATTGCTGTGCAAATGAGATTAGATTGTGAATGAGACTGTGCGGCACAGTGTCTGGCTCCTGCTAAGGGGTTATGTTGTTATGATTGGGAATGGCTCTGGGGTGTATGGAGGGAGCAGGCCCCCAGCCCTGGAATAAGGGAGGATGGGGGTGGGGGCATTTGCAGACATGAAGTTTTGTTGAAAGGGCAGAAAAACTGAGGCCCAGGGAGACGGGTCATTCCAGAGGTCACAGAGCACATTGAAAGCCCAGCAAGCACCAGAGACAACAGGAAAGACCCCCATCCAGATCTCCATGGGGAATTAAAGTCAGAAGGGTCTCGGTAAGGGGTGGGCCCTTTAAATCCTAAGCTCCACCTTTGCTTAGAAGGGTCTTTGGGAATATAAAAGGGGGTGCAGTTCCTCTTCGCTCCTGAAAAACATCAGCTGCTCCTGTCTGCGGGCCCCCAGCCCACTTGTCTCCAGCCACACACCACCAATACTCCCCCGGGTGCCATGCAGCTGCCACCCTTTGACATGTGGAAGGACTACTTCAACCTGAGCCAGGTGGTGCTGGCACTGATCCAGAGTCGGGGGCAAGGGTCGGAGACCCAAGGGACTGGGGAGCCGAGACCTGGGCCCCATGTGGAGCAGGATCAGGGGCAGGGAGGACGAGCTGCCGGCGGGGGCCTGGCCACCCTGTGCAACTTTTGCAAACACAATGGAGAGTCTCACCACGTGTACTCCTCACACCAGCTGAAGACCCCGGAGGGCGTGGTGGTGTGTCCCATCCTGCGGCATTATGTGTGTCCCCTGTGCGGGGCCACCGGGGACCAGGCCCACACGCTCAAGTACTGCCCGCTCAACGGGGGGCAGCAGTCTCTCTACCGCCGCAGTGGGCGCAACTCAGCCGGCCGCAAGGTCAAGCGCTGAAAACCGTCAGGTACCCACCCGCTGCAGCCCCAACCCTCCCTGGTTCAGCCCTCCCAAGCCCCTGGACTCTCCCCATCTCTAGACTCTTCCGGCCCTTTGGAATGTCTGACTCTCAGTGCTTGATCCCTGCTGGATCCTGAAACAACGCAGCCAGTGGGAAGCCAGGCCAACTCTGCCGCCCCTTAGAACTCTCAGCTCTCGCTCTCGGGACTCTGGGAGTGTTTGTGGATTCTCCGGTGCAGCGGTGACTCTTCCGGCCCTTTGGAATGTCTGACTCTCAGTGCTTGATCCCTGCTGGATCCTGAAACAACGCAGCCAGTGGGAAGCCAGGCCAACTCTGCCGCCCCTTAGAACTCTCAGCTCTCGCTCTCGGGACTCTGGGAGTGTTTGTGGATTCTCCGGTGCAGCGGGATCCCCTACTCCTTGGACCACACAGCCCTGTGGCTCCTCCTGGGCCACAATCCATGGATCTTTAGTTCTTCTGGGACCTTTGCCCTGCCTCTGACTTCTCAGCCCTCAGGGTTCCATTCCTTGGGGAATTCTTGGACCGTTGGGCTTGCAGGACTCCGCTGTGTTCTCCCAGGGACACCCCTGAGAATCTGGAGAGAGTGAACAGGCTTGCGTGGACTTTCCAGCACAAGAACTTCAACATGGGATTCTGACTAAAACCAGCCTTCTCCGCCTCCTTTGGGCCACCGGCAGACCCACCGTTTCATCGTGGACGGCACCGGATGGGTCCCGCCCTCAGCATCCTATCCATCAAGAGCTGGGGGAAGGAGGGGTCACGTCAGAGGGGCACCACGTCTTCGCAAGCTTATCTGGGGCTGGAGAGCCTTGGGGTGAGCCAGTACCCTTGAACCCCCCCCTCCCCGCGTTGTTCTTCCCATCGTTCATTCCCTTTTACTGCGCTCCTGCCCCCACGGTGATGGCAAATCACCGATGGGTCTTTTCTGTAGCGAGAGGGCGTCTCTCCGCCACCTCCCACCCGCCCCCACAAATGCCCACAGTTTGTAAAATGGTCCTTTCTGTCCTCCCGTGTTTTTTTTTCAACCTCCAACAGTTTAGTAAACGAAGCTCCCACAGGAAAGGGGTTTTAATGCCCGGAGGGGAATGGCAACCGCCTAGATTTTATTTTAGGGGCAAAGAAAAGCCCCAGTCAGATTTTAAAGTTGTTTGGTTTTTAGCTCAGGGCTGGGCCCGGGTGTTGAGCTTTAGTGAATAAATAAAACGCGTTTCTGGTTGTCTTTGAAATTGCTATGTCTGTTTCCTCCGAGGCTGGGGGTGCGGGGGAGGGTGGGGAGACCCGAATTTGTCCTAAAACGTGGGAAGCACTAGGCGTAGCAGGAAGGAGACTCGGGTCCCTCCCACGAACGTGTCTCCCTATACAACGTTCGACACAAGTCACCTGTGGACTGTTCTCTAAATCCCAGCCTTCACCTTGACCCAAGAATCCCTTTCTTCGTCTTTTTTTTCTGGGCTCTGCCCAGGGTCCCCTCCCACCCCTGCTAGAACCCAGATCATCCAGGACCTATTTTGTGGTGGTCCTCAAACTCCCAGAGCCCATTGGAGAGGTGACCAAAAGGACTGGTCCCTGCTCAGGGGGAAACGCACATAACCACAAAACGTTGCATATGATACCAGCGCTTATTTTCTTCCCATCATTCCACACACATTTGAGCTCCTACTTTGTGCCAGGCGCTGTTCTGGACATTGCTGGTTACAGCAATGAGCAAAGCAGACAAAGCTCCTGCCCTCATTGAGGTGACATTCTAGTGGAGAAGGGGGTGAGGTGACAATCAAAAGTTCGTTCGGGTTTGGAAAACCGGAACGAACTTTTTGGCCAACATAATATCAGGCGGGTGATAAGCGCAGTGAAGGATAAGAGGCAGGGCAAAGGGGTGGAGAGTGAAGGAGGGGCTGTTTTGTATGGGAGATGGTCAGGGGAGGTCTTTCTGTGGAAGTGACACTTCAGCAGAGTCCAGATAAATTGAGGAAACCAGAAGGGCATTCCATGCATTGGTGACAGCGAGTTCAAAGGCCCTAAGGTCGAACTGAATCTTTGCAAAAGAAGCAGGAGCCCAGCCTAGTAAGATCAGAGAGGCATAAAGGGTAGGCAAAGAGTTCAGAATCTTGCAGACCTTGGTGAGAATCTGACCTTCATTGTGCATTTGCATTCTGAAATTCACCTTGGGCTCCGCTCTCATACTCTAGTTACATAGAAAAAACTAGAGACCTCTGCTCACAGGTCCTTTTCCAAAAATCCAGATCTGCCCACAACAGAGATCCCCAAATCCCTCAAACAGCCGGAAGGGATGCCCTAACCCAGAGCTGTGGTGTGCCCACATGGGCAGGTTGAGCCTTGGAGGAAGTGGGGCACTCTGGCAAAGGGTGGGCAAGCGTTATGGAAAGCAACAAGGGGATGATAGTGCTCGGGGCAATAATGTCAGGTGGAGGAAGCACACTAGACCAGAGAAGTGAGAGGGGGAAAATGTTCAGGTCAGTCTGGGATGGAGAACAGACACAAAGTGCCTGGGGACATCCAAGATGAAAGCGTCCAGGAGACCTGGTCTGGGCCTCCGAGGAGAGGATGGAGACAGACAATAAGTGACCAAAGTTTGGTTTTTTTATGAATTTTCATTTATTCAGCAGATAATTAAGTGGCAGGGGAGCTCTGACAAGAGCTGAGGACACAAGGAGCTGGAGGAATAATGTCCCCTGACCTCGATCTCCCCCAGCACCTCACTGTTGAAGAGCTTCATACCGCTCTGCCGATGGCTCCCTACCAGCAGCCTCTGCACAAGCTCCAGACCAGATATAGACCCAACTCGCCGCTCAGCCCACACACTCATGGAGCCCCAGCATCCTGGGTGCCTACCCTGGATGCGCAGTGTATTCATTTTCTAGGGCTGCCATAACTAAGGATCATAAACTGGGGGACTTGAAACACTGGAAATGCATTCTCTCACAGTTCTGGAGGCTAGGAATCTGAAATCAAGCTGTTGGCAGTGCTGCATTCTCTTCCAAGGCTCTAGGGCAGGATCCTTGCCTCCTCCAGCTTCTGGTAGCCCCAGGCCTTCCTTGTTTCTGACAGCTTCACTCCCATCTTTGCCTCTCTCTTCACAGGGCTGTCTTCTTCCCTCTGTGTGTCTCTCTCTTCTTATAAGGACACTGTCCTGTTGGCTTAAGGACCCACCCTACTCTAGCATGACCTCACCTTAAGTAATTACATCTGCAGGGACCCCTTTTCCAAATAAGGTCACATTCTGAAGAAGAGGTTAGGACTTCAATATTATTTTTTTGTTGGCAGGGAGTGGGGGGGGGAGTTGGGGACACAGTTCAACCCACGGATCATCTTATACTCACCACGTCCTAACTGACCTCATCTCCCCAACTGGGACCTGAGCTGGAGACCTGGATGTCACCTAGACACCTCCCTTTCTGTCTCCAACCTGACAGTCACCACACTCTGTATATCCTGCCTCTCAAATG
This sequence comes from Cephalophus harveyi, assembly GCA_006410635.1. NCBI lineage: Eukaryota > Metazoa > Chordata > Mammalia > Artiodactyla > Bovidae > Cephalophus > Cephalophus harveyi. The sequence continues at coordinate 751,037 of SJYT01046054.1, read as the reverse complement.
TCTCCCAATTCATTTCCCACCGTCCCTGCCCTGGCCCAGGCTCTCCCACCCCTTCGCCCTCCTCCCTAGACTTCTCCCTTGACTCTGGCCAATAATCTCAGCCTCTCCCACCCACCTTCCACACCATGGCGGGGTTCTTTCCAACGCACACATCACATCCTGCCCATCCTGACTCATTCAAGCTCCTTAACGTTGCTCATAAGGTCCTAGACTTCCCTGGTGGCTTAGATGGTAAAGCGTCTGCCTGCAATACGGGAGACCCAGGTTCGATCCCTGGGTTGGGAAGATCTCCTGGAGAAGGAAATGGCAACCCACTCCAGTATTCCTGCATGGAGAATCCCAGGGACGGAGGAGCCTGGTAGGCTACAGTCCACGGGGTCGCAAAGAGTCAGACACGACTGAGCCACTTCGCTTCACTTCATAAGGTCCTTGCGTGGGCTGCCTCTGATTCATGGATCCTTCATGGGGCACATGGTGGGACCTCATCTAAACCCAGCCCTGGTGAAAATCAGCTTGCCACCCCACTCTGTGCCTGCACCCCCTCAGAAAAAAATATGAACAGAGAAGAACACACAATCATGGGGACTCGACACTTTTACATCCAATGACCTCAAGTCATTCCCTGGTGGCTCAGAGGTTAAAGCGTCCGCCTCCAATGCGGGAGACCCCGGTTCGATCCCTGGGTCGGGAAGATCCCCTGGAGAAGGAAATGGCAATCCACTCCAGTATTCTTGCCTGGAGAATCCCATGGACGGAGAAGCCTAATAGGTTACAGTCCACGGGCTCGCAAAGAGTCGGACACGACTGAGCGAGTTTACCTTTAGCTGGTGGTGACCTCAAGTAACTGGTTCTATTTGTCTCCATTTCCCTGGCCATTCATTATTTCATGCTTTCTCCTCTTTCTCCGCTAACTTCAGCACCCCCTTTTCACCCCTGACCTTCCTTCCCACGCTACTGAGATAACAGAAGGAACCAGGAGAGAGCATGTTCCCAACACTGTTGACACTACATCAACACCTGCCTGTCTCCGTGCCCATATAGCGCCTCCCCATTTATTGTTGCCGAACAGCCCAGGCCCCTTAAACCAACCCCTACTTGTGCCCTGAGTCCCACCCATCGTGCCCACTCAAGGACATGAGGCCGTGATTCTCTCCTCTCTCCTCCAGAGCATCTATCTCCCCTTTTCTGGATCGCCCCATAGGCACACAAACATACCGCGACATCTCCCATCTTAAATAAACCTCTTGAGATGCTGAGCCTCCTTCCAGATACCACTCCATTTCCTCTCTAGAAAGGATCATCTATACTGGCTCTCTCTATAACCTCTCTTTGAACTCACCCAATTAAGCTCCTGCCCCCACCACACTTCCAAAATTGCCCTTTCCAGGATTACTGATGAATCCTGTGTCACCAGCCCCAGCGATCGGTTCTCAGACTTCACTGAACTTGGCATTGGCCTCGTTAACCCTTCCCTCCTCGCTTGGACTTCCTAGGTGGCTCCGTGGTAAAGAATCTGCCTGCCTGCCAGTGCAGGAGACACAGGATCCCTGGGTCAGGAAGATCCCCTGGAGAAGGAAATGGCAACCCACTCCAGTATTCTTGCCTGGGAAATTCCATGGACACAGGAGCATGGTGGGCTACAGCCAGATCAGGTTGCAAAGAACTGGACAAGACTCAGCGATTGAACCATAAAACCCTCGATTTGCACTTCTCACTCGGCCTCCAGGACAGCAGGCCACCCTGGATCTCCTTTCACTCCCTGACTGCTCTTCCTCAGTCTTCTTGGTTGATCCCAGGCCTCTATATCTGAGTGCCCAGCCTTAAGGCCATGGACTTCTTTCCTATCTACACTTGTTCCTTTGCCAGCCTCTTCCAGTCTTAAATGTCATTATTCACTGACAACTCCTAAATTCCTATCTCAAGACTGAACCTCTCCCCTGAAGTCCAGACTCAAATATTCAACTGCCAACCAACCTGATATCTGTACTTGGGCACACTTGAACTCTTAATTCTCTTGCAGCCCTTTGCCAGTCTTTGCTTCTGGTAGCTCCATCCTTCTGTTACTCAGGCCAAAGACACTGGAGTCATCCTCAACTCCTCTTTCTCTCACTTTCTCTACCAAATTCCACTTCAGCTCATTTCAGCAGCTACTGCCTTGGGTGGAGCCACTACTACCTCTCACCTGAGCCACTACCTCTTCATGGGGCCTCAGCTTCCACTCATGCTCCCTAAAGTCAGTTTTTGCTATTAATACCAGTCAGATCATGTCCCTCACGGCTCTCACCAAAATACTTACAGTGACCCACAAGACTCTGAAAACCTCTGTCTCCTCACCCTACCCTGCCTGCTGGCTCCCTCCTCTCCAGTCCACTAGCCTCCTGCTATAGCCTTACCTCTGACTGCACTTGTCCCCTTACCTCCTTCATGTGTCTACTCAAATGTCACCTTGTCAGAGAGGCCTCCCCCAACCACCTTATTTTAAAATTACAGGTAGACACACACATGTACACCACACTGCCCAACCCCTTCGCCCACTTGTATTTATTTCATAGTACGTACCACTTTTTCACTTATATATCTTATTTTGCTAATTGTCTCACTCTCCCCAGTAAAAAGTGAACTCCAAGAAGGTATAAAATTTTGTCTTCTGTATTCACTGCACCTAGAATTGTGCAGGCGCTCAATAAACATTTGTTTGAATGATCAATGAAGCACTGTTTGTTGAATGACCTTGAGGACTCCAGCAGGATGTAAACTACAAATTTCTCGGCGTAGACTTATCTCCATCATCCTGCCTCTCAGCTAGAACCCGTGTTCTAGCTTCATTTCTGCCTCCATGCATTTGCTTAAAGTCATGTCTGTGCCGGGATCACCCTTACCAGCCAAGCAGCTCCCACTCTGATCTCCCTCCCCGCGTGTCAGTCGTGACGTAAGTGGACAGGGTCCCCCTAGGCAGGGCTTGAAGGTAGATGAGTTACTATGGTTACTGCACCCGCCTGGGGCGGAATATCCCCTGGGTGCCTCGGCCCTATGGGTAATAGATGGCTTGCAGATTTTTAGCAGCCCCGCGCACGGACGGGTATGTGAGGCTGCAGACCTAGTTTTCTGACGCTCCCCACCCCACCCCCACAGTTGTCATGGAAACGAAGCGCTACCAGCACCATCTCCCTCCCCTTTCTCGAAGAGACACACAAAAGTTAGAGGGTTGAGTGGGCTGGAAGATTGTCCGAAACGCTGAGAAGCTACGCAGTACCACCGCTCTCCACGGCCCCTCCCTGATCCTCCAAAGGTTGCTACGCCTGCGCAGGAGGCAGAGTCTAGGTACCAAGGCTAGCGAGCAGAGAGGCACGCATGCGTACGAGGGTTTTGCGCGTGCGCTCTGGTGGTATCAGGGAGCTGGGGGAACGAGCGCCGCGCTAACCTTGCGCCTGCGCAACTGCAGCCCGCTGACGGAGGCCGATGGGGGGCAATTCTGCGCTTGCGCTAGGGCGGGGGGCGTGAAACCCAAGCGGTAAGGGCGTTGGGGGACCGACAGGCGCTAGGTGCGCCTGCGCCTTGGCTCGCGGGGCGGCCGGGGGCGGGGCCCAGAAGGGGAGGGAGACAGCCGGCAGGGGGAGGGAAGAGGCCGCAGAAGCCCGAGCCTTGACCGACGGGCAGGCGGGGGCTGCGGCGGCGCCGGTGAGTGATCCGCGGCTCGACTCGGTCCCCACCCTCCGTGACCCTCACTCTTCCTGGAGTCTCCCCTAGCCCCCGTTGCCCCGCGAGCCAGTTCCGCACCCCCATAACCCTCAGGGCTCCCCTTGATTCGTGGCAACCCCCAGAGCCCCCACAATCCCCGCAGACCCTAATCCCTAAGAGTTTATATTCCCGGCTCCTCCACTGTCCTAGGAGCCTCCAACTCACCATTATTTCTGGACTGCCCTTCTAAGGACCACTTCTATTACTGGTCTTGCAGACGTCCGATTGCCCCCGAACCCCCAGAGCGCTCCACTGATCCAGTTCTCCCCGCTTCTTGCTGCATCTCCTTTTGAGGATCTCCTTATCCCCATCACCCTCGTGTTTCATCGACCCCCGAGACGCCCCCATTCTCCTTGCATTTCCCACTCTTCTATGCCCCCAGTTCTCTAACTGCCGCAGACACCCCCTCTTCTTCCGCTCTTCCTCATTTCCCTCCACTCCTCCAGACCCTCCCCCCATTTTCATCAACTCCCTGGCCTGGCACTTTGCGCCGCGCCTGGCGCGAGAGGAGCGCTCAGTCGGTGTCATCTATTCTTAGGCACGCTGACGGCCCCCCGCGGCCCGTCTCCTCCGTCTGCCCTCCGCCTCCAACCCTGTCCCCGGGGACCTGGGAGCCGGTGTCGGGGCGGCCGGGGTGGGGCGGGAGGCGCGGGGCCGCTGAACCCCTTGCCAGCGCCATGCGCCCTGTGCCCGCAGCGCCGGCGCCCCCCATGCGCCAGGCGGCCGGACGGCGGCGTCGGGGGGCGCCATGGCCTCAGCGGCGGTGGGCGAAGCGGAAGAGACCACCCGGCTGCGCAAGCCGCGCTTCTCGTTCGAAGAGAACCAGATCCTGATTCGCGAGGTGCGCGCCCACTACCCGCAGCTCTACGGCGCTCAGAGCCGTCGGGTGAGCGTGGCCGAGCGGCGGCGAGTGTGGGACGGCATCGCCGCCAAGATCAACGGCATCACCAGCTGGAAGCGCACGGGCCAGGAGGTGCAGAAGCGCTGGAACGATTTCAAGCGCCGCACCAAAGAGAAGCTGGCCCGCGTGCCGCACTCCACGCAGGGCGCCGGGCCTGCCGCCGAGGACGCTTTCTCCGCTGAGGAGGAGACCATTTTTGCCATCCTGGGACCGGGTGTAGCGGGGTCAGGAGCTAGTGCAGGGGCCGAGCAGCCCCCCGCGGCTGCCTCCTCACAGCCGCCAGCCCCGAGTGCCTGCGCCCAACGCTATGTGCTGTCTGAGGATCGCAGGGAGGATCCACGCGCGGGTGAGTTCCTTCAGCATCACCTTAGCAAAAGCAACCGAATTCTACTTTGTGTCTGGCGCTGTTCCGAGCCCTTTCTATGGCGCTTCAGCTCCTCACTACAACCATGTGAAGGGCATGCTGCTATAATCCCCATTTTACATCTATAGAGACTGAGGTTCAGAAAAGTGTAGTGACTATCAGAGACAAGGATGGAACCCAGACCTAGGAGATCTGGCTCCAGAAATCCACAGCTGGGATCATCAGCTCGCCCACGATTTTCACTATAATTGTAGTGTAGGGAGTGACTCCGGAGGCAGACAGTTTGGGCTCCAGTTACTACTTTGCCACTCAGCTGTGTCATTTGGGATAAGTTTACTGCTCATCAGTTTCTTCATCTGTGAAATGGGAATAAAAGATTGTCCCCACCTCACAGGGCTGCTGGGCAAATTAAATGGGCTAATATGTGTAAATTGCTTAGCACATTGCCTCCTTGTTAGTTCCTGATACAATTACCAACACGGTTAAGTAGGAATTGTTTCATCATTTTGTAAATCAAAGACTCAGGGAGGTTTGGTAATTTTCTCAAGGTCTTGCCCAGAGTAGAGGAACCTGGGAGAGTAGAGTACAAAACCTCCCATGCAGCCTTGACTCTGAATGATTATTTTTTCTACAGCTATTCCCCAGGCAACTGTCCCTGAGGGTTGGGGACAGAGGTGTGACTGAGACATCCTTGGGTCTTCCCTTGTGGACTCACAGTTCAGTGGGGGAGACAGATCCGTGCATAGATGGTGATGACTCAGAGCAGGCAGGTCTGGGTGGTGGGAGTTGTGCAGCGGGGGGTGGTTGGCACCTGATCCAGCCTGGGCAGTCAAGGAGGGCTTCCTGGAGTAGGAGGCATCAGAGTTGAGATAGAGCAAGGATGAAAAAGAGCTGGAAAAGTGTTCCAGAAGAAGGAAGAGCATGTATAGTGGTTTGGAGGCAAGAGAGCTTGGCCAGTTTAGGAAACTGAGAGATGTTGCCTTCTGAGAGGAGAGGAAGGAAAAAAGAACATATTTTTGAGATGAGGCAGAGAGGTCAGCAAAGGTCAAACCATGCAGTTCCTTTAGGCTGAGATAAGGAGTTCAGTTTTATCTTAAGTACTGTGGGGAGCCACTGAAGGGTTTAAAGAAAGAGGGGACACGTGATCCAATAAGGCATCTCAGGATCATGTATTATAATTTCAAGAGGTGCATTCACTCACCCAAGATACACAGCAAGTAAGCAGTAAGAACTTGAATATAGGTTGTGTCCAACTCAAGTTCGTGAACTTAATTTATGCACTGGACTAGACGGCCTGACATATACATGTTGTATATGTATATTGTTGTTTTGTTTGTTTGTTGCTAAGTCAAGTCCAGCTCTTTGGCAACCTCATGAACTGTAGCCTGCCAGGCTACTCTGTCCATGGGATTTCCCAGGCAAGAACACTGGATTTGGTTACCATTTCCTTCTCCAGGGAATCTTCCTGACCCAGGGATCAAACCCATGGCTCCTGCATTGCAGGCAGATTCTTTACTGCTGAGCCACCTGGGAAGCCCACAACAACAACACACAACAATGACAATTAATATTGACTGAGAGTTAATGAGTGTGCAGGAACTGGATCACACATGGTTTGTCAATAAAGGTCAGGACTTTGGATTTTATCTTGATGGCATCTGGGAGGCAGACAGTATCTTAAGCAGGAGAAAGACACAATCACTTGGGACCCTTGTCCTCAGTATGAAGCAAACGTCAGTGTTTCTGTGAAATGGCCCCATTGAACCAGCACAAAGATGGCAAATTTATTACTTCAAAAGCTGTGCAACCCCTCCATTCATTCATTCATTCAACAGGCACCATGGTAGGTGCTGCGAATATTAGGGAGAAAAGACAATTTTCCTTTCCGTATGAAACTGACATTCTAGCTATAGTAGGCAAACCACAAACAAGTGACCCTCAAAGCAAACCCTCAAATTACATGAAGTGGTAAAAGAGGTAAAACAAAGCATGTTATGAGGATAGTGAGTAATGGGAGGGGGGTGGCCGCTGTAGACAGGGGAGTCAGGAAGGGCTTCTCTGGAGGTGAAATTTGAGCAGAGACCTGAATAGAGACTGGGCCAAGTGGATATCTGGAGGAAGAGTACTCCAGCTGGAGGGAACAGCAGGTGCAAAGGCCCTGAGGCAGGTATGTACTTAAAGTATCCTTGATTAGAATCTCAAATTACCCACTGTGTAAAACTTAAAAGAGGAACTGCTCTGACTAAAGGACAGGAGCAGAGCCTGGGGCAGCCTGAGGAATCTGTTCTGACACTGGAAGGACAGATAAGGATCATTTATCTTGTGACCTAATATTTGAATGAAAGAACAGTAACAATAACAACATTGAGATCTTAACTGTGTGCCAGGCACTGGCCTACGCCATGTACCCATGGTGATTCACTTAACATCTGTAACCACCCTTGGGGAGATGTTCTGTTACAGGATTACTTGGTCCTGTGTTCACAGGCATCCATTTACAGGTGGGGAAACTGAGGCCCAAAGGTTGCAAATAACTCTGATTTTTAACTCTCCTAGTGGTCCTTCCATAAGCCCTGTGAGTTTGAAGGCTGGGCCCCTTTCTGTTATTTTTGTGCTTGTGCTAAGTCACTTCAGTCGTGTCTGACTCTGTGTGACGCTATGCACCGTAACCCGCCAGGCTCCTCTGTCCATGGGCTTCTCCAGCCAAGAATAGTGGAGTGGGTTGCCATGCCCTCCTCCAGGGGATCTTTCTAGACTAGAAAAGTCTAGGAGTCATATATTATTTCCAAGTGGCTGCAATTCCCATGTGCTTTATGAAGAAGACTTGCCACCGTGGATCCCATAGTGCCGGCCCAAGGAATGATTAAAAGCATAGGCTCTGAAACCTACCTAGGTTCAAAGCCCTCTTTTCCCATCACCAGCTCTGTGACACTTCTCTGGGCCTCAAGTCAGCTCATCTGTAAAATGGGCTAATAATGATAGCACCTACCCCAGTGATTGGCTGGGAGGACTCAGTGAAATAACATAAGAGGAGAACTTAGCCATTTCACTCAGGGCTGGCCAGGAAGATGTCCAACCACCTTTAGCTCTGGTTATTGGCGCTCTGCCAGCCTCTCCCACCTGTCCAGGCTGCCTGGCCTAAGAGGATGGAGGGGGTGGTGATCCTGGTGGAGGGAACAGTGTGTACACTGGGCTTGAGGCAAAGAAGAGGAATAGAAAGGGGCACAAGCTGAGACCTTATAGCCCTAAAGAAAGTCTTGGACTGTCCCCCTTGGGTGCTGGGAGCTATGGGAGGGTTGCTACCAGGACTTGGGGCCTGGTGCCCAGTCAGTACTGACTCCTAGGAAGCCCTGGTTGTTTTCTCATTAAAGACAAAATTTTGTGCTGGACATTGTTCTAGGCGCTGGGTAAACAGCAGTGAACAAAACAAAGCCCTGCCTGATGGAGCTGACATAAGGAGGAGGAGACAGACCACAAACACAGAGCGATCCCATGCCAGGTGGAGATAAGTGCTATAAAACAAATCAGGGATGGTTAGGAGAGAGAAAAGGACAGAGCCGCTTCAGACAGAGGGTTGTGGATGTTCTTCCCAAGGAGACCAGGTTTGAGCAGAAGCCTAAGGAGGTGAGGGAGGGAGCCTGGCAGGTGACTGGGGAAAGATCTTTTCCAGGCTGACTGAGAAGCAAGTGCAAAGGCCCTGGGGCAGGAGTGGGTCTACAGTGTATGAGGATCTGGGACTTACCTGGTGGTCCAGTAGTTGGGACTCCACACTTCCAGTGCAGGGAGCACGGATTTGATCCCTGGCTGGGAAACTAAGATCCCACATGCCACCCAGTGTGGCCAAAATTTAAACAAAAAGTGCATGAGGACCTACACGGAGGTCAATGTGGCTGGAACCAAAGGAACAAGAGAGAGGAGTGAGACGTGAGTTTAGGGAGGCAATGGAGGCAGATCGTGGGGACCTGAGAACGTTGCTTTTACTGTGAGAAAATAGCCACAGGAGGGTTTTGAGCAGGTAAAAGACAGATCTCACTTGTACCTTTATTGAGGGAGAATTCTCAGACTATACAACCCACTGATTTAATAAGTGTACAATTTAGGGGCTTTTAGTATATTCATAGACATGCACGACCGTCCCTACAGTCCATTTTAGAAACTTTCATCACTCCAAAAAGGAACCCTATACCTCTTAGCCATTAATTCCGCCATGTCCCTCCATCTCTGCCCAGCCCTGGGCAACCACTAATCCACTTTCTGTCTCTATAAGAGTGTTCATTTTGGACATTCCATGTAAATGAATGATAATGAGGTCCTTTGTGAGTAGCTACTTTCCTGTAGCATAACTGTCCTGTGTTTTAGTTGGACCCTTGAGGGCTGCTGGTGGAGAACAGACTCTTCAGGGGTGGAGGTAGGGCTGGGAGCCCAGTGAATAGTCCCAGGTGGGGAGATGATGGCGGTTGGACCAGGATGGGGGTCATGGAGCCAGACAGATGTTGAACAAAGGGTTATTTGTACACGAGTGGTGTCTTGGGAAAGAGAAAGAGTGACTTTTTTGACTTTGTCCCAAGCAGCTAGAAGGATGGAGCTGCCATCATCTGAGATGGGGGTGGCTGAGGGAGGAGCAGGTATAGGGGAGAACCAGGAGCTCAGATCAAGCAAGTGAGTTGGAGGCATTATTGGGTGAGATTATTGGAGGGATATACACAGCCGGAGAGAGAGGTGCGGGAAATCTGGGAGCCTGTGCATGCAGACTCTTGATGTCCACGAGCATGAATGACATCCCAGGTGAGAGGAGGCGGAGAAGCCCCGCAGGCTTGTGGTTGACCTGGCACAGGCCAGAGTTGAGACTGCCATCCTGGTTGGAGAGACCCCCTATTCCTCCAGAAGTCCCCCTCTCCTGCTCCAGCCACCTTTCCTCTCTTCCAGGCCCTCCTACCCCCTCCCTTCTTCTCCCCAGGATCCAGGGATGTGGCCAGAGAAGGTTCTGTCTGGATAGTTCAGAGCCTTCTAGAATGTTGATTCTTAACTCTGAATGAGAACAGAGCTACCTGGCTCAACAGGAGACCTCCAAGACCCAGTTTCCATTAAGGCTGGCATCGGCCACCAGGTTATTGTTAAATATATTGTTTCTCCCCCTTGGGTCATGGGGCTTCTGCTCCAAGGCATGATCCGACTTAGGTTTTCAAAAGCTGACTTTGGGGCCAGGCTGGGAGGTGGAAAGGGGAAATCATGACAGCGTTACAGGTCCCGCCCGTCTTACCTGCATCTCTCTCTCCACAGACACACCAGCCCACAGCAAGGGGGGCTCCAGCAG
>SJYT01046054.1:718440-731474 GCA_006410635.1 Cephalophus harveyi | reverse complement strand
GATTCCGGGAAGGGGGGAAAGCGGGGTGCAAAGGCCAGCAGATGGCCAGAGAGATGGGGAGTGACTGTCCTGCCCACCCCCCCACAGCCCTGTCAGACGGCTGTGAGGCCCTAGGTTGCCCCAGGTGTCAGGAACCCAGCTGTTATATCACCCAACTCTGGAAGACCTTAACGTCCCGACCCATGTTGGTTACCCAGGTGTCTCACCCACAAGTCCCAGCTCCCAAATATTAGGGACCCTGGGGCCTGGTCCTCCGTAGCTGGAGCACCCTCAGTTCTTGGTCTGAGGGGTCCCCTCCCTCCCCCCAGCCACCAGGTCTCAGGTGTTCTGTCACCCCTGGCACTGCCAGCCTGGGCTCTGGGCAGGGCTGGGAAAACCACCTCTGGTTAAATACACCAAGGCGATAAGCGTGGGGCAATGGAGACGCTGGATGGAGCTCCAAGCCTGAGCACCCCTCCTGGGCAATCTGTGGCCTCCCCTGACCCAGCTCTGCAGACCCAAGTATTGAGTGGCTCCCCCTGCCCCCAGCCTCAGAGTTAAGAGGACTCCAGATGCCAGGGCACTATGCCCCACTAGGGGCTAAAGACCTGTGGAGGACACCGGGTCCTTTAAGAACAGCTGGTGGGTGGGTGGGGGGCAGGGGAGTCACCCCCAGCCTGGCCGGTGTGTATTCTAGATAGAGGTTGGGTTAACTATTAACAGAGCAGACAGCCTGAACTGCGTGGGTGTGGGGGGCTGGATCAGCCCCTCTTCATGCAGGGCTAGGGTGGGGCCAGAGCCAAGAGGCTCTGGAGTGATTTGGGGATCAGTGAGTGGATGAAGAGGACTATCCCAACGAGTTAAGAGAGGCTGAGATACACTGAGGAAATGCCAACAATAGAGAAAGGAGAGAGAAGAGAGACTGAGAGTCAAAAAGAGGATGATAAAGAGGGGAGCGGGGAGGCTGTGAAATCAGGAAAAGGTACAGGTTTGAACTAAAGAGTTAATACATAAGAAGGGCAGGGCTGGGTCTTTCAGTCACTTGGTCCCTGTATTAAGACCTGGCTCAGCCCTCACCTTCCAGGTCTTAACTCTGCTGACATGTCCTCCAGGAAGCCCTCCTTGACCCTCAGTCTGTGTTAGGTGCCATTTCTGGGTTCCTGCTCCCCTATCCCAGCCTTGAGCATTCTAAATCTTAATAGAACTGCACTGCAAGCCCCATAAGGGCAGAATCAAGGCTGTCTCAGTTCCACCAAATCCCCAGTCTTGCCCAGCACTGGCTGTTTAAAGGATGGATAGATTAATGGATTTCTTTCCTTCAAGAAATGTTTATTCAGCACCCACTGTGTGACCAGCCCTGCTGTAGGTGCTGGGGATACAGCAGGGAACAGAAAGCCATCTCTGTTCTCATGCAGCTGACATTCAGGTGGGAGATACAGACCCATAAAATGCGGATCTCAGCTCCCGACCAGGCATCGAACTCATGCCCCCTGTGGTAGAGGTGCAGAGTCCTAACCACTGGACCTCCAGGGAAGTGCCAGTGATTGGTATTTTAAAAAGGGAGGCAGGGCTTTCTAAGATGACACTAAAAACTAAAGGAGGTGAGGGAGCAAGCCAGAAACACTCTGGGAGAATAGCATGTGCAAAGGCCCAGAGGTGGGCACCTGCGTGGTTCGTTCCAGAAGCAGCCAGGCAGTCAGTGCAGCTCTGGCAACAGGGAGAGACACAACTGAGGTCAGCGGGATGGTAGGGGCACAATGAGGGTCCTGTGGTCCACAGGAAGGACTTTGGATTTTCTTTTAATGGGAACAAGTAGAGGGTTTCAAGCCCTGAGAGAAGAGATGAAGCAAATGAGACAGAAAAAGCAAAGAATCAGCTGAGATGGACAGCATCCTGTTCAGCTCTGTGTCCAGGGCTCAACAGAGGGCCTAGTATATACGCCCAGTGACAGTGTGTGCAGGAGGGAAAAAGAGGCAGATTGACAGAGAAAAGAGTCAGAATGACATTAGCTGGATGGACAAACTCCCAGGGAGAAGCCAGGTTAAGAGCCCAGGACGCCCAGGGACTGCAGACAGACAGACACAGACAGACAGACAGCAGCCCAGCCGAGAAGTCCCATTCCTTCCAGAGGCCTCTCCACCCGGAAACCTTCCCAGGAGCTGGAAAAATCCCCCAGTCCCCCCTGCCCGCCTTGCCCTGTGGCGTGCCCACTCACACCTCAGGCAGAGGAAGCTGGCAGGCCCCACAGGAACCTTTCTGTGCGGGGGGAGTAAGGGCGGGCGGGCGCAGGGACGAAGAGAGAGGAGTGGCGGGCGGGCAGGCAGCGGGCAGCGGCTACACAAAGGCCCCAGTGTCTGCCCCTCCTGCCCCTGGGTACAGATATAAATAATATGTACATATACCTTTATATATATATATCTACCAGTGGGCTGGGGTGGGAGGCTGGGGGCCACACAGTCCCCCCCTAAGGACCCTGGGAGAGCAAAGGTCTGCTCCTGTGGGGTCTGGGGCCTCAGTGACCAAGACTGAGTGGTTCCGGGTGAGAGGGACTTACAAGGTTCAAGAGAAACTTACAAGGTTCGAGAGAAACAGGAAGAGACTGGCAGATCGTGGCCCCGAGTTAAAAACCAGGTGGCAGAGAGAGTCGGTGGGCTCAAACAGAGACAGATCAGGAAAGGAGAGAAATCAGATTTCCCTGAGAAAAGACAGAAAGAGTCCGAGGTAGATGGGACAGAATGAAGACAAGGGTCATTCCAGAGAATGAACCACAGAGAAATGCAGGTGAGAGGAAGCAGGGACAGAAAGAAGCAGAGAGGCCAGCAGACAGCCAGGGAGCAGCAAAGAGAAGCAGGCAGGCAAAGGCAAAGGCTGGGGGCTTGGGAAGGTGGGGGACTGTGGGTGGGGGAAGGGTCAGGGCACATCTCCAGTTTAGGGGCACCGCCTGTGGGGCTCTGGGCCAGCCCAGTCCAGGGCAGGCTAAGGGGCAGGGAGCAGAGGTGAGGGAGGTGGCCCTTGCGTTCCGGATCTTGGTGTTTACCTGGGGCAGGCATTGCAAACAGGCGCCCGGCCTGGCCCATGGCAGGGCAAGGGTGGGATGGGCTGGGCCGCAGCTCTGGGCACCAGTGGGCCTGACACGCCCACCTGTGGCCTGGATGGTGAGTAAAACACACGGGACACCTGGGTAGATGGTGACACATAGGGGGACAGACACAGTGACACACAGGGACAGATATAGGCAGACCCAGAGAGTCCGAGACATAAACAGACCCACAGAAGCCAGTGACAGAGACACGCTGTAATAGACACGGTGACAGACACCGGGCCACAGCAGCAGGCAAACACAGCGCTGAGCTTAGAGACGCGGCGACAAAACACAGAGACCGAGGACACAGTCAGACATGCTGCAGACAATGGCAGCGTGGGGACACGCGTGCAGACACCGCGGCACAAACACCCACGGAAACCCAGCAACAAGACGCTGACGCCGAGACGCACGGGCGCACACCACACACGCTCACACACTGACCACGCAGATCACGGAGGAACACGGGAGCCTGCAGACGCCATGACAGCGACACGCTGACACCAAGGGACACGCTGACATTGACTCCCGGACTGCTGGCTTCTGGGGTGCCCCTCGGCCTCCGGCTGCGGGGTGTGAGCGGGGCTGAGCGTGGGGGAGGGCTCGGGACCCCAGGGCCCCGCTGTGCTGCTCTTACCCCTCTAGAACAGCGCCCTGATTTAGGGCCCCGGCTCTGGGCCTGGGTTCAAGTTCTAGCTCCCCACTCACCACCTGTGTGACCTTGGACAAGTTACTTCTTCATGCCTCAGTTTCCCCAGTAATAAAATGGGTGGTGGGAAGAACTGGCTCCATTAACTGTCAGGTGCTTCCACGATGCCAGACTCGTGGTGCACCTTAGTAACCGTTGTTATCATTCCGTTTCCTTCCTTCTTCGCCATCATCATCTCATGTTTTCTGAGGCAGGTGGCTCTCTGCTCACAGCAGGGACCCTGCCTCGCCCTCTGTTTCCCCACCCACGGGCTCCTCCCTGGGACCACGTCCATCTGTCCCAGCCCAGGCTTCTCCGTGTCCCCATGCTGTCCCTCCATCCCTGACCCCCAGCGTCTTCATGTCTGCCCATGTGTCCCATGTGTGACCGTGGTACTTTTCCATACTGGCCGCCCGCCGGCTGTCCCTGGGGTGGGGGTCACACCTGCCCACGCCGGGCCGAGCCAGTGGCCACCAGACACCCTGACGGATGGCCCCACCCTCCCCCCAGGACCCTACAACAACACCCGCCCCTCCGGCCACCTGAGGTCCCCACTGGGGCGGCCTGAGGCCTGAGCCTGGGGACAGGAAGCCCCAGGCCTGGCCGCCCTGAAAGCCTCTTTCAGCCTGGGCCTCCTCCGGCCGCCACCGACTCCTCCTGCGGAATAATATTTGGGCTGTTGGCCGGGGGGCGGGGGCCAGATCCGGAGGCCGCCTGGGAGAAGCCAGAAACCGCAGGGCTTCCTGCCTCGGGCCGGCCGACTCCAGGAGAGACCCCCAGGCCCGAGGGAGGGGGGCGGGCACCAGGGGAGACTGAGGGCCTTTCTCTCGGCACCAGTTGTTTTTTCCAGGAACCGGGAGGAATTCCCCAGCCTGCCCAGGACAGCGAGGCTGGTGGGACGGCTGACGGGGAGCCAGCGCGGCAGGGGGCGGGGGGTGACACGCAGCCGGCGGGGCGGGCACGGTGACAGAAATAGAGGGCCTGGCCTGCGAGGTGGCAGGTAGAGGCGGAAACTCAGGGAGCCGGGAGAGGGAGGCCAAAGGAGGAGGAGGAGAGAAGCCGGAGAAGCAAGGGAGTGGAGGGAGGCAGACCCCAAGAGAGGAAGACTTCCCTTCCCCAAGGGAAGGAGGGAGCATTCAGAGAGGGAGGGAGGGACAGACTCAGAGGAATGGAGAGGATGAGAGAGAGCAAGGCAGAATATTCGAGAGACAGATGCACAGAGGATGTGCGAGCTGCCCACAAACCAAAGGACAGAGATTAAGACAGAGACAAGTAGGGACATAGATGACACTAGGGGACAGACAGATGGACACACAGGAAGTGGGAGAAACACCCCTCTCCCTTCTGTCCTCCGTCGGTCTCTCTGTCACTTGCTCATACACACACACACACACACACACACACACACGAAACAGCTTTTGGTCTTTGAATGGACTGACTAAATGAATGAGTGGCTACAGAGCCAACAGCCATGAAACGCAAACACAAACTAAGGAAAAGACACCTGCTCCAGCCAGCCTGGCGGCATGACCTTGGCCCGGGCCTTTCCCATGCTGGGCCTCAGTTTCCACCCTGTGAAATAAGGGCCATGAAGACCACACATGTGTTTCCCAGAGAGCCGTGCCCTCGGCAACATTGGAGCCAGATACCAGACTCAGCCTAGGCAGACTCAAGAGACCTGAACAAATAGATGCCCCGAGACCCCAAACCCAGAGGCCCCCAGAAGCCCCCCAGCGCCCAAAGGAAGAGTCAGCTCCTTTCCCCCACACCTGCACGTGAAAGAGAGACACACTAGAGCCAGCCGATATACAGTCACACACAGCCACAACAGTGACAGGGATGTGGCAAAGCCAGGCATAAGTCCCAGACATAACTTTTTGGAAGACATACAGACAGATGCTGACTCACAGAAGTACACATGAAATGCACAATGACCCACAACGCCGATGTAGGCGTAGGTAGACTCTCTGAGGCAGCAGGCAAGTAGACAAAGGGACACACGGAGACACACATCCAACAGTGTAAGACCCAGAGGGTCCCAGGGACAGGTGTGTAAGAGAACCACACACACAAAGGACAAGGCAGACGCACAGAAGTCTGGTATCCTGAGACATCTACAGAAAGCACACGGAGGATGGACATAGAAACTAACACAATTAAGGGATACAAGCCACAGATAACACCCACAGCAGACCACGGGGACCTCAATGTCTGTAGCGATACGCTATGACCCACAGAGGCACAGGCGCACAGACACGCGCACACACACACAGAGTCTCCTTCAGTTGGCACCTCGTTTGTCCCTCCTCCTCCTCTCCAGCTTCACCAAAAATTGAGCGGTCCCAGGGCTCTCTGAACCTCAGTGCTAGAGGCATGTGTCGAGAGAGTGGGGGTGGGGAGATGGCCTTGGTCACTTCAGAGCTACCTCTGCCTGCTGCCCCGGCCCCACGGCTGCGGGGGCTGCTATCTGTGAGCAAACTGTCCTTGGGGTCAGGGACAGCAAAGAACCAAAGGTCAGGTCGATGCCTCCCCCAGCCCTTCCCCCACAGGCAACCGGCTCTTGGGGGCAGGAAGGAGAGGGGACAGGACACAGCAATTCAGTTGTTTCAGCCTCGAAGGGCCCACTGGCTAAGGAAAAGATACATTCAATAAGAGGCAGAAATGGTGACTTTAATGGTCAAACACAGCCAGTACCCCCCTTCCTCGGCAAGAACCAGACTTTAGTAGAAATCCCCCACACCCTAACCAGTCCTTTCTGGTTTCTCCTGGATCAGAGGGAGAATGGGCTCCAGGAAAAAAAAAACAACAACAAACAAGGAGTATCCTCATCTCTACCCCTCACTCAGCTCACACCAGAGACGGGGATGAAATGGCCAACACCGGGGCTGTGGTGGCCATTATGCTGCACAGCGGTACCCGGGTGATGGCAGACGGTCAATATGGTGGCCAAAGAAGACGTAACCAAAAAGGTGCCACCATCACATCCAGAAGCTCAGCCAAGAGGCTGGGCATCACAGCACCCAAGGAGCCAACCAAGAAGTCATCCCAGAGGGTGGCCATCTGAAGACCCAACAGGTCAACCTCATCACATCAATCAGTATGGCCGTCTTGAGTCCTCAGTGGGCCCACCATGATGGCAGTGGCAGCTATCATAGCGCTCAGTGGATCAGCACGATGCCCAGTGATGGCAGTCACCATGAGCAGTAAACCAACCAAGATGTTGACAGACTGGATGAGCAAGGTGTCCCCGGAGGTCAGGCCCTGAGCCCGGTGGTATAAACTACAGCCGTATCCCACCCACCACGCTCCCACTCCACCCCTGCTAGGATGCGTTAAGCAGAGAGCGGGAATAGAGGCCCTGGTAGTAGACCCCAGGCTCCCCACCCTCTGCCCCGTAGCCCCCAAATCCCACGTCCAGCTTGGGGGGTGCTGGCGACTGTTCCGACATCAGGTTGTTGATGGAGAAAGGGTGATTGAAGTTGTAGGGCGCATCCAGCTTTAGCTCTCCTGGGAGCTCCAGGCCGGTGAAATAGGGTGTGGAGGGAGCAGCGGGTGAGCCACAGTCCAGAGCCCCGACTTCGTCCCCACCCTGGGCCTCGGGCTCCGGGGGCGGGGGCGGGGGCTGCGGCTGCGGCGTGGAGGCCACAGTGGCGGCAGGGGCGGCAGCTGCGGAGGCCGACCCGGCACTGTTCCTGGAGGCCGAGCTCCCGCCGCCCCCTTTCTTCACCTTCTCCTCCAGCTTGAAGCGCTTCTGGCGGCGTAGGTAGCAGCCGTTCTCAAACATGTTACCTGAGCTGGGGTGCAGGGCCCAGTAGGAACCCTTGCCCGGCTTGTCCGGGGAGCGCGCCACCTTGACGAAGCAGTCGTTGAAAGACAGCGAGTGGCGGATGGAGTTCTGCCAGCGCTGCTGGTTCTCGCGATAGTAGGGGAAGAGGTCCATGATCCACTGGTAGATCTCGCTCAGGGTAAGCATCTTGCCCGGCGCCTGCTGGATGGCCATGGTGATGAGCGAGATGTAGGAGTAGGGCGGCTTGGCGTGGGCCAGGGGCCGCCGGTACCCTTTCGGCATCTCCTTCCCGTGGACCAGCCCCGGGCCCGGGCCCCCGTACCCTGAGCTGCTGCCTCCACCAGTGCTGGTACCCAGGCCTGGGAAGGTGGGCCCCAGGGGCGCTGTGGGGGCTGGGGGCGCCAGGGGTCCAGTGGGCAGTGGGGAGGCAGGGAGCCCCCCTGGGGGGTAGGGAGAGCTCAGCGGGTTCAGGGTCATGTAGGAGTTGAGGGGGGCCATGGTGGGTACTGGGGTCACCGGAGAATAGACCTATAGGGAGAGAAGGAGAGATGGCAAGTGGTGAGTCTCTACCCTGTTGATAAGCAAAGCGTCGCTGGACCCATTTTGGGTCCCTCTGTGCGTCTTACTCTCCCATCGTACCTGCCTCTGTAAATGGCTGTCTCTTCAAGTCTCTCTCTGCCCCCTCTTCACACACCCCTCTCCCTGACCCTATCTCCCACATCTCATGTCCTGCAGTGCACATGCTTTAAATGGTTCTGAAAGTGTGGTCCAGGACACCCTGGGGAGTTGTCTGAGACTCTTTTTTGGGGATCAGCGAGGTCAAACCATTTTCGTATAATGCTAAGATATGACTAACCTTTTTCACTTGGTTACTCTCACGAGCGTACAGTGGAGTTTTCCAGAGTCCACATGACATGGAATATTGCAACAGACCAAACGTAGAAGCAGCTAGGAAAATCCAGCTGGCTTCTACTGAACCAGACACTAAAGAGACAGGCAAAAATGCCACTGCGCCACTCCTCCCCTTCAGTGTCCTGAAATACAGTTATTTTAATAAAAATACCCACTGCTTATACTAACACATTGTTGCTATTTTTAAATGAATGAATGCCTATTTTAAAAATGTCTCAGTTTTCACTTTGAATGTGGTAACAACCAATATAACCCTGATCAATAAAAACTGTTTGGGGTCCTCAATAAGTTTAAGAGTGTGAAGAGGTCCTGAGACCAAAAAGAAAGAAAAAAATTGAGAACGGCTGATTTATCTAATAATGGAATCTATGTGTGTCCTTTCTATCCATCTTTTAGGTTATAAAATTATAGCTTTATAAGTCAAAGCACCTGAATATCAGAAATCACATATTTCCACCTAATATATGTCATCTGTTTATTAAATGTCATCAAGTCTAAGCTTCAGTAGTATTTTAAGTGTCAATAAGAATGGAAAAAAACATTGTCAATTATAATCTCCAGACACCACTGACTGTAAAATCCATTCCATTTTCAGAAAGGGAGGAAATGGGGGGAAAACGTGCATCTTCGCTTAGTGAAATAAGGGAGACATTGCTATCTATGTCTTTGTAAGTAACTATCTAGTCGCTCAAATATTCAACTGACCACCTACTGTGTGCCAGGCACTACTCCAGGCACTTCCCAGGAAAGTTCTGCTCTCATCCTTGTGACCACACTATGGGGGAGGCGCTATCATGACACCCATTTTTCAGCTGAGCAAGCTGAGGCCGCAGAGAGGTTGTCCAGGAGTCACACAGCAAGGAAGGAGAACTGGGATTCTGAATCCAGGCAGTCTGGCTCCACATGGGTGTTCTAGATACAGCTATAAAAGCAGTGACCAAGACTCAGAAATCCCTGCTCTCAGGGAGCTGTCAGTCTAGCAGGAAGTGAACAAGATAAGTAAGGAAAGTACAAAGCTTGGTGGATGGGGACTTTACATTCTGTGAGCATTTATCCCTTTCATCCAGTCTTCCATTCATTCTCTGGCAATATTCCATCTGTCTGTCTGTCCTGCTTCCTGTCCCGGGGGGTGGGGTGGGTCTCATGGCACTGGGGGCGCTGCTCTAGCTCTGATGGGAACCACCACTGAGTCAGTGTGTCCCATCTCACCTCCCTGTCACTTGAGAGTCTGCACAGACCAAGGCCCAGAGGGAAAAAGGAACTGCCAGGATCACTCAGGGAGCCAGAGACAGGTGGTAACCAACCCCAGGTCTGCATTCCAGTAGAGAAACTCTCCCCTGTCTTTCTTCGCGTGTCTATCCAGGTAGCTCTTTCTACTTATGCCTCTTTGACTCTCCCTGTTGGCATTATATGTGTCTGTTCATCTCCTTCCCTGTCTCGGTACCTCTACACTCCTTCCCTCTCTCCCTCCCTCCTCTGTCTCCCCCCCTGTCTCTTATACACATCTAGATGTGTATAAGAGACAGGCGTGGGGGAGGGCTCGGGACCCCAGGGCCCCGCTGTGCTGCTCTTACCCCTCTAGAACAGCGCCCTGATTTAGGGTCTCCTCCATCTCTTTCTCTCCCTCCTCTGCCTTTCTTTTCTCATAAAAAGACACTCACAGCCCCCACCTCTCTCTTCCTCTGCCCCCACCCATCTCTCTCACACCTCTTTCTCCAGTCCTTGGAACACTCTCTCTGATTACCCCCCTCCTTTCCCACCTACCCCTCTTTCTTTCTCCTTCAGTACATCTTTGCATCACTCTGCCCTTCCCTGGGCACCACCGTCTCTCTAGAAGTCTCACATTGAAATTGGAGCCACAGCTATTCCCCTCCCCCATGCACCAGTCTCCCCTGTGGTTGGCTGGCTCTGGTCCCTCCCCAAAAGTAAGGGAAGAGGGTCCTTCAGAGAGAGGGGAGGTGTCGGAACTCTGGGGGATCCACAGAGAGTTTCTGAATCCCTCTATGACCCCTGACACTTCTCCAACTCAGTCAGACTCTTGTATCACAGAGGAAGACAGACTGGGACCCCAGAGTCCTTCTTTTCTGGCTCCCCACCCACACGGAAGTCCTTCTTGAGGTCTGACCTCAAGCCTCCAGCCGCCCTAATCCACCGTCAGCTTTCACACGCCCCGGGGCTGGGATGAACCCCCGGTGTCCGGGTCTGAACCGGATCTCCCCTGCGAGGGCGGGGCTGAGACTGGGGGGGAAGCCCTGAGGGGACCTGCACCCCCACCCCAGGAGGCTGGAATTTCTCCCCTTTCATTTCCTTATTGTCTCTGGAGGAGGGTGTGACAGGGAGCGCAGGGAGGCGGTGTGAACCCAGAAGCTAGTTTCNCCCCCGGTGTCCGGGTCTGAACCGGATCTCCCCTGCGAGGGCGGGGCTGAGACTGGGGGGGAAGCCCTGAGGGGACCTGCACCCCCACCCCAGGAGGCTGGAATTTCTCCCCTTTCATTTCCTTATTGTCTCTGGAGGAGGGTGTGACAGGGAGCGCAGGGAGGCGGTGTGAAGCCAGAAGCTAGTTTCTAATCCTGGTCCCAGCCTAGGACCTCAGGTGGCCCCTACACTCTGAGAGGCTTTAGGTTCTCCATCTAGAAAATGGGGTGGGGGGAGCAGTCGGACCAGCTGACTTGTGAGAACTGGGGGAATGCCTGAGGACTATAACTTTCTAATTTCCCTCCAGACAAAGAGCAGCCTGGTGGAGGGGGGTGCCAAGACCCCAGCAGAAGGGTGTGGTGGGCAAGAAGCAGTGTGGGGTTCCCCCCAGTGCTCAGTTGCTGAGTGAGTGCAGAAGTTTCTCCTCTCATTGTTCTGACCCAGGTGGAGGAGGTGATTTTGTTAATGGGAAGGTTGAGGAGACCCTCACACAGTACATCCATTTCCAGCCCCCTACATGTCATCTCTTCCAAAATACGCCCCCAAATGCTGACCATCTCTAGACTGTCCCTCAATTTCAGAAACAATTTCCACACACCTTGTCCCCTAAGCTTCAGGCTGTGCCCCAAATAATGACTCCTTCAGCCTAGAGCCCCGCAATTTACTTTTTAAGATACATCTCCAAAACCCTGATTTGTAGTTGGTATCCTTAGAGCACACCCCCAGGATCTGAACTATGCAAGGCGTTCAGCTGAGATTCTCCTACCGCTGGGAAGCCTCCACTACCAAGCTGGTCTCTGCCTTCCCCACTCTAGAACCGACATCGCCTCCACCTCTCTCAATCCCTTCCCTGCCCCACCCCACGTGCACCTCACACCTCCACAGCCCCAGGACTGGCCCCTCCTGGGCACCTTGCCAAGCCTTGCAGGCCTGGGTATCCAGGAGTCCCACCCTACAGCTTCAAACCCCAGACCCAGAACTCAGGCACGCTGGGGCCCATGTAAACCCCAGATCTTAGTGTCTTTGGAGAACTCAACCCTTGCAGTCCCACCTCCCCCCTCAAGCCCACGGTCCCCATCCAGGTTAGAAACCCAAGTATCCAGACCCCCATAAACTTCTGGCTAGGACTCTGTCCTGCCTCCACTTCATAATGTTGACTAGAGAGCAAGCTGGCTAAGACGGAGTCCTTGCAGCAAGAGGAATGCAAGTTAGACCTGGGGAAGGACTTTCCATCAGCTAGGGCAAGCGAATTATTATTCTCTGCCCCCTATTCCAGGGAAGTCTTGTCCTGTCCGAGATGGGACTGGTGAGGACATTAGCAATTTGTGGAGATCAGTGGAAGGTGGGGTGAGTCGGGGGTGCGCGAAATCTGAAACCCTCCTGACTCCAGCAAGGAGAATCCCTGCTGAGGGTTTCTCTAATAACACTCAGACCCCTGAAGTTCAGCTGGGAGGGGTGAGGGTCAAGAGTAGGGACCTGCTAGGCGGAGACTGACCCCCTCTGCTGCAATGCTGTTGCCCCTACCCCCTGCTCTCAGGATCCCGACTCTGACGGCATCTGGCCCCTTATCTATCTGAGCCCCAGCTCTTAAATCACCTGTTATTTCACACTCCCCAAACCAAGTTTCATCTCTGACCACCTTCATCTCTTATCCTTGAGCACCTACCCCTATTTCTAACTTTAAAACAGAACTCAACCCCAATCCTTATCCCAGAAACCCAATTCTTATATCTACCCCAGACCCCCATCTTTAACACTAAATTCTAACCCTGAACTCTCAACTCAGACTTCTCTTAATGGTGACCTCCCTCTCCCTTCTCTTATTCACTATATTTCTCCCTAATTTTGAACCCAGTTGCCTAATCCCTCAGCTCTGTCGGTATCCCCGAGCTCTGATTCCTACCTTTGGTTTATTCATTTTAATTCCTTTTACTTTGGGTCCCTGACACTCAGCCCTCACGTATGAGCTATGACTTGACCCTTGGCAGAATCTTCCTTACTCCCATTTAAGCCCTCACTGCGACAAGCCTGCCTAAACCGCGCTCCCATGCATTGTCCCCCGTCTCTGACTCCTTACACCTGGTCTCCGTGTGTCCAGTTCCCCCGCTCTCAGGTTCTATTTGGGGCCACCGTTGGAGTCCACACCCAGGTCCTTACCCCCATTTAACCCC